>OX328100.1:34484415-34806915 GCA_946811185.2 Hippopus hippopus
CCTCGTGACTTAGCGCTGATACAAGAACAACGTTGAAAACTTTTTAATAATACTTACTTAAAGCGCAAAGCACAATTGATGTTTTTGTCGATCAAGATCAGACTGTCCTTTTCAAACAGTGTGGATCAAGATCAGACTGCACAGAACGAGCAGTTTGATCTTTGATTTACACTGTCAGCTATTTTCTGATTTTGTGAAATACTATGTAAAAAACACTCTTAAAAATGCAAAGGTTTGGCTGTTTTCTGTCTTATTTCATTTATGCGGTGCTATAAGGGGCTTCAAACCAGATTTTGACCCATTTTTTTCTTTTTTTATTTAATTTTGGGGGAGTGAGGAAAGAGGAAGATGGGGGAAGGGGTAGGAGATTGATATTTCGAAAAAAAAAAACAACATAAGAATGTGACTGTTTACGTTTAGTTGGGGAAAACATAAAAATGCTGAAAAATGCATCCCGTGGGACCCGAACCCACGACCTTGACTGACATTGACAACACAAAACAACAATAAGTTACAAGCTAGAAAAATATTTTTCTCCCTTTTTGGATCAACCCTATAACTGCCAAGGGCAACAAAGGCAGTCTGATCTTAGATCTACACCGTCCACTTTTTCATTCCAAACTAAGACTAGATATAACGTAGCATCTGAACTTGCTGTAAAATTGTTTTCAACCAGGGAAAAAAAAGTCGATTTCATTAATTCAGCGGCTATAGAGTAAAATTACACTGACAGAGAGTATTCACGAAATGAAGAAAAACTGTAAGTCGATTATACAGAAGAACTTTGGTATGGAATTTAAATCTATATCTTTATTCAGCTTACTTGGTTCCAGTGTTAATTGGATTAACCGCTAATCCGTATGATTAAGTAATTTATGGGGGAACGACGAAATTGGTTCATGACTAAACAAAATGATTTTATTCTTTGTAGAAAACATTATGTTTATTTCACACCAAATGCGAAACACTCGCAAAACATCGATATTTCGCGTACACCATTTTTCGATTATTTCGCTTTTAACTCTAAAGGTGCTAAAGAATTAAAACGAAAATTACCATTCAATAGTATAAACTCAAGTATTGCCATTTCAAACTTGATATCAACGAGGAACAAAAATCGTAACGGACAGTGTAGATCCAAAGATCAGACTGCACGTTCCGTGCAGTCTGATCTTGATCTACACTGTCCGCGAGAGGCTCTTGAATCGCGTTTAGCGATCTAAGCGTTAAATGGTAAATAAAAGTTTGAATGGGCATATCATCCGGAAAACAGCAGCAGTTTTGATGGTTCATGCCAGCATTAGAGACTTCTTACGGCCTTTTTTTTTTCCGAGACCTCTTTTCATTCTTTAGTTCCTTACTAAGCAACCCCGTGTTTTAAGCCCGGCCTTGTAGTTCACTGGTTAGCGTATCTGACTCGTGACCTGACCTGGTGGTTGCAGGTTCGATACCCGGTCGCAGCGATTTTTCCACTCTCACCTCTGACGCATGTAAGATAAGTTGTATGTGACTTGGAAAGAAAGTTGTTTCAGTACTGGTGTAAGAAAGCCAGGGAATACATGTATGCGTAGGTGCATGCATTGACCGCCGTGATATACCCTAATCCATTAAAACAGCTTTAGACTCCTATACAAATACAAAACCCTAAAGGAGAGGGCTTTTGAAAATACGTGTATTGTGTTCCAACAATGTTTTCTACCTAAGCCACAACAGAAGTGATCTTTTGAGCTACACTTAGTTTGTTGTCTGCAAATGCTTTTAATTTGGACAAGTGTAGAGTTTTGTCGTCTGATGAAGAGTTCATTTTAACCCTTTACCGCACAATGTCGACTTTTAACGACCCTGGGAAAGAGGCCTATTGAAAACATTGTGAGAAAAGGAGAAAATGCTGGTAACCAGCATTTTCTCCTTTTCCCACAATGTTTTCTCCCCTATCAAAGAAAAAATGCACCATTTGAGCAACATTGAAATTGTAGTCTGCAAATGCTTTCAATTTGGACAAGGCTAAAGTTTTGTCGTCTGGTAAAAGGTTAAATCTACACCAGACGACGAAACTTTCAAAAGGATTCTTCAATTTTGAAAGCCCTTCCAGACGACAAGTTCAATGTGGACAACCGATATGACTCGCTTCTGAAACAGTAGAAAAACATTGTTGGAAAGGGAGAAAATTCTAGTTACCAGAATCTTCTCCCTTTCCCACAACGTTCTGCACACCTTCTTCTTTTTCGGGGTCGTTAAAACGAGGATTTGATTGGAAAAAGATTATATGAACAACCGAACAAATTGATGAGAGTGTTCCAACATGGACCCTTTTGTATCTTAATGTCCTAAATAATCAATATGGATGGCAATTTATACGAAGGGAAATATATTTATTAACCTTGGTCGTAGAAAGAACATATGAATGATCGAACATTAAAATTAACGGCATTCGATATTAATGGCACTCGTAATATCAAGTACGATAGGCAATTCATCATACAATACTGCGCTCAATGGTTCATGTCACAGAATCAGTGCGGAGTTCAAGTCCTTTTCACAGAAATAAACAATATATAATGTACTCGTATGTGGCTTTTGGAGGCGGTGTGGATGAAAATCAAACTGTACACAGCCATTAGACACATCTTAGATATAAACATCCCCTCCACTTGTATTATATAAGTAGATGGGGGGAAAGGCAATTCGGTGTATTTGGAAGAAATTACTGAACTATCTAATAACCACCACGTGCCTTTTCGACCCAAAGGTACGCAGCTTTTGAAAAACATACTCGAAAAAGAGGAAAGTGCTAGTAAGCAACATTTTCTTATTTTTTCCCCACGTATTTTTCCCCTGCTAAATGGAAAGAGTTTCATCATTTCAGTCACATTGGGAAAAAAAAAATCTACAAATGTTTGTAATATGAACATCCCTAAAATTCTGTCGGTTATGGTTTAGGCACTATCCTTTGGCGTCCTTTGCGAAGAGTGTATACCAAGATCAACTTGTAATGGTGTTTGTACTGTAATATCTTTCTGACTGTGTCGTGCTCTACGAGGAGGTGGTTTAAAGCATCTGCAAAAAGTATCAACCCATGTCAGCCTGCGTAGTCCGCGCAGGCTGACATAGGTCGAAAGTTTTTGCAATTGGTAATTTTTCTGCATGCAAAAGGACACCTCTACCTCATGACTGTTGGTTATGATAAGACACTATCCAGTATATAGCAACCTTTGGCGTCCTTTTCGAAGAGTGTATACCAAGATCAACTTGTAACGGTGTTTGTTTTGTAACATCTTAATGACTATGTCGTGCTCTGCGAGAAGGTGGTTTAATGTATCTGAAAAAGTGTCAACCTAGATGTATGTCAGGCTGCGCAGTCCGCGCAGGCTGACATGGGTCGAAATATTTTGCTATTTGTATATTTTCTGCATACCAGAAGACCATTCTACCTTACGATTTGGTCGGTTGTTCGACTACTGAATCGATACAATGCAACGACTTAGTATAATGCACTGCTAAAATGCTTCAGATCCACTTTTAACAGAGCGCCGCGCATATAATTGAACTGTTGAGCTATAGGGGGTTTAATGAATCTCTCCGTGATACATAATACCAAGCAAGTCATCACATAATTAGGGATCAATAAAATCCATTTTGTCTATCAACCGACTGAATCATGAGGTAGACTAGTCTACGGAAAATTTATAAATAACAAAAAGGTTCCACCTACATGTTTTCTCAGCCCTCGTAGACTGCACAGGCTAACCTGAGTCGATACCTTTTTGCAGATGCATTAAACCCCCTTTTCACAGAGCATGGCTCAATGATAAACTTCGATACCCTCGATCTCGCGACCCCTGGCAATTAAAAGCCATGTATATTATCCTTTTAGCAACGAGGCTCGGCATCTTTGTATGAAATAAAGTAAAGTAGATTTGTGAATGAGGAGTATTCAATTACTACAAATGTGTTTTCTGTTTATCACTAGTATTTCACATTCTTCAAAATTAATTCAGTGATTTATGTTTAAGTTGTTTATTACTTTTCCTGTATATCAGTGAATTCTTTTTTCTGTATTTTTCTCTATATATCAATTAACATGTTCAATATGATGTATGTGAAGTTGAAATATGAACTTTGACCGTTTCCCTTCCTTTCTACTTTACTTTCCTGATACATGTACATGTATGTATTTCAATTTCATCCCTCTAACACTTTTAAATGGTAGGCCTAGTCATACAATTGCGCAAACATGTATGCTTTTCAGTCCAACCTCTTCAGGGCCCGTATTCACTAACCCTTCCTAAGGATTCATGTATTCTTTGTCTTATTCTAGAATTCGAAAGTAACACAACTTCTGATTGGCTAAACCAAATGGTTTAGCCAATCAGAACTTGTGTTACTTTCAAATTAAGAAAATTCCTGAAAATAAAACTAAGAATGTTCTTAAGAATTGTTGGTGTATACAGACCCTGATCTACTTATCAATAGCTATAAATAATCATGTGACTTTTATAGTTGATATTTGTGTCAGTTTTGAAACACATAGGCAAAAAACTGTATGCTTCTGGCGTGCGATATCTCCATCTACCGCTAAATTTTCTCACCTATTCAGTTATATAAATTCATATTGATCATATTTTGACTAATTAATTGATTATGTTCATTTATCGTCACCACCAGTTGCTAATATGAGCGACGCCCCTGAAAGGCTGTCAGTTATGTTACGGGGGACAGTGCAAGAAACAGGACGAAGCTCATGGTAGGTCACGCCTGATTCTATAGCAGCCTTGGTGTGTAGTACCGTCACACAGGACCTAGCTTTGACATCTCATTCGAAAGACTATAGTGACTTTGGTTGGCAATCGAACCCACACCGTCAAGTGACCGAAGACTTGTCGTTTACAGGTCTCACCCTTTACCACTTGAGCTATTCGGGCGAGTCAAAATGATGATCATACTTTCATACGAGAAATTCGGTACTGCAACAGTGATCCACCCTATCAAATAGTACTGAAACGTGATAATGTGCTAAATCGAGGTGAAAACGGTTAGCATGCCAACTGGCTAAATACAATTATCGCTTTTAACAACAAATGTCAGTGTCAGTATTGTGTTCCCTTAGCAAGGTAGTTAACACCCAATCATCACGATTATATTTTTTCACTTCCTCAACTCTCCCAAGGGGTTCTGCGTTGCTCAGTGGTTAAGTGTAAGACTCCCAACCTTGAGACCCCGGGTTGAGCCTCACTGGAGGCACGTTTTATTTATTTTTTTGTGGGAGTGTCCTTGGGCAAGACATGTATTTACACATGTATTTTATATGGATGTTTTTGATGTTGCCCTCTGCTAAATTTGATATAGGAAGTCAGTAGCATAGAAATTCACTTTCGTACACTTTTTTAAAAAGAAAGACAATTTTGCCAAAAAAAACACCCTCACCAAAAACTACTAAATAGCTTCTACAATTCAAAAGTTTTCTGGGAGAGTCCTCCAGACCCTCCTGGAAACTCCCCTCTCCACTCTCGACGATTCGCGCCGCAGATTATACCTTCGGCATTACTTTTGCGTACACGTTATTCTGGCTAGCTACACACCTGAAATTAATGATTTACCCATTACCAAAACAAGTTTGAGATTTCCTGCAGTAGACAAGATTTCAGTCAGCTATTTGAAGACATTGTGGAGAAAGAAACGAAAGATTTAACGACTCAGATAAAGAACCTCTCTGAAGACATTGCAGGAAAAAGAGAAAATGCTGGTCAGCACCATTTTCCCCATTTCCCACGATGTTTTCTTCTCTTTCCAAGACAAACCTCACCATTTGAGCATTATGTAATACTGTATATCGTCTGAAAATGTTCTCAAAATGAACAACTCTAAAATTTTGTCGTCTGCTAAAGAGTTAAAGCTATTTCCGATAGCCGAAGTTATTTAGAAACACAGAGACCTATTTTTCCTGTAAAATGGGGTAACATCTTTCTTAACTGGATAAATATTTTTTCATCTGTCAAAAATGTTTATATTAGCGACGACGTGTTTCAAATATCTACGTGTCAAACCTTCCATGGATGTTTTACTATTGTGAGAGGACCCTGGGTATTTTGTTTTTAAATAAAAATCGTTGATTGTTAAGAATTTCTGCACCGTGACAGATTATACAATGTTACCATCGGGGAAAAAATAGGTAGACTACTTAATCACATAAGAATTAATTGCATAAGCAGATTAAAATGAGGATGTCACAAATCTGGCATGCTGTCAAGACTGAACCAGTTATATAATGTCATATCTACTTATCATGAAAAAAATAATTATAATCATCATAGCAAGCAAACTCAAATTTTTGAGTATACCTGTTCAAATGAAAACGTGAGATAATTTGCTGCTCTACATTCTCGATTGTTTTATCTGTCTTGTTGAGAAGAAGATATTATGTAAATTTTGTAAGCCCATTCTTCACAATCACATGGGGGATATCTTTATGAAAAAAATAACGTTTACCCATCAAAAGAATTTATGACGTAATAATTCAGAAGATACTGTGAAAAAAGGAGAAATTGGTCAACATGAGCAATTTCTCCTTTCGTCACAATATTTTCATAAATTCACCATAGATGAGTCGTAAAAATGTTTCAATGAGGGAAAGGTAGAAAATTATTGTGTCAAGAAGGTTGTGTCAGCGCTGAAGTGTTGTATTTGCATTTTCTTTAATATAAACACTTTCTCTAGTATCTTCTTAAACTGCTATTTATCATTCTTTACAGCTGGAGTGCACATATCTTGCCGTGTCACATGTAAACATGCGATCAATGTCTAATCAGCTTTATGATGTTTCTGTCTTAGCTTTTAGGCCAGATGTAAGAGAAAGCCTTCAAGCACTCCGCATCTTCTTTTAAATAATGATAGCCATCGCCATTCTCATCATCGTCAGCATAACAGTCATCATGTTCTTTTCAGTCACCAGCTGCTTTCCCGCATAAACATCATCGATAAATGTTTAAGCATGAGAGAGGAATTTATTCCAGCAGTCGAAATGGCTATCATTAATCCATGGAAAGAATTTGGCAAAGCTTGGAAATTGACGCAGCGATTGCTGAAATTCAACATCTTTCTGTAGACATTGTCTCTTCAGCCAGAAAAGGTTGCACAAAGCAGGGAAAAAAATGTACTCTTGGGTTTTGTAAAATTGATAGTGGGGTAAATATACGCATTTTTCAAGCAAATTATATTCAAAAGATATGGAGGTTGGAAAATCCCATCTTCATTCACAATAAAGATGCAAAAGAAGAGCAAATCCGGACTTACCTGTTGTAGAGAATGGTCTGAACGCCGTCAAAGTCTGTTGACGCCAAAGTCTTTGACAGCGGTACCCGTAATCCGAACATTTCTACATGAATGTGGTAAAGTATACTTTCTGTTACACATCGCACGTCATATATCGAGACTTTATACTAATCTAAATAGTAAGTACTACAGAAGATTCATCTACTGTTTCATCAACATCATTTTGGCAGTTATGTCATTTGTTTTTCACATGTCCTGTTATGGAGTTTTTACTCATTGCCTGGTTTCTGTTGCAAATGAGTGATGTTCGATTTCGTTCCTTTGTGCACGCATTGAAGTTTGATAGTAAGTTCAGAAATGGTGACCTTTATCTTTTCTTGAATACACTAAATTCACTGACACTAGACTTCTGAACATTAAATCTATATATTTTACTATTCTGTTGTTTCTGTTACTTTTTATTCTTTCTTTCAATTGTTTTTCAGCCTGAACTTCCTTGTCTTAATTGCTCATTTTTACTCATCAGTGCACTATGATTACAAATTTTCCATTTCCGTACAGATAAAATTATCACTCGACTCGTCTATATTCTTGTTCGGTATGAGATTCACTATAAACCCAAGCCCCTTTCACAGGATATCGATTCTCACGTGACACCGGTTATAAAGTTACTCGTTGCTGCTGATGTTCAAACGGCACCTGAAGTATAGAAGAACAATATTAGGTAACAAAATATTAATATTATGTAACTTAAGTGTAAAGTAATTATCAACATAGATATGAATGCCTGACTAATCGATACTAATCGATATCAATTGATCCATATCTGCAAGCTATCAAAAATACATTGTGGATTTTTTATGACAAGTCTCCGATAACATATTTTGTTCTCTATATATGTAATTAAGTCCCGCCAGTTGACAGGTAACTTCATTGACGTTAAGTCTATTCACCAGCATTGCATAGTAATCTCTCCGCTGCTTTCTGTGAATGTCGGTGTTTAGCCCTTTACTAGGCGAAAACAATATGATTATAGACTTGTCGAAATTTTAAGTCTTTTCAAAATACATGTGGATGAAATGATGGAACAATTAATTAGGTAAAAAAAAACATTGTGTGAAAAGGGGAAAATGCTGGTTACCAGTATTTTCTCCTTTTCCCACAACGTTTTTAAATGCCCTTTTTTCTAGGTTGTGAAAACTCGAGATTCTCTGGTAAAGGATTAGGAGAGATTTTGTTGTTGTTGTTGTTGTTGTTGTTGTTTGCACCTTCACTCGGAGTATTTCGTAAAATATGCATAAAGAAGGTAAATTAAGTTGTATCGCATGAGCTCACAGAATAAAAAAAAGAAAGAGTACGACAGAAACAGAAAATCATAGTAAAGAGTATTTTCTCCTATTACAAGAGTGTTGCCAATAACCGTGAGCTTCAAAACTGACATTTTCGTCTGTTGAAAAGATGAAATTGTTGCATTTGGTATTGTTGCAATGGTACAATATCGGCGCCGAAATAAATTCCAGGACATTTATATCGTCATTTAAAGACCAACCTGCACGTTCTGTGCAGTCTGATCTTGATTGGCAGTGACCGCATGAGTACAGACGCTGTGCGCGTTTACGTGAAGGTGCAAATTAAAGAAGTTTATATATCAATTTTCTTACCTCCCGTAACATAAATTCGAGCCATGTTCTCTTAAAAAGAGGTTTAATCCATCTGCAGAAAGTATCGATTCAGATCAGCCTGCGCAGGCTGACATGAATGAAAACATTTTGCTATTGGTCAATTTTCTGCATATCCAAGGACCAATCAATCTCATGATTAAGCTGATTGCAAGACAAAATAAATGAGCCATGCTCTGTGAAAAGGGGGCTTAATGCATTTGCGAAAAGTTTCGACCCAGGTCAGCCTGCGCAATTCGCGCAGGCTGACCTGGGCAGAAACTTTTCGCTATTGGTTTATTTTCTGTATGTCAAAGGACCAGTGGACCTCATGATTCAGTAGTTTGGTATACAAAACGGATTTTAGGGATGTATAATACTGTGACGACTTGCTTGGTATCATGCATCACGGAGATGCATTAAGCCCCCTTTTTGCTGGAGCATGGCTGAAATTTTTATGGATCTATATTTATGTGATGACCTGCTTGATATTCTAGTAAATTGCATCATGGAGATGCATTAAAGCCAATTTTGCCAGAACATGACTCATTTAAATAAATATGGTTATCTGCGGGAGACATGTACCTGGACAACAGAAATCTAAGATAAAAAAAACGACCAACTGGTCAGAGGAAATATCAACAAACAAATCGTAACCCTTTCGCCACCATAGGCGGTACAGGAAGCGTCAGTGAACAGTGTAGATATAGATAGCTTTGCAAAGAACAAGCAATCTGGTCTTGGATATACAACACTCGTAAATCGATCAAAAGCTCTGATTCTAAGTGATCTTTATTTTCTGACATCGGAATAACTCTGGCAAAAGCGGGTTTATGCATCTCAGTAATGCACATCACTATGGATCGATAAAATCCATTTTGTTCTACAACCGACTTAATCCCGAGATAGAAGGTCCTTTGAAAAGCAGAAATTTTACAAACAGTTAAACGTATCGACCCATGTCAGTCTGCGCTGTCCGCGCACGCTGACATGGTCGATTCTCAAGTTTTGAAGATGCATTAACGACGTTAATGACAAATTTTTTCTAACGGACAGATTTTTTTAAAACTTTGCACATACAAAGCTCATCATGTCTCTAGAAGATTACAGTAAAAAAAGATGTGGGTCACCGTGCTCGTTTCTGAGAAATTTGCCTTTGAAAAAGATATATACAGTTCCAAAATTCAGCTTATATTGGATTTAAAGCGCCTTTCTTTAACCGTGAGTTAAACAGGAAAATTACAGGGAAAATACACAAATATACATGATTTTTAAAAATACATATATTTTTTTTTGCACAAAAAATATATAAAAGCCTGGTTTTTGAGCATGGTAACTAAAAATATGCATATTACATATAGACCATTGAGTTAAAAGGGGAGATAATTTGATCAAATTAAGGGTTAATCTTAAAAAAATACTTACTTTCTAACGGAGAGATTTTTCGTAAACTTTCCACAGTTATAGTATTTATAATTCTAAACAATAAGAAAAAATAAAAATGGCACCTATCCGTGCTTATTTCGTCAGAAAACAAGGTTGAAGGTCACTGTGGAAGTTATTTTTTCAAGGAAAAAAAAATAGGATACAAGCTCAGCAGACATGGTGGAAAAAGGAGAAATTGCTCAATAGCAGCGATTTCTCCTTTTCCAACAATATTTTTCAAAGTGGAAACAGCTATACATCCACAGCTTTAAATTTTCTGCCTTTGTTTCCTTGTTTGGTGTGTAACGCCGTGTCAGCAGCATTTTAATAATTTCAGGGTGACAGTTCAAAGATCCATTTTTTTCTCTTAACCAGTACTACCCGAAGAAAGTGCTACTTGTTTCAGTGCACCAATAGTATTACCATTATGTGCAAAAAATACATAGGTGCATTTTTGATTCAATATTCACGACAAAAATACATGCGCAATAGGATGCGCGAGAACATTTGTCATATACGTCGTTAAACCCCATTTTCCGAGAGCATTGCTCATTTGAATGTGGTTGAGTAAGAGTGAAATAGCCATGTTTTTCAAGAAATCATCATTGCATTTGATCAGTATTTCAACTACATTTTCTCTTTCTTTCTGTCTGTCCGTCCTTCCGTCCGTCTGTGTGTCTGTCTGTCTGTCTGTCTATTTCGGATACTGTGCACACAATAGCTAACAGCCCATGCATTGGATATGACGCACATGTAATCGGTCAATGCAGGTCAATAATCAATCAGCTATACGATCATCGTTTGACATCAATCTTCATACATCACCCCATCTATTATCGGCCCCTCTCTGCGATGAATCATTTGATGCATGCTCTATTAAAAGGGGTATTCATGTATCTCCAAAGAGTATCGACTCAGGTCAGCCTGCACAATCCGCACAGGCTGACCTGGGCCGACTGAATGTATTGGTATTGGTCAATTTTCTGCTTGTAAGAGAACTAGACAACCTCATAATTCAGTTGGTCGGACAAACTCGATTTTATAGGTGTTTAATTATGTGATGACTTGCTCGATGTTATGCATCACGGACGATCATTAAACGTTTTTTGCCGGAGCATAGCTCAATTTTCCTTTCCACTATCTTTTCAAAAGGTTGTAGGACTTTTTTACAGTACAAAACATCGTTAGGGACAAAAAAAAAATACGGTATGGACAAAAAGTGTTGGAACACTGACAACATCAAGTATGTACTCACTAAATACATGCCGATTGCAACTTTTATACGATACATCCATTATATCTTTACCTCACTTTTTCCTTCTTCTTATTAATCCTGCCAAATAACTAAAATGAAATTTTCAAGTCGATAGTAAAAACCCATATATTGCTATCCTATAGGTATGTTTTGGAGAATAATATCTCCTTATCGGACAGTGTAGATCCAAGATCAGACTGCACGTTCTGTGCAGTCTGATCTTGATCTACGCTGTCCGCAAAAGGTCAGTTAGTCCCGCTTAGCAGCCTGAGGGTTAAGTAATAGTCTCCATTTCTTTTTTTCGTATTTGCAGACGCACTCATTGGATTAAGAGTTTGAGAAAAGTTTTAGCTGAGCATGACCTCAAGTCTATAAGCATGGGCCCATATGGCCTGCAACACGCGAAAAGGGGGCATTCGGACATTTGCGTAAAGGTTCGTCTCGGATCAGCCTGCGCAGTCCGCGCAGGCTAATCCGAGACGACACTTTCCGTTTTTATGTAATTTTCTGTTTTGCGCAAGTCTACTGTAGCACAAAATCTAATGTAGTCGTAAAGTGCCGTCTCGGATTAGCCTGCGCGGACTGCGCAGGCTGATCCGAGACAACACTTTACGCAAATGTCCGAATGCCCCTTTTAGTGTGTTGCAGGCCCATTTATCGTTGTATGCATCCGTAATGAATGGTTATTTGTTAACAGTTTTGATGAAAATTGAATAGTTCCATCAACTATTTTTTTTTTGTTTTCTTTTCAATGAGATTGTTTCAACTCATCTCTAGAAATATATTCCATTTTCGTCCACAACTAGATCAAAAAAGAAAATGGAATTTTTGCTAAACTAATAAGTTATGACAGACAGGTCGAGTTATGGAAAGACAGGGAGATGTCGGCATGATTATATACTTACAGGTACCATAAAGTATTGGGTCTGGTAATCCGTTTATAATAAAAAAAAAAAAGAAACTTCTCTTGGAATGAAAAAAAATCCAGTGAAGTCACAGAAATGAATGATCTTTCACCTCCCATCCACACCTTCCCTTAATTGAGTATGACACCTTATAATGGCAAATTAAACCATTAACATCGATATGTCAAGTATAATTTACGCCTCAGTGATTGTAACGCGTAACCTAAACGTATTTTTCAGAGTCGCGAAACTGCCATATTCATGATATTCCTCTTGCGTTTATTGGTCGCTAGTTTTGACAAATATCGCGAAAGACTTTGCAAATAATTCCAATATTTGTCCAGTGCGTGCGAGTTAATAATCCGATTAAGTGTCCAAGACCCCGATTGGTCAGTTTTCAAACAAGTTTAGTTTATAACAAATATACCAATCTTCAGACTATAGATTTTTCAATAATCGAAGTTGCTTTGATCTTTTTGGACTAAATCTACTTCAATACAGAAACATGTCCAGTCTATTGAACGAGGAATTATGCCAATTTTAGATCAAAGAACTCAAAATACCGAACATCACCAAATCAAATGACTTGTGTCCTTTATGCATTTCTGTTCATAAATGCTGTATTTCAGAGTCATCGTTTTTGTCCTTTCAATTACACCCTCAAAAATCTGCAGCAGGTGCTGCATATGTCATTGTAAAATATCAATGATCAAATGAACAAAAGTTTGATATATTGATACAAGGCAAAGGCAGAAATCGCTCGTCCCAACCAATTTCTTCCCTTGCCACAATTCAATAAAACTGGTCAAAACGAACAAAATGTCGAAGAAGTAAGAAAAATTACCGACTTTCTGTAACAAACCATTATGTACCTCATCCTTGAAGCGCCGAATAAACTGAACAGGCGTTTTCATTCTAGAAACAAGATCTTAATAAGAGTTATGTTAAGGTTGCCCTTGTCTGTAATGTCGCAGCAAAGCGGACGGTGTAGATCAAAGATCAGACTGTACGGTTTGTGCAGTCTTATGTTGATCTACCATGTCTGCAAAAGGAAATAAAGTAGTTAAAGGCGCTATAAGTGTTTTAAGGCCAATCTAAACTCCGACCATAAAGTATTTTTACCCATGAGTTCACTATATACTTCTTTGTATCATATTGAACAGTGTTTTCTACCGCTTTGAACTTAATTGCAGCTGTATTACGTCGACACCTAACTTATTCATGTGTATATCCACTTCAAGGCCAGGGCTCTGAGTTGTCTTGCCTACGGACACCTCTGCGAAGAAGCAAGCTCAACGAGTGAGGAACGGAGCCAGGACACCCAGTTTTCGAATCCCGTACTCACTCACCACTGAACCATAAAGGGCCCTTTATTTTTCTCTAATTCGACATCACAGTGCTTGAATATCTAGCAATCAACTCCTAAATAAACTGGTCCCCGTTTTAAATATGCATATACACATTATCTGTATCAGTGAAGGTAACAAATCTTACCCCGACAGCGCCAGTCTCAACTTAAGAGGTAGAAAATGAACATCAGTTGTCAGACTGCCTTTTGTTGACAGTGAAAAGGTCAAGGTCAGACTTCACAGAACTTCCACTTTGACCTTCGACCTATGTGACTGTCCGGGTTAGTGTGTGTGAAATATTCTTGTAAAAGAATCACTGGAACCGCATCCTTCAGGTTCATATATATATATTTAGCATCAAAAGGGTTAAATCTTTAAACGAAACCGAACAAGAAGTCATTAGAAAACACGGTGGAAAGTGGAGAACATGCTGGTAATCTACAGCCTGGGCCCCCTGTTTACTATATACGAAATACGAGATAACTATCATGATTATTTTAGAAAACTATTGCGATAAATCAAACTTTCCTGGAAATTTTATCTTTTCATTTTATCTAGATAAAATTTCTCGTGGCAGAAATATGCCTCTATACTATAGTTACGTAAAACTTACGCAAATTTTGTTCGTAACTACCTTAGTAAAACGGGGCCCTGTAATTTTTGCACCTATTCTCAAAAACCTTTTGACCTTTCACGAGACATTTTTCATTTTTCTAGGCATATTGAATTTGCCAATTGCAAAGGCTATTAATTTCGGTAAGTCTTACATTTCGAAATGAGGTAAAAAACTTTCAAAAGCCCAACAGTCAAAGTTACAGGGTAAAAAAAAGTAGGCCCCTTTTTAACCCTTCAAGCGCGGAGTGAACCCATCGGACCCTTTCATTCTAAAGTTAGACCCATGTGAATGCACTTTGGTTGCTGCCTTTGTCTATAGTGTTTAAGCAAAGTGAAAGCTGTAGATCACACATCAGACTGCACATTTTGTGCAATCTGATCTTGATCTACACTTGCCACAAAGGTGGCCATAGTGGGGAAAGGCGCTTTAAGGGTTACTGAATAGGTCAAGTGTTGAAATTCTCAATCGGTTCAAGATGATTGAAATGGTCTTGTGTGTACCTAGCTGTATTGTATGAATCGGTTTTAATCTCCTTTTGATTAAGTTATAAAGTTTGGAGCAAACATGATTGAGTTCCAAAAAGGGGGTGGTAACAAAAACATCAAAAGTGTTATAGAGAGGAACTCGTTTGATTGTTTAATTGGCTACTTGAAATTCTTGTTGAAACACGTGGAAGACTTTGGTTAAAGTGTACATATACAGCAATGATTGGCGATATTCCTCTAAGCCTAAATTCCAAAACCAGCAATCTGATTGGCTGAGATGTTTCGGTCTCGGCCAATCAGATGGCTAGTTTTGAATTTATTAGTTCTTGTATAAACTAATCATTTACACGTTTACATGTACATGTTTAGATTAAACGTTTTCGTATGTCATTCTCACTAAAGAAAAACGTTATCCTGTAAAGGAGAGATATATATATTCAAATGCTTTGTTGTGCATATACATGTGATTTTGACTATGTACACTTGTACTCTTCTAATGAAATATCTGTTCTATTCAATTCTGTTCTGTATTGAAGTCCAGAATTATATGCGAATTTAGTACGGTTGGTTGGATTTAGTAGGAAGGATAGGAAAAGAGCCTTTTGGGTGGTGTTCGGTTTATAGATGTATTAAAAAGACCATTTCGTACTAGAAATATGTACACGACTCTCTCTGTTTTCTTTCCAATCAATGATGATTGAAGTTTTGAACAATGACACATATCCTAAGCATTAATAGCAGAAGTGGCCACATTTTTCTTCTTGACTGAACTGTAGTGGACCCTGTCAACTATACTACATTCATTTCACGTTGTCCGCGTATTTCTCACGGTTAATAATACCATTGTTGTTATCATTTGCTACGTAAAGGTCTTTACAAAATCCTCCCCCCCTCTCTCTCTGTCTCTCTCTCTCTCTCAAACCTATATGATTTACATATAAATAGTATGTGGCTAAAAGCTGAACTTAATCTATAATTCCATGAAACCAAGTTTTCCCAAACCATTCTTCCCTAAACATTACACTTGAGAGAAGTTTTATCAACAGACGACATTGCAGGTTTACCCAGGATATCTCTCTCACAATTATTTTCACATTTATCACGGTGTGAAGCATGTCTTAACATACAACTCCTATCATTGTTCTGGTTTGAATTGTATTTTCGAGTATCACACATTAATCTTCCTATCAAGCTGGACATAGTTATTCTAATTTATACAAGGAAACATCTGCCTTTGCTAAGATACTACCAACGTAGTAGTATAGAAATGCGGTGATATACTAGGGGAATGTTGCATTGAGTTTGGATAACGAAAACATCAAGTGATATCTGGTCCACTTACATGATAACTTGAAATGCGTGTGAGTCAATCGCTTAAACTTTTAACCAAACGACATTTTAGACTTGTCCAAATTAAACGCATATGCAGACGACAATATAAATGTGACTTTAAAAATGAAATGTTTTTGGACAGTTAGAAAACATTATGGGAAAAGGAGACAATACTGGTTTCCTGCATTTTCTCCTTTTCCCACAATGTTTTCGAAAGTTTTCTTTCTCGTGGTCGTTAAAAGTCTGGATTGTGTGGTAAAGGGTTAAAATGCACAGTTCTGCTCCTGTTTAGTCATACTATGTAACTATAAGTCTATGTTTTTATTTAAACAATTTCCTGTAGTGTTTCATTAGTACTTGTGGTTAGAAAAAGTAAAATTTAATCAAACGATCGAGCAGCTTTTCCGGGGTCTAAGCGTTGAACTGAGTTATTTATGACGAAATTATCAATTCTATAATGAAATATATACCTTTATATCTTGCTTCCTCTCTCGTCTCTTTCTCGCCTAGTACTTTCCAAAGATGAATTCGCCAGTAAACAGTTTAATCTTCTCTGACGTTCTCTTGCTTTTAGTTTTGGAGATGCAAGAAAAATTGATGATTTCCAAACAAGTGCGACCATTCCAGAATTATAGTCCTGAACTTTAATGTACATGTACCTTTGGAATCGCCATACTTCTATCTGATTGTTCTTATTTAATTGACATGATGTCGACAAATTCCTATAATCTTTCTTTTTAAATAAAAAAAAACAATGGGTTTTAGTTTGACAGCATGTCATTTGATCAAAATGATAAATGCATGTGTTTTGTACGCAATTATCAAAAATCATAATATCCCGAGTCAATCTGTCTTTCATGGGAGTTTCTTTTGGCTTTTCTCATGATTTATCAGTCGATATTCAAGACATTCATTACAAGCAATAAAGTTTACACGTGTAACAATATAAATTCTCGTAGCCGGTGAAAACAATGAGTGTATTCCTCCTAAATCGTTTAAAAAATTAAACTTTGAAAACCAGTTACAAGTTAGAATAGGAGTCATCATCATGAATTATAGTTTAATATATGATGAATGTGAAAATATCAGGCAAGTCGAACACTGCTAGTTTATGAGCATTTTTTTTTTTATTTTTTGGAATTTTTTTTTACAATTAATTTGAACGTTGCCTACAAAAAATCCACGAGAAGTTCACTGCTTTTTAATAGCTTCCAGCGTCCCATTGTCAGTCTGTATAAAAAACATAACAGCGCATATCAATTTTAAAATTGCTTGGACCATAATATCTCACAGGATACCAGAAAGGGTAGATCCAAGTTTAGGGTCAGCATACATCGACCGTTTTTATATCATCTTTCGCCAGATTCTTAAGATTATTCTAGATTTCGAAAGCACGGCATTTTCTAATTAGCTAAACCAAATGGTTTAGCCAATCAAGAATTGCGCTACTTTTTTAAACATTAGAATAAGACTAAATATGCAATTTAGAGTTGTTAGTGAATAGGTTCCATACTGCACGTTCTGCACAGTGCTTGGATCAGCACTGTTTCTTTTATAAGTATTTAAAGGATAAATCGCATAATGGTTGAAAATGCTGTATAGGCAAACAACTAACTAAAATATTTAAAATAACGAGACGAGTTCTGTAACCACCCTTCTACAGATTTCGATGACTTGTCGCTTAAGTGATTCACACTTCTTTGTAAAAGTTAATGTTTCACGCAGCAATACTCACAGCGACTGACATAATGGTTTCAATGGAAGGGAACTTTGTATCCAGTTGGGTTCCTAATGGGTTTGAATTTAGCTCTAAAGTTTAAAGAAAGGATATGTACGGTATATAAACTCTACTAAGATTAAACTCTGCTTTAACTCTTATGTTTGTGATATAAATGACACGAATATGTTGCAGTTGTTAGGGAAAAATGGCATGACCGTCTACAAAGAGGTGGGATTAAAGACAAAAACCAAAAAATATATGTCAACTATTATACCAGTACTGTCTGATCATTTGAATCCAGGTTCTTTGTTCAGGCCATTTAGGTACTAGCAAAGACTTGATTAGTTGACAAAAATATGAATACTATTGTGTCTTTAACTCAAGGTAAGGTTAAACTTAGAAAAAGGAATAAATCTGTTGCAATAGCCGATGGCTAACAAAACAAGAGGGCCATGATGGCCCTGTATCGCTCCACTGGCTTTTTAACCCTTTACCACACAAATCGGAGTGTTAATGACCCTGAAAGAGAAGCCTTTCAAAAACATCGTGAGAAAAGGACAACATGTTGTCAGCCAGTATTTTCTCCTTTTCCCACAACGTTTCCTAACCTGTCGAAGACAGAAATAGTCATTTAAGGTACATTCAATTTGTCTTTTTGCAATGACTTTAAACTTGGTATAGTAAAAAAAAATTGTCATTTCTTAAAGAGTAAAATTAACGTATCATGCACTTAATTGGCATTGACAGAGACATACAGCATAAAAAGTCTGTATGGTAATAAACTTACTTTGAAAACATAACCTCCACCCCGCCCGCCAAACAAAAAAAGTCATATCTTTTTAAATACAAAGATAATGTCAGTGAATACAAGAAGGTTTATTCATTAGCATGAAAGGTAAAGTTCTGAAAAAATTTGAGTGATAAAAACCTCACTTTAAATTAAACATTCCATTCATGTGAGCATAACCATTAGCATCAAAATAAATCACTCTCCCTTAAAACAGAACATTTCCTCTCCAAAAAACTTGAATACCAAACTCCAATAATGTATAACTGCAGTTTGATAATCAAGGGAGGTAAATAGTAACAAACTATCTTGTATAGCAGGAGTTATTTCCCTTGATTACTATTTTAAATTACAGTCACTATATAAGCCCATGTTAAACTTGTGATCTCCGGGGCAGAGCCAATTTTGACCCCAGGGCTATAATATGAAGGAATTTGATAGAGGTCCATTAGATAAAGCTACATGCCAAATTTGGTAACCCTGGGCCTTATGGTTTCAGAGAAGAAGATTTTCAAAGATGTTCAATATTTTTCAGTTTTGTTGCCATGGCAACCAGAGTTTTTGAAGGAATCAAATTCTTTTAAGAAATTCTGAAGACGACCATGGCAGGACCATTTCTGTGAAGTTTTATCAAATTTGGATGGGTAGTTCCAGAGAAGAAGTTTGAAAAAAAAGTTAACGCACGGACGGACGCACGCACGCACGGACCGACGCACGCACGACGGACACCGGGCCATGACATAAGCCCGCTGGCCTTCGGCCAGCGGAGCTAAAAACAAATGTAACATAAAAAAAAATGGCACACTAAATTTTTAAGAACGCGCGGGATGCCACCCGGAGATGCGGGCTGCTGCAAATAATGTTAAGACCAAGACGTACATGGTCTGCAACATGCGACTTTCGGACATTTGCGTAAAGTGTCGACTCGGATCAGTCTGTGCAGTCCGCGCAGGCTAATCCGAAACGACACTTTCCGTTTTTATGTAATTTTCTGTTTTGCGCAAGTCTACTGTAGCACAAAATCTAATGTAGTCGTAAAGTGCCGTCTCGGATTAGCCTGCGCGGACTGCGCAGTCTGATCCGAGACGACACTTTACGCAAATGTTCGAATGCCCCTTTTTCGCGTGTTGCAGGTCAATTATAGTAATTCGCACAGCCTGATTCAGAGTCTAACGTGATCGTCCTATTTTTTTTTATTTCAGCTGTTGAATTCGGTACGTATGTTCAAATTTCATTTAGCAAAAGCTTCGGTCATTCTTAGAGGCTGGAATTCGATCATGTCATTATGATGGTCGTCTAGAGGTTTAAAACAGAATTAGGTTTATTTATCATATTACTTCTAATAGGCAACTATTGATGTCAGACTACCTTTAATTATGAATCTCTCTTCTTCCCCCAAAGTTTTAGCCTGATACACGCTGATTACCCAAATTTGGCAAGGATGTCCCGACAAGTTCTCAAGAACATGAAAGGTTAAGTATTTTCCAAACTGTAGTTTCAAATAATATAGTGTACTACTTTATATTCTGAATCTTTATATGAGCCGTTCTTAGTGAAAAGGGGGGGGGGGATTTAATGCACATGCAAAACGTATAGACCCATTTCAGCCTGTGCAGTCCGCGCAGGCTGACATGGGTCGAATCTATTTTGCTATTGTTGAATTTTCTGCATGTCAAAGGACCATTCTACCCCAGGACTCAATCGATTGTGAGACAAAATGGATTTTACGGATCCATAATTATGTGATGGAGTGTGGTGTAGTGCATCACGCAGAACCCCCTTTCGCCAGAACATGGCTCATATATTTCAAAAACAGATATGGTGAAAGATTGACCTGATACTTTCGGATGACTCGATAAAGGCGTAAAAAATTAGAGTAATTTATCACCAGTATTTATAGGGGTCCGTATGGTAGAATCAATGAACATTACTTCGTTGACGTGTTACTCAAACGACGACAAAAAACTCAGTGAATTACCACCCTGTGTGTAGATTGACACTTCAGTAATCCGACGCATTTTTCTATTGACCCACGTTGATTTCATCCTGTTCATTCCGAAAAGTCATTCACATTAAAAATTCGTGTTGCTGGATTGAAATTACGAAGCCTCAAGACGCACTCTTTTCTATTTTATTTCTTTAATTTTTAGCACTCATTCTGCGAAATAAGTTAAATGAAACTTTCAAGTCGATAGAAAAAATCTGAATGTTGCTATTTCAAACTTATCTTTTGGAGAAAAGTATCTCTTTATCGGACATTGTAGATCCAAGATCGCACTGTGCATTGCGTTCTGTGCAATCTGATCTTGATCTATAGTGTTCGTAAAAGGTCATCGAGTAGCACTTAGCAGCCTAAAGGTTTATATGCAATGAGATTACACAAAGACATCGAGCATCGCTTTATGACAAGTAGTTCTGCAGGATGATGTTTCCACTTTCAGTGCAATGCCTCCGCGTTTAGTTGATAGAGATGTTTAATGTTTCAGATAGAGGCTCTTCGTCAAGCTATGTCGACATTCGCTTCTCATATATGTACTTCTAACATACCCTAAACTCATCTTTTTCTACACATTAGTGAGAAATGTCTCATTAGTACTAAAGGCATTACCATTCAAATATGACTATGTTACAACCTACATTAGACAGATTTTATGTACCTGCGATTGTGACAAGAACGCTCCTTTCCTGTAGAGTTCTGGGTTGTTATCCCTTCTCCTCAAATGTTCCACTACTGTATCACATATGTACTTTTAGCTTGTACAGTAAGTGATTAGACTCAGTGTGTATACTAAAGAAATAAATAATAGTTCTCGGAGATTTTAGACTGACAATTTGCTTTCGACTTGACAACGTCACTTGACTCGTATGTATCATCATTAAGAAGTTCATGTACATGCTTAGAATGTACATGATCAATGCTCCGGCAAAAGGGGTATTAATGCATCTCCGTGATAATCTGCATTATACCATGCAAGTCATTATATTGTTGATCTATAAAATCCATTTAATAGAACAACCGGTTGATTCCTGAGGTGCACTGGTCCTTTCACGTGTAAAAATTGACCAACAGCTAAAAGTTTCGACACAGCTCAGCCTGCACGGACTGCGCAGGCTGACATGGGTCGATAATTTTTGCAGATGCATAAAGCCCCCTTTTCACAGAGCATGGTTCACTTGTATATGTCATATAAGATATTCTCACACGACCAACGATTACAAAAATAACAACAAAACGACGATTTCAACAAAACTATATCCATCTTACTTATTTGACGCTCAAACTGTATATAGATATTCACAATGCTGCAAGGTTAAATGCAATACTTGTACTCTTGTCATGTCAAGATCACGATCTATTGGACCTCAAGATGAAATTACAAGCTGTTACCGTTGTTGAATGGCCATAGATTCTGGGCAGTTGAGCAGAGTTTTTAATGGACTGTTGTAACATATGGTTAATGCATGTCTTTTCTAGATAATAAAGATAATCCATAGATGAGAGGTCATGACCCTGCGTGTCTGTGACGCTTCCCTTGGAGACCATTGTCTTTATTGGGCGTGTTACGATTTGGTGCCTGTAGAACCCTCAGAATCACGGTTCTGTGTAAAAAGAGCATTTTACCTTAGATGTTCAATGTTCAATATATTGAGAGGTAAACTGAGGAACTTAAGCACATGTCCTCAGCGAAATCAGCTTGACAACGTGATTCAGAGATTGTTTCATAGAATACATCTTGACGAAAGGATTAAATACTGTTTTTACTCTTTAAAAGAACAACCTGATGTTGTCTGGTCACGAGTTTAGGCCACCCATCCATATTAAATTTTGTCGAGGAACACATTTGTTCATCATATGGTAGAAAAATGGACTGTACGACTTCTTAACTTCGAAACTTTACCTGCCAATAATTATCTATGTCTTCCCCTAATCCCCCTTTTCCTCTTCTTCCCTTTTAAAAGGTATGCAGGACATGAAGATTAAAATTTCCCTTTGCTTGCCTCTCGAGATATAATGAAAGGTCGCTTACATAGGTCAAAAGCGAGGTGGGGCGTCATAAAAATCACATTTTGTAACACAAAAAGAGAGTATACTGCGCCAAAAAGAACCTGACGGGGGCAGAAATAGACTAATGTATACGGTTGAACTAATCTGTCGTATGATACATAATTCATAACGGAGAAGATAAATAGATTCTAAAGACCGCAGGATCACCATTGACATAATTTTGGGCTCCAGCTAATGGTACCATACATCATCTGATCATAAACCTCTAGCTCCTCACCAGACTACAAAACATAAGACTCGTCCATATTGAAAGGACTTACAGACAGCAACGTACGTGTGACCTAAGTGAGTGGGTTTTTTCTTTGTATCTGTGGAAAAACGTTGTGGGAAAAGGACAAAATGATTACCAGGGGCATTTTCTCCTTTTAAACAATGTTGTCAAAAGGCTTCTTCCTTAGGGTATTTTAACCTCGGGATTATTTGGTAAAAGGTTAAATCACTGAATACTTGAAATGTTATCATTGTTCATGTACGGAACAAAATATGATTATATATTGTTTTCGTTATTTACACACCTCGTTTGCAGACAGATTTGTATATCTGATCATTTGTGCAGTTTTATCTCAATCAACATGTAGAATATATTCCTATATGCTTTATTCAGATAAGGGTTAAATCATTCACAGTGTATAATTTTCTAATAGGTTAAGTCACTGTGGCGAAATGAATGTGAATAGTTATAGACAGTGGTTCTGAATAAGTGTCAGCCTCTATATGGCCTGCAACACGCAAAAAGGAGAATTCAGACATTTGCGTAAAGTGTCGTCTCGGATCAGCCTGCGCAGTCCGCGCAGGCTGATCCGAGACGGCACTTTACTACTACATTAGATTTTGTCCTACAGTAGACTTGCACAAAACAGAAAATTACATAAGAACGGAAAGTGCTGTCTCGGATTAGCCTACGCAGACTGCACAGGCTGATCCGAGACGACACTTTACGCAAATGTCCGAATGCCTTTTTTCGCGTGTTGCATGCCAGTTATAACACTCGTTTTACTTTAACTCTTTACCAAACGACAAAATTTTGTACTCCTCCAAATTCAAAGCATTTGCAGACGACAAAATCAAAGGTGGTTAAAATGACGAAACTTGCCTTTAGTTGTGTAGAAAACATGGTGGGAAAAGGAGAAAATGCTGGTTACCAGCATTTTCTTCTTTTCCCCAAATGTTTTCAAGAGCCTCCTTTCACAGGGTCGTTAAAACTCGGGATTGTGCGGTAAAGAGTTAAACCTGTGCGACTAAACAGATAGCACTAGAATGATAGTTGAAAATGAAAATGAGTCATGCTCTGTGAAAAGAGGCTTAATGCATCCACAAAAAAAGTATCGACCCATGTCAGCCAGCACACTCCGCGCTGGCTGACATGGTTCGGAACTTTTTTGGTACATTTAAATTTTATGTCTGTTCCAAGGACTATTCTACCTATATATCCAGTCTATCGCCAGACTAAATGAATTGTATGAATCCGTCATCATCTGATATCTTACTAGGTATGATGCATTACAGAGATGCATTAAGCCCGCTTTTCACAGAGTATGGCTCCAATATTGGAGACTAGATGGTGTCTCATGTAGGGAATCACGAAAACGTCTTGACAGATGGAGATATGAAGGTAGGAATCGACCAAACGGTTCGACGCTTTTCAGAAACCCAGAAAATGACAGATGTTGCCACCCTTGTTTTCTTTCTGTTTGCATGTCCATCATCCGGGTACAAGGTACCTTATCAAAGCTTAGAGAAATTAAATTGCATTTTTAAGTATTGGGAAAAAAAAGTCTATAGAAGAATTGTGACAAATCTGTATTCATTCGCTTGTAAAGATGGTGGTTGAATGAACGTTCAACCCGCTAGATAAGTTAAATGAAACTTTCCAACCAGTAGTATAACCAAATATTACATTTTCATTTTTTTTAAGGGAAGGACATATCTTCTTATCGGACAGCGTAAATCCAAGCTCAAACGTCACGTTCTGTGCAGTCTGATCTTGATCTACTACGACCGCAAAAGCGCTAGAGTCGCGCTGAGCAGCGTAAAGGCTAAGATACAAATTAGGCCTACGCGCCGAAAACAACACAGATGTCCAATTTTCTGTTATCTTTTCTCTCAACTTTTTTTTCACCTGGTTAGCCACGAGAAGGACACTGGCATGCAAATTGTTAAACGTTTTTAACCCTTAGGCTGCTAACCGCGACTTAAGAGCTTTTTGCGGGCAGTGTTGATCAAGATCACACTGCACAAAACGTGCAGTCTGATCATGGATCCACACTGTCCTATAAGAACACAAGTTCCTCCCAAAAGCACCTTCCAAATGGCAAAATTTGGATTTTTATCATCGACTTGGAAGTTTCATTTCACTTATTTTGCAGGTTTAGGGTTAACATGCCCAACAGATACAAAGTGCTGTTTACTCGACTGGGAGAACTGTCGATCTACAATTTTGAATTAGTCATGTTGGCATAAACAGTATTCTTTTGTGATACCTTTTTGTTTTTCCCACAAAGTTTTCTACGCTGTCAAAGACAGAAAATCATCATTTAGAATACATTTAATTTGTCGTCTATAAACGCTTTCAATTCGGTAGAGTCAAAAATTTTTCGTCTGATAAAGAGTTTAATCAGTAGCCACCAGGGGCATAGCTGTCTGTACGCGAAAAAAAAGTTGCTTGCACTTTGCCAACACAAAGAGACAATTTTGCCACAAAACGTCACTAGAGGCCACCAAGTAGCTTCTACGATTCAAACATTCTCTTAAAGAGACCCTCCAGACTTCTGGGAAATCCAAATCGATCTCGGCACTTCGCGCGTCGGATAATAACTTCGGTATTACTGTTGCGAATACTTTATTTTGGGCTAGCTGCGCCTCTGGCCCGGATGCTGAATCACTCCTCACAGAGGTTGAGAGAAGAGAGAATGAATACTGACTGGGTTGTTTTACTTCCTCATGCAAACCAAAACATAAATGAATGTGCAATGTCATTATCTAGTACTACCTGATTCATTGACAATTCAGTTTGCTCCTAGGACGAACCGTGTATCCAATGACTATGAAACTGAACCAAACTCATTGGTTCAGATTTACAGCTCAGCTGCAGTTCTTTTTTCCACTGAAAATTCATATTCGATTAAAGTGGCATAAATGTGTTAAAAAGTTGTGGGTAATAACAAACAAATGAGAAATCTCAAAGAAGACAAGGCTATGACAACAGCACGACATTTCCTTCGAAAAGAACAGCCTAGGCACGAATTCATCAACCATTCTAAGAATATTCTTTGTCCAATTCTCAAGAAATTTCTTCTGAAAATTACCCAAATTCTGATTGGCTAACCCAAATGGTTTAGCCAATGAAAAGTTTTACTAATTTCAAGTGTAGAAAATTCGTCAACATAAGACTAAGAATACTCTTAAGAATGGTTGGTGAATACAGACCCAGCGCTAATAATATCCCTGGATGAAATTTCACTCTTCCCATGTATCAATATGACAAGTTCGATTCCGGCGACAGGTCCGATTGATTTGATAAAATCTAATTATATCATTCACTTCTATGAAGTTATTAATTATATATTTAAATCATATTTCAAGCAATTGAAATTATACAAAAAAATTGACCTTCTGTACTAATCGCATAATTTGTTGTAATAGCGGAGTTTATAAATGCAGAGTTGGTGACAAAAATGTCGGCTAAAGTACGCTGGTAATACATTTATCAAAGCTCAATTGAACGGTTTTATTATTTATCCTTTTGCCGTAAAGGGTAGTGTTAGAAGCTTTTGCTGATTATGTAAATCCAAGATCAGGCTGCACAGAACGTGCAGTCTGATCTTGGATTTACATAGTCCGATAGACTATCAAGAGCTATGCCTAAAAGGTCCCTATATTGCTGTTAAACTGCACATTTAGAAGTTGAAAACAATTTTTAAGCCGAATGCACTTATTTTGCGGAGAGGAAGTTAATATACATATATCCATAAAAATCATATTATAATCGGTAAATGAATCTGTATAAATTCCTAAAGGCCAAATAAATAAAATGGTCCAACTTTTATTCAGTAAAGAAAGACCTATATATTGCACTGTCAATCTTATTTTGGTTTCAATATCCAAAGAAATACGTGTTGACTTCAGAGCAGGCTTTAAGCTTCCTGATCTGCATCAATACTGTCCAAAAGACATGAGCCATGCTCTGGCAAAATGGGGCTTCGTGCATCTGCAAAAAGTATCGACCCAGGTCAGCCTGCGCAGTCCGCGCAGGCCGACCTGCGTCGAAACTTTTTGCTTTTAGCCAATGCACTGCGTGTCCAAGGTCCATTTTAGCCCAGGATTCAGAATGTTGTTAAACAACATAGGTTCAATAGATCGACAAATATGTGATTTCTTGCCTCTTATGGTACATCACGGAGATGCATCAAGCCCCCATTTTGCCAGAGCATGGATCAAAAGGCATTTCTAGGCATTAACTCAACATGGTCCAATTGGATAATACATATGAACCATGCTCTGGCAAAAGGGGGCTTAATACATCTCCGTGAAACATGATACAAAGCAAGCCATTACATAATAATGGATCCATGATAGCCACTTTCTTTTAACAACCGACTTGTTCATGAGGTAGACTGGTCCTTCAACATACAGAAAATTGACCAATAGCGAAAAGTTTCGGCCCAGGTCAGCCTGCGCCAACTGCGCAGGCTGGCCTGGGTCGAAACTTTTCGCAGATGCATTAAGCTCCCTTTCGCCAGAGCATGGCTCATATATTTTTGCATGCGATAAAGGACAAAGTATTGCATTTTCATGGATGTTTCTGTCAAATATTTTCATGAAATAAATGACAGAGTAGGCCAAAGATCAGACGTTCTGTGCAGTCTGATCTTTTTATCTACACTATCCCCAAGGGTATAAATTTTATTGCTGTTCTCGGCATTCAAATAACCGTTTACCGAAGGATTCCAAGTTTTAACGACCCTATAGAATAAATCTTTAGAAAAGATAGTGGGAAAAGGAGCAAACGGTGGTAACCAGCATTTACTCCTTTTCGCACGTTTTCTATCCTTTCACATGCAATATTCTCAGCCACATTTGATTTGTCGTCTGTAAATGCTTTTAATTTGGACGAGTCTAAAGTTTGATCGTCTCATAAAGAGTTAGTTTAAGGTTTTTTGTTGCCTCTCCGAACGTTCGGCCTCGTTTTTTGAGTAGACTTCTGAAATAGAAAATGCACCGAGTAACAATAGTTCACAGGTTTACCTTTTTATTGTTGTTAAATAAGTGGTTGACGCTGAATATTGTCATCAGTCCCTTTGGAACTCAGTCATTTTAGACGCTATACCATTTTTTTTTTTGGGGGGGGGGGGCTTCTTTAAAACATTTTGGCAAACGGACAAGTTGCTCTTGATGATCATTTTTGTTCTTATGCCACACAAGAACTAGAGTGGTCCATTTTGCAATTTTACTTAAAGATTTTTCACGGAGATTGAATATGAGACAAAGTGCAGAAATCTTTCTATAAAACAAAGTAAAACCAGTGAAAGCATTTTCTTCAATAGAACTTCTTTTAGACGCGGCAGAATAGCATATTTTGATATGACCCCGATAGCAAGTGCACCAGTCAGAGATGTACTACGTTGATAGCGTAGGAATAATTGTTATATAATTATGGGAAAAATGGCAATTTTATTCAATGTTTTGTTTCCTTAACCCTTTACAAGACGATAAAAGTGCGGCAGACGGAAAGACTTTTGCTGTCTGATCTGGATTTAAACTGTCAGCATCAAGAATTGCATGCTAGGAAGTCAAGGCTTCAAAACTCAAAACCTACAAGAATTAGCTAGGACCGGCTGTGCCGGTTTTCTTTTAAGAGTCTAGTGATGTGTTACTATTCTTTAACATTTTTACCGCCAGCCATGACTAGAATAGCAGACAGCATAGATCAAGACGAGACTACACTGAACGAGACTGCAGTCTGATCTTTGATCTACACCGTCCGCTACTCTATAATACTCTGTGACCCAAGTCATCTTAATTTGAGGTGGAAATCTAGCTTTACATCTTGGTGAAAGTCAAATTTATCAAGTTAGCAAAAAAAAAAATGCATTCATTTTTAATTATCCATGCTCTGGCAAAAGGCGCCTTAATGCCTCTCCGTGATGCATGATACCAAGTAAGTCATCTCATGATTACAGACTCATAAAAACCATTTTGTCTAACAACTAACCAAATCTCGAGGTAGCATGCAGAAAATTTTAAGATAGGAAAACGTTTCGGCCCATGTCAGCCTGCGCGGACAGTGCAGGCTGACATGGGTCGGTACTTTTTGCAGATGCATTGAGCCCCCTTTTCACAGAGCATGGCTCTTTATGAATATTAACCCTTAGAGTGCCGAATAAATCCAGCAGGCAATCTCAGCAAAGCGGACCAAGTAAATCCAAGATCAGACTGCACGTTTTGTGCGGTCTAATCTTGATTTACATCGGCCGTTAAGGCAACTGAAGTTGTGAAAGGCGTTGTAAAGGTTTAGCAGAAAAAGCAGTTTGGATACTCTCAGACTTTTTTTTCAGATTTTTACGCGGCTTTGCATTCCTTGGTCCTTTTTCTACCAATTATTTATCATTATCAAAAATACTGAATCGAATACGGGTGCACTAAAATTGCTGACTGTCGAGTGGCTCTTAAAAAGAACAACCTTCGATCTATGAATTCTAATAGCCCGTGGATTAATTTATTTGCAGGTCAAAACACGGAATATTTTATATGTTTTGATTATCCTAGAGAGATTTCAGTGCCTCGGAATGAGTTTTGCACTTCTTGAGATTCACGTTTAACTCAATTTCTCCTTTTGCCACAATGTTTTCGAAAAAAAGGTATGCAGCAAGGCGGAAAAAAGTCTGTGAACGGTAATAAGTGTGTCGCTTACTTTCTGAATAATACAATCATCATCTTGCATGATCGAAGCGTTTTGTGTGTGGCGAGGGGAGGGGAGTTGAACCCATACATTTATTAATAGAAAGAAAAACGTTTAATACATCTAAGTACAAAAACCACAACTTCATGACGTTTGTAATTTATTGCGATCAAATTTCAGATATTGTACGTTAAGTATTATTATTTCTAACTTTCTCAATTCGACACCGTACTATTTTCGCTTGGGTCCATAATACTCAATTCTATTTTAATAACCACTTCTTGTATTTGCACACAAAAACGCTATTCAAGAATCAGTAGAAATCAATTAAGCTAAGCCGACGTCGCACTCTATAATATTTCATATTTTCATAAACTGTATTTACTCTACATTGATACACTTCCGTCGATTTCAATCGAGATATTCAAGTTATTTCGTACGAATACTTTTCGCTCTTAACTCTTTACCACTGACGACAAAAAATAAAGATTCGTCTACGTTCAAAGTATTTGTAGACGACAAATCAAACATGAATCAATGATGGAATTTGTCTTTGAACAGGTAGAAAACATTGTGGGAAAAGGAGAAAATGCTGGTTACCAGCATTTTCTCCTTTCCCCACAATGTTTCCAAAAGCCGTCTTTTTCAGAGTCATCAAAACCCGAGATCGTTCGGTAAAGGGTTTTAACCCATGTCCTACTAAATATATCAACAAGACATTCTCAGTTAGTATTACAGATAAAGATATTGCTGTTTTTGATCTGTTTCTGACAGAATATCTTGAGAAGAAGCGAACAATGTAGATCCAGGCTCTGACTGCACGTTCTGTGCAGTCTGATCTTGATGTTCATTGTCCGCATAAGCGATTACATCCACATTCAGCGCTACAATGGTGAAACGCTTACACCGTTCAGTAAATGAGAGATGCTCTATGAAAATTTGGTTTAGTGCATTTTCAAAAGGTATTGATAAAGGTCAGCCTGCACATACTGTGCAGGCTGACCTGGGTCGAAACTTTTTGCTGGTAGTCAATTTTCTGCGTGTCAAAAAATCATTCTACCTCAGGAAGAAGCCGGTTGTCACACAAAACTAATTTTGTAAATCCATAATAATATGACGATATGCTTGGAATCAGTGCATTAGAGAGATGCACTAGACCCCTAAGCAGTGGCGACTTTATTAGCTTTAATGGACGGCGTACATCATGATAAAATTTTTTATTTACTCCGCTCGCTTCTTAATGCTAAGCTATTGCCAAAATCATAATCAGCAGGAGAGGAACTCTAGTTTTAGATCTCCAAAAATCTTATTTATTTAGATGGCAGAGAAAAATCTAAGTCTAAGAGCAGCCTGTTCTTTCCTTACAGCCTGACCTTGATCAAGACTGTTTGCAAAGAGCAGCTAATGTCTTGCCAATCAATCTCAGGCAAAAATGCCATAATAAATCATCAATTTTCCTTTACAGAGACTAAAGAAATGGTAAACGGGCAGACCGCTGAATCGAGTATTTTCGGTTTTGTCACAATACCTGAAACATTCCGCCTTGCATGCATCAAGGTGTTTGGTTTAATCATTTGTCACACAATTCCGTGTATTAACAAACCTAGCCAAGATGGCTTCCGAAAATATTTTGGAAAAGGGAGAAAGTGCTGGTAATCAGCATTTTCTTCTTTTTCTAAAATGTATTCTAACCTCCAAGACGCGATAATTTGTCGTCTGAATATGTTTTGAATTTGAACAATTTGTCGTTTGGTAAGGAGTGCATTAATACAGTGGGTTAATCCTTTACCACACGATCCCGACTTTTAAAAACCATGAGAAAGAAAGCTTTTGATGGCAACCAGCATTTTCTCCTTTTCCCACAAAGTTTTCTTCCTTCTCAAAACCAATTATACTTTTCGAGTTTCATTTACTTTTTCTTCTTTAAATGCTTTCCCATTTCGACAAATCTAAAGTTTTGTCGTGTGGCAAAGAGTTACATTAGAAAGGCTTTTTAACTTACATGTGCATGAGTATTTCTAAATCCCTCTCAGGTCATACACAAACTACTCGTACACTGCAGGTAAGTTCATTAGAAATTATACCGACTTTAACACTTTACTAAACAATCCCGAGTTTCAACGACCCTTTAGAAGAAAGGTTTAGAAAACAGTGTGAGAAAGTGAGAAATGCTCGTAACCAGCTTTTTTCCCTTTTCTACCCTTCCAGAATCAAATTTCAATTTTGGGGTCACATTTTATTTGTGGTCTGCAAGTGCTTTCCAGCTTAATGAAGTCGAAAACTTCGTCTATTTGTAAAGAGTTAAAAGGCTTAAATTTTTTCACACATAAAATTAACCAGAGCAACACAAAACACTCATTCACAGAATCTTGATGGATGGATGTATGGATGGATCGATTGGAATTTAACATCGTTTACAACATTATTCCAGTTATATCGCGGCGGCCAGTACACCTATCTATGGCTTTGCTGGAGTTTCTTTTTACTAGGCTTCGCACTATGTTCTTTTCATGCCACTGGCTGCTTTCCTTCACAACCATTGTCGAAACAATGATCAACTTTGAGAGTGGAATGAATCCTGTCCCAATTACTATCACCAATCCTCGAGAAAAAGAAAGAAATTAGCCGAGCTGGGAATTCAACCATCTGTTTCCAAGTCCTGTATGCTACCGACTGCGCCACCGGGGCTTGGTGAATCTGGTATGAAGCCCCGTCAAAGTACAATGAGAATTAACACTTTTCGTGTTTTCTAAATTTGTATTTGCCAACCATTTTAGGTACGTGAATTTTGTCAGTACTGTTGTCTTTATTCAACGACTATTGTAAAATGTTGCTGCAATTCGGTAACTAGCAATTTGACTGGCTAACACGTTTTCTCACAGCAAATTAAGACGGAGGATAGGCTTCAAATTTAGAGCAAGGAACAAAGTTCACAATGTTCGGTGCAGACGGCCTCAGATTACTACCCGTAAATTCCAAGCTATTATTTCTGCCATTAATATTCAAATGGGTCTAATAGATAATAAATATTTGAATATTGAAATATTCGTTCAATATATCAAATGTCAAATTTTCAGGGACATTTGACGATCGTTTATAAAGAGGAAAGAACTATCGAAATGGAAAGTATTCCTTTGAACCATGATTATTCATACATAAAATGATATGAGTGGCGCTTTGGCAAAATGGGGCTTAATACGTCACCGCTATGTACTAGTATGATAGCGAGTATGTCAATAATTGGCTTGCAACACGCGAAAAAGGGCATTCGGACATTTGCGTACAGTCTCGTCTCGGATCAGTCTGCGCAGTCCGCGCAGGCTAATCCGAGACGGCACTTTACGACTACATTCGATTTTGTGCTACAGTAGACTTGCGCAAAACAGAAAATTACATAAAAACGGAAAGTGTCGTTTCGGATTAGCCTGCGCGGACTGCGCAGGCTGATCCGAGACAACACTTTACGCAAATGTCTGAATGTACCTTTTCGCGTCTTGCAAGCCAATTATATAATCATGGATCCATAAAATCCATATTGTCCAACAACCGACGGAATCATGGCGTTAAATGGTCCGTTGACGTGTAGAAAATTGACACATACCACACAGTATCGACCCAGATCAGCCTTCACCGCTGACGTGCGTCGATACTTTTCGCAGATGCAGTGAACCCTCTTTTCACAGAGCATGGCTCACTTGTATATCGCATAGACAATATAAATTCTCTGAGGAATTCGACAAAGTACACGTTTTTAATCATTAATGTCGACCTTTGTAAACCGAAGGAACATAAATCTTGAATAAGTGAGAACAGATTTAAATTCATGGTTTCAAATAACGTTCGAGACGCAGTTCAGACTCAAATATCGTACGTCATTAACCCTTTTATTTGCTGCTACACAAATGAAAATTTTGGGTACTGCTCTGTGAAAAGGGAGCTCAAAGCATCTGCAAAAAGTATCGACCCAGTTCAGCCTGCACAGTCCGCGCAGGCTTATCGGAGTCGAAACTTTTCGCTATTGGTCAATTTCTCCATGTCACAAGACCAGTGTACGTCATGATTTAGTCAGTTGTTATACAAAACGGATTTCATGGATTCAAAAATATGTGATGACTTGCTTAGTATCATGCATCACGCAGCATATCAAAGGACCATACTATAACTTATGAATCAATCGGTTAATTGACAAAATGGATTTGATGGATCCATAATTAAATGATGACTTGCTTGATATAATGTACCACGGAGATGCATAAAGCCCACTTTTCCATGATTACGGCTCAAATCTTACAAGTAATTCAGCGCCAAATATATAAAATCGACCTTTTTCGATGCCTGAAAAAACGATAGACTGAAACGCATATTTTTTCTTTCTGATAGGCTTGACTTAACAGGCGGACGATTCAAGATCAGGCTGCACGTTCTTTGCAGTCTGATCTTGATCTATGTCGTCCGCGAAAGCCCAAGTTCTCGCCTATGGCTCTGAAAGGGTTGAAACTCAGCTTTACGAACCATCTCAAGCCTGTTACATACATGTACATACGCATGACACATTTTGTATCGATGGTACAACTTTTTATATAAATATGCAGAACATTTGCGATGTACATACCAGAGGTTTAAATGCAAATGCCGACGTCCGCCCGCCGGCGAATATGTGATTAGCTGTACCACTTTTAACACTCATAAAATTTATAAAGTTTTTACAATTGTCTCGAAACTATTCATTCGGAGACATCACAAGTTCAAACTTTCCTCAGTGGGGTAGACCGAACGCCTGTTTTTTTCCCCTTCCCTTACATAAAGCACTCTTCTGAGACAGACGCCAGCCCTGTTCATACATATTGTAAACGCAAAGAATCTTTCAAATTGTTCAAATTAGAAACTGAACAGGAATTCTAAACTGGCAGACTGTGATCGATCTTGGTATCACAACCACTGGTAACACTCGGATAATTGGACAGAATTCTACCCGGTACGAGACTAAATACGAGATATAATTTTGGTAACTGCTTTATTGCCCTTACCGCCCGCTTGATACGAATGTCGAGGACAGGCTACCAGTTTATAATAAGATAGTGACTGTTGACGAGAGAAGCAACGGGACCAGCATACTGCTACCCTTTATTTTATTATTCTTTGAGAAAAAACAAATAGATCTACATGAAAGAGTATTTTTATAAAAATCAAAGTACAACTTCCTTGTTCGGATAATAAATGTCAATTGTTTAACCATGCGTTGTGCGCAAAGAAAGCATTGATAGAAAGAATGTCTTTTTCGCACTTAATTAATTGACTCATAGAGTTCATGCACAAGCACTAAGTACTGTATATTATACAAATTAGTTTAGTTTTACAAAGAAAATTGTTGGTGTTCATCTCTTTTGAGGTAGATTCTTGATTTATTTTCATTGTTTGTGTATGTACATATGTACGTGTCTGAACAAAACATCTATCAATCTACATTTATAAATATTTTCAATCCCTATGCGATTAGAAATGCTTATCGACTGCAAGTCGGACATCGAAGAAAAAGTGAACTTTGAAAGTTTTTTTTCTTTTTTATTCTTTGATCGAAACATAGCAGTTTGGCCTTGACCGTTTACTCACTTCCATTAGACACAACTGTACGTTTCCCATCAATTAGTTGGCTCGGTGTTGCGTGAAATGTATAAACACCATGGGAGTTGACAGGCAAATTGGACCAGAAGGAAAATAAGAAATAATTTTGATATTTATTTAGCGTGACAATAATTTGTTTATTTCGACGTGGGGAACATTGAATGGCATATGATAAATGTTTACTTTTCCGTGAAAATTTCTCGTTTTACACAAAACACCAAATTTGACCAGTGAAAGCTATCGATGTATTCGATAATTATTAGCGATGGTCACTGTTCCCGAGGTCAAGTTCCTCCAGATTTGAATCGAGAAACGTTAAAGATTAGTCATTTAAAGGTACTCAATCGTAATTTCCTTCAATTAACCTTTCACCAAACAATTTCGAGTTTTGGCGACCCTGAGGATGAAAATATTGTGAAAAAAGGAAAAACAACCTTGTATCCACTATGTTTTTTAGCATTTCAAAAACAGAAGTCTTTTGGAGGTTCTTTGACCAGTACTTCGTACATTATTATACTGCAAAGAAATTTCTCGCGATCTGATTGGATAATATGCCCCGTACATACAGTCATTTACCCTGGCAAAATCCACTTAAAAGCACTTTCCCTCTGGGAAGCCCCGTACACATGACTACACTTTCAACACAACATCCAAAATGGCGGCGTCGACCGATACGAGCCGCCAACAAGACAAACATACTGAGTAGCCTACACCATACAATTACTAGTTTCCCTTGATAGTTGTCATTAAAACGGAAAGAATGAGTTAGTTTTGAAAATAAATGGATCTACTTATAGTTACATGTATTATCATTTGTTGTCATTCTAAAACAAATCCTGGGGTTAAAACGATCCATCTCTTTGTCAGGTAAGCAAACTGTGAAGTGCCGAAACTCATGCATTATAACGTTGAAAGGATAACCTAATAATCGTTTGAGGCAATTAATGGTCGTATACTTTTTCTAACAAATCATTAAAATGCATAGTTTACCTTGAAGTTGTTTAAATCCATGTTTGAATAAAAATACGTCGAATGTCTATCGCAGTTAAATCATCAAGTTCATGCACCAAACTGCACCTTTTACCAAGGTTTCAGTGACGTCAGTTCTCAGTGACGTCATTTTTCATTGAATTGGAGCACTCAAAAGGGAAATTCTGTGTCGTCAGCGTACTCAATTTGTGAGAACATAAAACGGGGAAATTTCGCTGAATACACATCGGAATGGTAAAACTTTGCAGTATAATAAATTTGTTGTGCGGTCAGGTGGCAGGGGACTTGGAAACTTGTTCACGGCTGTGGCGAATCATGTCGCCCGGAGCCGAAGCTGCGGGCGACATGATTCGCCACAGCCGTGAACATTTTTTCAAGTCCCCTGCCAGCTGATCGTACAACTAATAATGTTCGCCCGAAGCAACAGGCTGTTTTCCTATTTAATCATCGTGGAAAACAATGATAAGAAATGAAAAAGGAATGAAACCTGTCGCACAGCTATCATCAATGCTAGGAAAGAAATTGGGGCTTTGAAACTTTAGAGAAGACTTGTTTTCTCATGGGGCATCTCAAAATGTTTGTTGATCCCCTGATATAAAAAAATAACTTTTGTAAATGAAAGAAAGCAAAAACTCGATTTTTGTCAAAGCATTTCGTCGTTTGTTGAATAAAGGAAAACACGTTTTAATGACATTTAAACTGTTTTTAATGATAACTAAATGTGTTCTCACGATGATATTAACGCACACGGAGTCAATAAAAACTTTAATAAAATGTGTTTTTTGCCGTGATATTTGATTCAATAAAGTTTAAAGTATTTCTGCTTCACTGAAATTTATATTACTAGTATATCATGATATGTGAGAAGTTTTTGCATCGATTGCAGGTGGTCGCCCGAAAACACTTGAGTCACGCTCTGTGAAACGGGGATTAAATGCATCTGCCAGCCTGCGCATTTCGCGCAGGCTGTTATAGGCCGAAACCCTTTGCTACTTGTAAATTTTGTCAAAGGACCATTCTACCTTATGATTCAACCAGCTTTTAGACAAAATGGATCTACATTATGCGATGAATTCCTTTGTATAATGCATTACGAATATGCAATAAGTCCCCTTTTCCCAGAGCGCCACTGAAAGTCCCTTTTTTTCCTTTGTAAAACTTTGTTGTGTGGTCGAGTTTGGTGCACCTTTCGATGGCGGAGCCCTTGCTGGTAGATTACTGTGGTGAAGCGCAGTGCAGTGAACTTTATTGAAGCCAATTTAGAGGTACATGTACTGTCGTGTGTGGTAACGTTACGCTAGATTTTTACCTGACGACAAAGTTTTCGAATTACCCAATTTGAAAGCATTGGCAGACAAGAAATTAAATTAGGCTCAAATGATGGGGGTTTATCTTTTAATGGGTAGAAAACATTGTTGGAAAATGAGAAAAATGCTGGCTACCAGCATTTTTTCTTTTACGACCATATTTTCAGATGCCTTTATCCTCTGGGTCGTCAAAACACGGTATTGTTCGGTACAGGGTTAACCGTTTAATACTTTCTTCTCTTTTTAAAAAAAAAATCAGCATTTTGGCAACATTTGACGTGTCGTCTGCCAATGATCTAACATTAATGTGGCTTACATTCTTTTGCTGGCAAAGTGTTACAGGTGCGGAGCAATGCGGTGTAATGAAGCATGGTGCATTACTGTGTGGCTGCGTAACTTGATCACGTTGTATTGCGTGAAGCCAAATAAGAAATGTTGGGAACAACTAGAGCTCTTTCATTTTCTTTGTTATTTGACCAAACACCCCCCCCCCCCATCCCAAGTCGCCTCCTAAAAATAAGTATTATTTGGGTTATGCTCTGTGAAGAGGTGGCTAAATGTATCTGCAAAAAGTATCGGCCCAGGCTGACCTGGGTCAATAATTTTTGCTAATTGTAAATTTTCTGTATTTCCAAGGACGATTCTACCACATGATGTAGTCGATTGTTCGACAAATGTGATTTTATGAATTCATAATTATCCGATGACTTGCTTAGTATATCGCATTTCATTATCTATTGGCTTTGGGCTTTCAAAACTGAGGATTTTCAAGGCTCTTGGACACAGTGTCGTAGCAAAACTACCCTGGAATATGAACAGAAACAAGAAGAACAACAGCAAAAATAACACGTAGTAAGCCTTGATATGCTTATCGTTAAGAGAAAAGTTGAAATAAGAATTTACAGTACATGTATGTGTCTCACGCTGCTCCCCAAAACATTGAATAATGTGTCGTCACATTGTCGAAATAAGTATTTCAGCGCCTTGGGCGAAAAGGGAAGTTTTTGCGGACAGCACTGACAAGCTAAGACTGCACAGAATGTGCAGTTTTAATCTTATATCTACGGCGTCAACATTTTTGATAAAAAATGTTTCTAAATATCACTGGATTGTTTTTTTTTCGGCCGTCGAAAAAAGGCTAAATTTATTCATTTTACGTTAAATTGGAAATGGCTTGCAACACGCGAAAAGGTGCATTCGGACATTTGCGTAACGTGTCGTCTCGGATCAGCCTGCGCAGTCCGCGCAGGCTTATCCGAGACGGCACTTTACGACTATATTAGATTTTGTGTTACAGTAGACTTGTCCAAAACAAAAAGTTGCATAAAAACGGAAAGTGTCGTTTCCGATGCGCAGGCTGATCCGAGACGACACTTTACGCAAATGTCCGAATGCCCCTTTTCGCGTGTAGCAGGCCAAATAAGCCGTGCTCTGTGAAAAGCCTTGGGAGGGGGAGAGGGGCTTTAATACATCTGCCAAAAAGTATTGACCCAGGTTCGTCGAAATTGTTTGCTTTTGGTCAAGTTTCTGCACTTTCAAGGACCATTCTACTTCTAGATTCAACTGGTCGTTAAACAATATGATTTTATAGATCCATTGTTATGTGATGACATGTTTGGTATAATGTATAACTGGGATGCGTTAAACCCCCAATTTGCCAAAACATGAACAGAACGTGGTTCACATTATTCCGTCATTACAGTTGACCCATGTTCTATAATTCCGGGAGTGCTTTTATTTTAGTCGCGGTATCTTATGAAAAATCGGACATCGAAGATCAGACTGCATATTTTGTGCAGTATGATCTTAGATCTAAATTTCCGCGAAATCAGTTGATATTGTACGAGTCGCAGACAGGGCTACTTAGCAACCATACATTTTACTGCAAGCTCAAAATCAAGTTAAACCTTAAACTGGTAAATGAACTTTTCCAGTCATCTGTAGCAACCCAAAGTACGGCGAGTTTAGAGTTCTTACAGGTGGACAAATTATCACCGTACAGGCCAGAGTAGATCCAAGATCAGACTGCACGTTCTGTGCAGTCTGATCTTGGACCTACACTAGCCACAAAAGCGTAGTTAGTCGCATTTAGCAGCCAAAGGGTTAAGTTAAAAACCGGACGTTCGAGTTTCAAGTGATTTCACACAGAATAATTGAATAGATACAGACTATTTATCCCCTAGGCTTTTTAACGCGACTCAAGAACCTTTGCGGACAGCGTAGATCAAGATCAGACTGCACAGAACGTGCAGTCTGATCTTAGATCTACACTGTCCGATAAGGAGACAATTTCGCCCCCAAAAATGCCTTTGGAATAACAACATTTGGGTTTTTATTATCGGGCTAAAAGTTCCATTTCAATTATTTAGCAGGTTAAAGGTTTTGTTAAAGTAGAGACCTGTAAAACAAAGTGTTTTTCAGAGGCTCTCCCCGGATGTAAATTACTGAGAAGCGCTATCGATTGTTTAATCAATATTAGTAGTCATCGATCCGTTTGCACCTTGATTTTCCGCTATGAGAAGAAAAAAAGTAAATTGTTTGAAGAAAAATAAAGGGTTGAACTTATGGTTTTGAAGCTTGGTATGATTATGAACATCGAACGTAACCAGTTTACAACGTACCATATTTGTCTTTATGAATATGTATTTTGGGCCGGTGGACTTTGTCATCATCTTCATTGTGGTGTAGTTTAAGAAAAGAAAAGAAAAAAAAAAGTTTCTGAGTCGAAAGCAAACTTGATTAACTTTTGGGTGGAAGCATCCTTGAAGAACACGAATAGGCAACAAGAACCAATATTCTAATGAGTAAGTACACGTATTGCACTGTTATTGCGAGCAGTTGACTACTCATTTCGTCACGCAGTTTTCTAAACTGATAGACCCTATGGAAAAAATAAAGGTTTTAAGTTTAAGAGCAAGAAGCAGCTTCCAGTATTTATGATCCGAATCGCCTTAGGAAAGAATTGAGACCCTGGTTTGTAACTTATACGTTAACAAATACCTATTGTTCAAGTAACCACAGCTTCCAGTAACCTTTCATTTCACGTTCAATCTTTTGTTAAAAAATAACACATTACTCTAAATATTTTTTTTGCAATGGGACTTATTCAATTGTGGTCAAAGGGGAAAGTGCGCATATTGAGCCATCTCATCTGTTGCCACACAAGTTTAACCTATATTCTTGATAAATCTACGAAGATGTTTCAAAACTATTTTTTGCAATTTGTTCAAAAACATGTGAGCCATGCTCTGTGATAAGAGGGTTTGATGCATCTGCAAAAACTATCGAACCATGTCAGCCTGCACAGTCCGCAAAGGCTGACATGAGCCGAATCTCTTTTATATTTGTAAATTTCCTGAATGTCCAAGGATCAACCTCATGCTTCAGTCATTTGTTATACAAAACGAGTTTCTTTGCATCATAATTATGTGCAGACTTGCTTGGTACGATGCGTCATAGAGATACCTTAAGCCCCCTTTTGCCAGAGCGTTACTCATGTATATCAACCCTTTCAGCCTCATGGATGAAACTAGAGAGTTCTTGAGGACGGCATAGATCAAGATCAGATTACACAGAACGTGTGACCGTTAATGCTGGATTTATACTGTTGCTTGTTTGGTGACGATAGAAATCTTTCTGAGTTTCGGTGGGATGTGTTTTCAGCCGTCGAAAGTCGGGTTTATACATGTTATTATGTTTGAAAGAGTTCATCCTTAGGCTGCAGAGCGAGATCTTTTGCGGACAGTGCAGATCAAGATCAGACTGCACAGAACGTGCAGTCTGATCTTGATCTGCACTGTCCGATAGGGAGACATTTTCCCCAGAAATGCAACTTTGAAATAGCAAAATTATGGGTTTTACTATCGGCTTGAAAGTTTCTTTTCACTTATTTAGCAGGGTTAAAGAATAATGTGATTGCGTAAGAGATTGCATATTGTATCTGGAATCGGTAGAGGTATTAAAGTTGAAACTGTAGCTGATCAGATTTGAAAAGTATAGGTTTGTGCAATTTAGAACCAAGTTTTTTTTTTAACTTGAGTAGCACACTAACGTTTAGTCCAACATTTTCATAACGCTGTACCACACGACAAAAATGTAGACTATAGTCTGAATTGAAAGCATTTACAGATGACAATTAAAATGGTACAAATGGTGGAACATGTCTTTGTTAGGACAGAAAAGATTGTGGGAAAAGGAGAAAATGCTGGTTACCAGCATTTTCTCCTTTTTATACAATGTTTTCAAAAGGCTACTTCCCCACGGTCGTTAAAACTTGGGATTGTGTGGCAAAGGGGTAAAACCACTGCCACTATTAAAATCCAATGAATTTTTTGCTTCATAGGCGATAAGAATTTGAAGAGTCTGAAAAGTGCAAATGAGTAGTGAGTTAAAGGTAACTAAATAAATTTGGCAACCGTCGACTCTGAAACCATCCTTGAAAATTGTGGAAAGTATGAATTAACTAATTCTTTTATAGATACATGATTTTGAATAATTGTTGCAAGGAGGAGATATTGATTGTTACTAGTTGAATATTGTCGTCTTTTAGCACACTGATGTTTCTCAACCTTGCCTGCAATTCCAGAAATTTATCTGAAAAGACAATGAAAAAATTCTTACCTCAGGAATTTCATATATTCCAATACAACAGTTTTTAGCAAATTGATATTTCACATCCACTCTAAGAATTCCACATTTTATTTCACCAGTTATACAAGTGCCCCCAAAATTCTTGACCGTCCAAGAAAAACACTTCCCTACATTGATAAATAACTCAAATTTATTTTATCTAATCACGCGCACTAAATCTTTCTATTACAAAATTTTAATCGGCCCATAACTGAAGCGTATTGAAAATATTTTCAATAAATATTTTATAATGCTAATCCGCTTTCACTAGACGCTTTAATAGAGAGAGAAAGTTTCAACAACTCAATGATCGGGATCATATAAAAGCTTATCAAACAACGTTCGCATTGATAACGGGCCATGTAAAATAAATAAAAAATGATATAATAGAAACAGTAAAGATAATTCCAGCGTAAATAGAGAAATATTTTTACTAAAGTCCAATAGTTCACTCTATTCAGTATTTTTGCTTGTTTAATGAACTCCAGCAGAATATAAACATTGTGAAGTACAGAAGTAAAATTGCTGTATTGCAACAGTGTTCAATAGGCAATTTCGATATCAGGTATATCTAAACAATCCCATAAAAATACTGTAAACTTACGCATTGAACGAACAAAATGTTTAATAGTCTGTTCGCGCTGTTACTATTTGTTCTTTAATAACAACTGCAGTGCATTCTGTTGACTCCCGGCCCGGCAAGTCACTTACCATTAGTGCTTTAATTCTATAGCATTTTTTACTTTTTTTTTAAAGCAATGAATTAACTCTTTATGAACCGAAAAAAAAATGTCAGGTCCAAATTCAAAGTATTTGCAGACAACGAATTATCTGTGGCTAAAATGGTGGAAGTAAGGGAAGGGAAAGGGAAGAAAATACTGTGGGCAAAGGAGAAAATGCTAGAAATGTTACAATGTTTTCCTAGCCCTCCGAAGTTTATCAGGGTCGTTAACTTCGGGACTGTCACAAGAGCATATATAACATACATGTAGTTGCAGATCCATGACCAGACACATTCTTTGCTGTCTGATCTTGATCAACACTGTGGACTCTCAAAAGCAACTGTACCCTGTTTCAGCGCTTTAAGGACTAAATGACTAGCTTTCTTGCGTTTTGCCCATATGGATTTGATTACAAGAACCAGATATGATAAAGAATAAAGAAAATCGACAGGAAGAATACCTATACGGAAGCACAGAAGGTCGTTTTAAAAGACGGGTATTTGGGTAAGGACTTTAAGAGCTTTGTAAGCCCCCTCCATTAAACTGGGTTAAGCCCAGAATTGTACAGAAATAAGTCCAAGGACATGCCAATCCATTGTCATTGAATGATATTAACCTATATTTTATCTGTAAGTATGGGGTATTTGATTTTGTCATGCTACTGCGGAGATTAAATTTGGAAGATAGTAAACTACGCTCAAGAATAAGTGAGCTATACTCTTTGAAATGAGGGTTCAGTACATCTGCGAAAAGTATCGTCCCAGGACCTGGGTCGAAACCTTTTGATATCGTTAAATTTCATGCATGTTAAAGGACCAATCTAGCCCCAGATTCAGTTGGTTGTTAGACAAAATGGATTTTATGGATTCATAATCATGTGATGACTTGCATGCTGTGATGCATCATAGAGATGTATTTAACCCCATTTTGTCTTTTCTAACCCGGCTTATACATTTTGCGACGCCAGATCTCTAACTTCTTGTTTTCACATAGTAAATGTTACTAAGTATTCCATCTTTCAGATTAAGTCCTTTAAGACGGCTTTCTGGTCTTGAAGCGGACATGCCTGAAAACACAAAAAGAAAAATATACATAGTTGAGTAGTATGAACTGAGTCTTGTATGGCGTTGTGGTCAACAGTCATTGAAGGCGTAATTTAGAGTTTCAGGTTCGATTCTTCTCTGTAGCACTGGTTTTCCTGAAAGTGCCCTGGTCATGGAACTGAAAGAACAACAATTTTAATTCTTCCAGCGCCAAATATTTTAATTCCATCTGTTCAGCTGCTGTAAACCCACTGAAATTTACAAGATTTTTACCTTATAGAGTTGACTAACTAAGCGGAAGGTATAGATCCAAGATCAGACTGCACGTTCTGTGCAGTCTGATCTTGGATCGATGCCGTCCGCATCAGACATATGGTAATTTGTCTCACATTAACAGGATCAAATTTGCAAGTAACATAAAATACAGAATGAGGATTTAACTCTTTCAGTGCCAGAAATAAAAATTCCACCTCAGTCAAAGTTCAATTTACTGAAACTCAGAAAGATTTTTGTCTAATCAGCTTAGCCAAACAAGCGGACAGTACAGTCGCGAGTACAGGCTACACGGTCTGTGCAGTCTGACTTTGATCCATAGTGCTGGCAAAAGCCCCCATTCTGGCCAATGACGCTGAGCAAGGTTTAAAACTTTAGCTGCTTGTGATTGAAACAGAAGTGCACTCTAAACATATGATTACCTCAAAGACCGTGTAAAAGATAAGTGGTGTTTGTTTTTCTATTTTGTTGATTCTTTTTGCGTGTTTTATAACAAAAGAAGTTGCGATCCCTATGAGACAGGGATATGATAAATGGACGGTGGCCAAGTAGTTCATGGAAGTATATATAAACAGAGGAAAGATTGGGTTCAAGGTGGGAGGCGAATTGGGTTACGTAATTTACGTCTATTATTCTTGGTGTAGGTTATTTCATTTTACTGAGAGTGAGTTAGTGAGTGAGTATGTATATAAGAAAGAGAAAGAGAGAGAGAAAGGGGAGGGGGGGGGGTCATATTAGTTCATGGAAGTATATATAAACAGAGGAAAGATTGGGTTCAAGGTGGGAGGCGAATTGGGTTACGTAATTTACGTCTATTATTCTTGGTGTAGGTTATTTCATTTTACTGAGAGTGAGTTAGTGAGTGAGTATGTATATAAGAAAGAGAAAGAGAGAGAGAAAGGGGGGGGGGGGTCATATTAATAGCGACGTATTTGTTGTCAATGTATCTGTCTGCGCATTTTTTGGACTGGGTGGAAGAATGGAAGAGAACGGACGGTGGAAGTTAAAACGGACGAATGTATGGATTAGGATAAAAATGTCACAGTATCCCAGTAGTAAAGTTCCTAGTCCTGTGTTTCAGATCATAATCCTAAACCATTAGGCTGCTGAACCCGACTCAGTGCACTTTTGCCGTCACTGTAGATTAAGGTCCGATTGCAGAATTTGCAGTCTGATCTTTCTTTTCTGTCTGATACTTAGATATTTATTTCATGTGTAAGAACTTAAAAAATCCTAATATTGTTTTTGGTTTCTGTTGATCGGAAATATTCATAACTTATTTTAACAGAATGAGGCTTAATAGACATTCTATAAGTGAACGGTTTCTCTATCAACCCTTAAACATACAGTCCCAAGTTTTAATTACCCTAAAGAAGAAACCTTTTGAAAACATTGTTGGAAAAGGAGAAAATGCTGGTAACCAGCATTTTCTCCTTTTCTCACAATGTTTTCAACCCATCTAAAAACAAATTCAAATTTTTGAGTCACACCATTTTTTCCTGCAAATTGAAAAAGTATAAAATTCTGTCGTTTGGTATAACAACGCATATTTACGACATAATCCCGATTTTAACGGCTCTCTGAAAGACGACTCAGGAAAAAATTGTGGAAAAAGGAGAAAATGATGGTAACCAGCATTTGCTCCTTTTCCAGCAGTGTTTTCTACCGCTCGAAAACAAATCCCATTATTAAGACCATGCTTAATTCGTCGTCGGCAAATGCTCTTCAATTTTAGGAGTCTAAAAATTTGACATTTGGAAAAAGCGTTAATGGGGTAGGGTGTGCTACAATTTTTCTGTGACCCAAGTCGGAAAAATACAGAGAAAATAAGATAAGCACTTGAGTACATAGTTTGGATATCTCCCTTCACAAACCGTACAAAGAAAGTGTCAATAACTAATGAGGACGTTTTAACAAATGTTTGCGGATGTTAAGACTTTATTCAACACGAAAGTGGATTGATCGCTACAAATATTTACTTGCTTATCTACCGCTCTCAAACAAACGGTCTCCTTTTGATATAGTGTGTGCTATGGGGTTGCAAAAACCGCCCTGACAGTGTACGTACGGGCCTATATAAGTAGTAGTTGAATGGCTTCTGTTTATACATGGCCATCCCGCATTGCTCAGGTGGTTCATTGGTTGATTGATTGATTGATTGATTGATTGATTGGTGTTTAACGCCGTTCTCAGCATTATTTCAGGTATATCGCGGCGGACAGTGCACCTATCCATGCTTTCCTGGAATTCCTTTTTACCAGTATTCCGCTCAATATTCTTTCCAAACCACTGGCTACTTTCCCACATAACCATCGCCGAAGCAATGGACAACGGTGAGAGAAGAATGAAACCTGTTGCAATGAGTATCATCAATCCTCGGAAAGAAATTAGCCGAGCCGGGGATCGAAACAGCGACCCTCTGTTCTCAAGTCCAGTATGCTACCGACTGAACTACCGGGACTCGGCAGCTCAGGTGGTAGAGTGTAGAACTTGTAAATATCAAGTCTCGGTCCACTCGAGGTGTGAGTTCGAGCCCCATGGCTGGCCATCCAAAATTAATTGTCTTTGGTATGAGATGGTAAACCAAGATCCCGTGTGACGGTGCTATACACCAAGCACGTTAAGACGCAGGCGTAACTTAGGATGAGTTTCGTCCTGTACCTTGCAATATCCCCCGTAACAAAAACTAACAGTCTTCAAGTGGCGTCGCCCTTATGGGCACCTGGTGATGACGATTAACAAACGCAAATTCAATCAATTATGTTTATATATTATTTTCCATCTTTCAGTAACACTGTATTGTGGAAGCCGGAGCCACGGTTGTCGGAATCAATAGGTTGAGAGTTCGATTTTCCTGCTCAAAACAAATTTTATTGGTCCGAAGTCGTTCAGATAGGATTTATTCTTCATTCAGCATTTACCTTTTACCGGACAACAAAGATTTAGACTTGTCCATATTTGGAGCATTTCCAGATGACATATTGAATGTGGCTTACAAAGGGATCTGGCTTTGATAGGGAAGAAATCATTGTCGAAAAGGAAAAATTGCAGGTTACTAGCTCTCACAATGTTTTCAGAAAGTTTTCTATCCTCAGATTCGGTAAACATGTTTTTTTTTTTTGTGGGTAAATGTTTAAAATTTTCGCCTATTGTGTAGGTGAGAAAGCAGCTTTGCAATGTTATGGTAATGAAAGTCCAGGAACAAACCATAGTGCAAGGCTTGTAAGAGACGATGTTGTTATTGGTGAAATTTTCTTTAAACCTGTAGAACACAACCCCGAGTTTTAACGACCCCTAGGAAGAAGGCTTTTAAAAACATGGCGGAAAAAAGGAGAAAATGCTGGTCACCAGCATTTTTTTCATTTTCCCACAATCTTTTCTATCTTTCAAAGACAGAAATCCTCATTTGGACCGCACTTAATTAGTCATCTGCAAATGATTTCGATTTTGTCGGCTCAAAATTTTGAAGTTTGGTGAAGGGTTAAGCAAACATTTTTTTTTATCCATTTCTGACATTGATTTGTGCATATTCATACAGATATAGAGCCTTCTGTAGTTTAGAGACTTTTTTGTTAGATTAGAGAAAAATTCCTTATGAGGTAATTGGTTAAAAGATTTGCTACCTTCGAACATTTTTACCCAAATGACCCGTTCCCGGGTGACCGTCCGATTGCCCTTCTCACAATTTTTAAAACTTTACTTGCTTTTGTGGGCACTGTAGAAAAGGATCAAACTTGACAGAACTTGCAGTGTGATCTTGAATCTACAATGTCCACTATAGCGACAAATTCTGGCATAAAAGATCCATGAAATTCCTGTATTTAGTTGAGCCATGCTCTGGGGAAAAAAAAGGGGCCCACGTCAGCCAGCACAGTGCGCGGAGGCTGACATGAGTCGAAACTATTTGCTACTTGTATTTTTTTTTGTTCATATCCAAGGACCATTCTACCCCTAGATTGAGACTGTTATTAGAGTAAATGGATGTTATAATTCCACAATTATGTAATGACTTGTTTGGTATGATGAATCACGGCGATGTAAAAAAAAAACATTTTGCCAGAGCATGGCTCTTATGTATTTAAACCCCCCCCCCAATACTGTCCTGATTTATTTTCTGACCACAAGATGCTTCGTTCCAAACGAATTGATACTTTTCCGACACAAAAAAATTGAAAGATCTGTGAAAAAAGAATCATATGAGTTATGCTCTGTAGAAAGAGGATCCAATTCACTTGCAATAAGTACCGACCCTTGTCAGCCTGCTCATTCAGCGCAGGCAGACATGGGCCGAATCTTTCTGCTATTTGTGAATTTTCTACGTGTCCAAGGACCAATCTATCTCATGATTCAGTCGGTTGTTAGACAAGATATATTTTATGAACCTATGATTATTTGACTAGCTTGGTATAATATAACTATATCACAGAGATGCATTGAGCTCCGTTGTGCAAGAGCGCGGCTCATGTTGTGATATCTTTCATCGATCCCTGGTAAGAGCTGTGGTCGAACAATGATTCGAACCTGGAATCGCCAACTTATATGTATATGCGGTCTCATTGAGCTACCGGGGTTCGACTTCAATCGGTGATAAAGTCACCCGATGTTTGTGTTTCTCTGTTGACTCTGTAATCAAGACCACAATATAAATAGTTGTGTTCCTAGGATGAGATTTCACGTAACTTTACGTCAATACTTCGGTGCTCCAAACGTTTCCTGGTAACATGTTCACTCAGGATACTTAAGGAAGGAAATCTACAAGTCTGATTACCATCTTAATCCTGCGGCTTCATTCGCAATGTTCAATGTGGTATGGTCGGTTTGTTTCAGACTTGTTCGGAAAAAAATATATTCGGTCCTATTTTTGCAATCTGAGCAAAATCCCACGGGGTAAGCTGACTGATGTAGATCTATACAATTTTTTTATAATTTTTCTTTTAATCATAGATATCGACTTTAAAAAAAAAAAGAAAAAAACTTGGGATGAAGCATTTCCCAATGAATGAACATCAGCTTAATATATACACAGACCTATAAATTAGACCCGTACTTTAAGACCCCGTGTTTTAACGATCCTGAGGAATATTGTCTTTGAAAACATTGCCGGAAAAGGAGAAAATGCTGGTAACCAGCATTTTCTCCCTTTTTCGCGATGTTTTCTATCCTTTTGAATGACAAGTTCCATCATGTTAGCGACATTTAATTTGTTATCTGCAAATGCCATCGATTTGGACCAGTCTAATACCTTGTCGTCTGGCAGATGGTTTAAAGAACCAACAGCTTGATAACCCGCCATAAACAGGCTACTGTCACGAAGTTTACCGTATTGAGTACATGTAGGTACTCTACATGAATTGAAAAAAGCAAAAATAATGCAATTACTCGTAATTAGTTGTTACCATCAATTATCCGTATTCATATTTTTAGGAAAAAAGAAGAAACAAAACAGCCAAAAAGGTCATGTACTGATTGTGTTTACCTTTAAGACCTTTTGCGGACACTGCAGATCAAGATCAGACTGCACAAAACGTGCAGTCTGATCTTGGATCTACACTGTCCGATAAGGAGATATTTGAAAAAAAAAAACTTTGAAACAGCAAAATTTGGGTTTTTACTATCGGCTTGAAAGTTTGATTTAGATTATTAAGCAGGTTAAGGAATAATTCTCGAAATGCTTAATAAACAAAATGGACGTTTTTAGTAATGTGAAAATACTTAATTAATCCTATGGCAATTTTAAGGTCCGTTTGATCAAAAAATATCTCAAGCCATTGTACAATGTAGATCTAAGATCGGACAACACGTTCTGTGCAGTCTGAATTTGATATAAACTGTCCACAAAAACTACAAATGTACAGCTTAGCTTGTGAACCCTTTACCAAAAAGTCTGGTCCTTTAACGAACGTAAGGAAGAAATCTTTTGAAAACATTGTGGAAAAGGAGACGATTTTGGTAATCAACATTTTTTTTTTCTCTCTCAATATTTTTTACACTGTCAAAGACAAATCCAATTATTTGAGACACATTCTATTTGACATCTTCAAATACTTCGCATTCAGACATGGCAAAAAAATTGCTGTGTGTGGAAGAGGGATAAGGGTTGAAGAAAAGCAATCGGATATCTACTTAAAAATGGCACTTTGAAAGGGAAAGTATAGTCTCAATTTTCTTTACAATTAGCCGCACACTCTGCGGTCATTAATTCTTCGTAGTTTAAACCGAGGAGGTCGTTTTGACAAAGAGGTAAGAACAGACCCTTATATCTTTCGTTAATAAACCTATTCGACGAAAATCATAACTTTACGTGCTTTTTACGACATTATAAGTTAAGATAAGACTGCACAGAACGCCTATTCTGATCTTCCATCAACACTATCCGATATCTCGCGGCCTAATCTGATCAATAGAGCCCTTGAAAATGCAATTTATGGTTATCTTTTTCTTTATTTATGACAACATAGCTTTTTTTTTATCTATCTGACTCAAAAAAGATTAGACAGAAATTGGCTGCCAATATATATCAGGAAATTCGAGCAGACATCTCAAATACAGAGATTCATGCAGCGATACCCTTATTAATTAAACAATTATACTCCTCACAAAAAGTTAAGCAACAATGAATTGCCGCTGCACCAGAATTTATTATTACACATATAGACGACTTCGTTGAATAAATGTAATGACTATTGAGTTACAAACCAGTCCAAGCAATTCTGTACTTCTATCAGATAATATTCCTCACTTACAGGCTTTTGAAGTAAGGCACTGTCTAAATCCACATGCAAAAAAGTGGTATACTACCCAGATGTTTTAAAATCTCTAAAATTCCTTCAATCTGCAACAGTCAGTACACGGTATGACCACCATTAGCACGAATACAAGCTTGAACTCTTCTGGGCAATTTGAGTGCCCAGCAGGATCTCCAGATCTCAATCTGATTGAACATGCGTGGGACATTCTCGAAAGGCGTGTCAATGATTGAAATGTTAGGCCTCAGAACCTCCAAAACCTTGAGAAACTTTTGAGACACGAATGGCAGGATATTCCACAACAACAGCAGGACGGTTTGATCTGGTCAATGCCCAGAAGAGTTCAAGCTTGTATTCGTGCTAATGGTGGCCATACCGTGTATTGACTGTGTCCCGGTTGCAGATTGACCGAATTTTACAGATTTTAAAACATCTGGGTAGTATACCACTTTTTTGGCTGTGGATTTAGACAGTGCCTTACTTCAAAAGCCTGAAAGTGAGAAAACATTATCTGGTAGAAGTACAGAATTGCTTGGACTGGTTTGTAACTCAGTACTCGTTAAATTTATACAATGAAATTATCTATATGTGTAATAATAAAATTCTGGTACAGCGGTAATTCATTGTTGCTTAATTTTTTGTGAGGAGTATATTTGTTAAATAAGAAATAAACACAGCTCTCAAAAAAAAATCTACATAATTATTCGTAATCATACAATATACGCGAGCTGCACTGCGAACACTTGACTCTTTTTTAAATCACAGTCCAGTCTGCATTAACTCTTTTTTAACGACAAAATTTTGGACTGGGCCAGATTGAAAGCATTCGCAAACGACAAATTAAATGATGATTTCTGTCTTTGATGGCGTAGAAAACATTATTGGAAAAGGAAAGAAAGGTTGGTCACCAGCATTTCCTCCTTTTCCCATAATGTTTTCAAAAGCACTGTCTTTCAGATTTGTTATAAGTCGGGGTTGTTTGGTAAAGGGTTAAGCAGGCACCTATGGGATACTAACAGTGTGCTTTACATAGACAGCTGCTTGCTCATTACAGGTGCAGTTAAACAATAGGCTTTTGAAACTCCATTGGTCTATCACTGGATATCGAAATTTCCAAAATCGGACACCGTTACTATAAATAGCACATTAGCGACTACCTTTATGATTCGGTCGACCATGTAATATTTATAGCAACAGTGTTAATGAAAACCTCAGTAATCTATGATATACAGCCGATACACCAAAGTGCTACTTAAAGACAGGACACCCTATTGGGATTCGTTTAACATCGCCATTCATCGCCAAAATCGTACGGATTCAGCTAAGACTCGGGTAATCCGTAATCGATGCGGGAAACCAGCATCTATCGGCCGATCGATTACGGATTACCCGAGTCTAAGGCGAATCAGTACGGTTTTTTGGTGATGAAAGGCGATGTTACACGTATCCCTTTAGGTTGCCTTATCCTTAATAAGTGTTCGATGATCCTTAAAGGAAAATTTTAGTGTTCCGTGATAAACCAATTGAGCTTCAAAGGCCTGTGGTTAAACATAATTATCTTCTCTGGAATCTGATTATATGCTTGCTTACAAGTTGCTGGTTTAACAGAGGTGACCAGTAATACAGGTTTTATATTAGTGCAATACTATACAAATGCCTTTTTTTTTACCATGTCCCTGCGTAGAACCTGCATGAATTTTTTCCAATAGACCAATTTTTTGCCCCCCCCCTTTTTTTTTTTTTCTGTTTCCCCTGTGGAATCTTCTTAAGCAGTGCAGTTTCTCACTGACTTCGCGTCACTAAATTATACTGAAAATTCAATATCACATGTTCTTAATGAAAAAAAGAAAAAGAATGTCGTAGATTGTTTAGAGAAAAAAGAATGTGGTAGATTACCTAAATAAATTGTCTTATTTTGTCCTAAAATACCAGATAATTAGTATACCATCTGAATGCAATACGGACAAAGAAAATTTTTAACATTATTTCACTTTCTACTGAGCAATTAAGACAATTATACACATACCAGTCAATAATTTACCCCCTTGAAGATCAATGTTTTTGTTCTTCTATAGACCACTTTGAAACAACTGGATAAAGGTGAAATGGCTCGTTTCTAACAGTTTCACCTTTATCAACAATGTTTTCACATGTATTCCTGTATTAGAACAACATTTTGTAACCCTATGGTATGCTGCAAACATCCTTTAAAAGGATGCTATAAACATAGCACTCTGCAAATTTGCATGGGAGGTTATAAGTTTCAACCAACCCGTCGCATACTAAATTAGTTACATATGAGCCATGCTCTGTGAAAAGGGGGCTTAATACATCTGCGAAAAGTTTCGGCCCAGGTCAGCCTGTGCGGACTGCAGAAACCTTTCGCCATTGGTCAATTTTTTGTATGTCCAAGGACCAGTCTACCTCATAGTCAGTCTTTAAAAAGGTGGCTATTATGAATCCATAAGTATGTGATGCCTTGCTCGGTACCATGGATCAAGGAGATGCGTTAAGCTCCCTTTTGCCGGAGCGTGGCTCATATGTATGAGCCATGCTGTGTTAACAGATGGCTCAATGCATCTGCAAAAAGTATCGACCCATGTCAGCCCGCGCGGTCTGCGTAGGCTGACATGAATTGAACCTTTTTGTTATTTGTAAATTTCTGCATGTCTAAGGACCACTCTTCCTCGTGAATCAGTCTGTTGTTAGACAAAATGGGTTCTATGGATCCATAATCATGTGATGACTTGCTTGGTATTACCCCCGCCACACCAAACTCGTTCTCACTCCGTTCCGAAAATTATTGCCAAACGGACTAGAACTGTGTTCGGACGGAGTGGACGTATTAGCAGCCTTTTACGATCTGTTTACGAACTTAATGGACGGGTTAGGACGGGAAGGGTGTCACAGAACTTTGAGCCTGCTCAAAATTGTTTGCCGTCTATCCCGTCCTGTAATAAGACGGCGTGACAACGCACTTAAAACGAGATGGACGTACTACAAACGGAACTGCCGTACTTCGATCCTAATAGAAACGCGGTGCAGTCGGACATCAATTGGCAGTGCGTTTGCATTTTACCGACTGAAATTAGACGTCCTATCCCGACTGCAGCCTGTTTTACGATTTAGTTGACCGGGGTAAAACTTTCTAAGAACAGTTTTGGTGAGACAGGGGCTTCAGGCTTTATCAGGCCAAAATTACACGTTCTACCCCGACCACATCTCGTTTTCCGGTCATGCCAGGACGGGGTAAGAACTAGTTTGGTGTGACGGGGGGCTTATAATGGATCACGGTGATGCATTACATATCCTTTTTTCCTGGAGCGCCGCTGAAATGGTTTTTCATATTTGTACGTAGAACGTGCATCAATGTTTTTCCCAACAGGCTCATTTTTGCCCTCTCATAGTCACATTCGTGAACATGAGTATAAACTGTACTTTCTCCTGTAATTTCACCCCTCTTCTCCCCTAAGACTCTCTTTTTTTCCTCGTGAAATCTTCGTGAGCTTTAAAGTTCTTAAGTGGCTTTACGTCACTGAATTATGCCACAAGATTTGTTTTTTATGTATTGAATGTTGTAAATGAAAATGAAATAAGCCTCGCTCTTGCAAAAAGCGATTTAACACATCACCGTAATACATTATACCAAGCAATATCGTAATATAGTTGGCTTGCAACACGCGGAAAGGGGCATTCGGACATTTGCGTAAAGTGTCGTCTCGGATCAGCCTGCGCAGTCCGCGCAGGCTAATCCGAGACGGCACTTTACGACTACATTAGATTTTGTGCTACAATAGACTTGCGCAAAAGAGAAAATGACATAAAAACGGAAAGTGTCGTTCGGATTAGCCTGCGCGGACTGCGCAGGCTGATCCGAGACGACACTAGGCTTTACGCAAATGTCCGAATGCCTCTTTTCGCGTGTTGCAGGCCAGTTATGCTTTCATAAAATCCAATTTGTTTAACAAGCGACTGAATCATGAAGTAGACTGGTCCATGGACATGCAGAAAATTGGCCGATAGCAAAAAATTTCAACCTGCGCAGACTGCACAGGCTGACCTTGGTCGATACTTTTTTTGCAGGTGCTTTAAACTCCCTTTTCACGGAGCATGACTCTAATGAACAATAAAAATGTAGATTACGTCAATAAATTGTTCTATTCTTCCCAACAGTACCAAATAATAAATACACCCTCTGACATTTGCAATAGATTACCTTTCATAGTTGTAGAAGACCCCACCGACAAGGATATTTTTTTAGCATAATTTCACTTTCTATTGAACAATTAAGAATACACATGCCTGTCAACATTTTACTTCCTGAAGATCACTGTCTTCATTTGGAAGTAGACGACCTTTGGAAATATTTTGGTAAAAGGAGAGAACAAGTAACTTCAAACTTTAATTTATGTTGAACATCCGTCTATTAAAAAAAAATATTTTCAACTGAATAGACTGCTACAATTTGTTTCAGGTGGTCAGTTAACCAATAGGTTGCGAGACTTAATGACCTTTTGCGGACAGTGTAGATCAAGATCAGACTGCACAGAACGTGCAGTCTGATCTTTGATCTACACTGTCCGATAAGGAGATATTATTCCCCAAATTATAACCTTGAAATAGCAATATTTGGGTTTTTACTATCGATTTGAAAATTTCAATTTAGTTATTTAGCAGGATAAGGCTTAGGTTTCAATAAAATCATAGCGTACTTCATGTAACTGAAGAGCATACGAATGGCGGGAATAAAGGAAGACCAACAGCACATGCATTGCAAATTGAAATTTTTTCGATCGGAGTCTCTCTTTCTCAAGTTATCGGAGAGTGTAGATCCAAGATCAGACTGCGCGTTCTGTGCAGTCTGTTCTTGATCTACGCTGTCCACAAAAAAAGCACATAAAATTGTCAGTATGCTCAATATTAAAGGGTAAACGTGGAACTCTGAACTTGTCATAGTTAATTGCTCGACACTGGGATATTTCCGATTAAAGATCAGTTTATGTCAATCATATTTGATACATAATGCGCAATTTCTTAATACCTATACCATCAAGAATACTTTAGGATACCCTCCGTGGTTTAACTATAGAGCGCCGTATAGCGTAGCCACATGTGAAAATAACAGCTGTTGCGCACAGCAAAGATCAAGATGAGACTGCACAGAACGTGTAGTCTGATCTCGGACTTTTAGCGTCTGCCTGTTAAGCCAAGTCTATAAGACAAATAGAATGAAGAAAAATGTTTCTTAGCTATAGATTCTAGTAAAAAAATACAAAATAGACAGGATACGGGTTAATTTCAGATGACAACTCCGTTACATGTATTATGATCTCATAGAATATTAACGTTAGGACGATAGACGAATGTTCGATAGCAGTAATACATTGAATAATAATAATAATAATAATAATAATAATATCACCATTATCATGACGAGAAATATGACGGAAACGTATGTCATAGGTTGCTGTTTGATGATAATATCACTATTTCCTGATTGAAAGTTGAAATCAAACTTTCGTTCAGCAACCATGAACCATGTCTTATTTCTTAAAGCGATATGGCCTAAAAAATTAACGTGTTAGTATTTGCTTTTACCATAATCCAGAGGTTTATAAAAAAAAAGTGTTAAAATGGCATATAGCTGTAAAAGGCTGTATAACAAGTGCACGTCTACTATTTATCTTTGTAACCCTCAGAATAAACTTTTTTACATACTGGATTCCGTTTTGCGTTCTCGCGCAAATACAGACCGGAAATAAGTTATACTCTCTACAAAGGAGAACCTCGCAAAACACAAAAGCGAAATATTCTCGAACTTTGAGGTATACAGCGAACGATTTCTCGTTTTCTTGTGAATAAACCAGTGTGAATATTACAGAACTACAAAAAGATGCCATTCGCCCTACATATAGTCAAAAGATAAATAAATCATAACTCTGCAAAACTGCTCAATTTTAAATCAGGATCGAAACAGTCTCTTGTTAAAACAACTGGGCGAAATCGGGACGAATTTGGGAACGTTCTAAAAATAGCAACAATCGCTTGATCTAGAAAATCAAAGTGCTGTTAGCGTTCTTGTATTCATTTAAACAGGTGCCCGTGTCACACTGCCTGTTTTTTTGCCATATTGAAAATAGATTGAAATCGACCACCTTTGAAGTTTCTCAGATCGCTCAATGGAAAAACTATGGCATTTGCAGCATTTCCACTTGTTACTCTCTGAAGTCCCTTCATTGGCCTACAAAAAAATCATGTCAACCGATCGCGTTTTTCGCTAAATCCCAACCAACACAGGCACCGTAGAATTCGTCCTCTCAAAAACACCTGTTCACGGCTATGATCCCAACTTTTTGTTCCTCCAGTGATACAAAATAGTCCAGTCAATATACAATTAAAACACATCGAAATGGTCCCCCAAGATATAAGGATAGATTTGATTGTTTGCCGTGATCAACTAAAAACATGTTACCTCCACCTGTCATGTAATAAACATAAAAGAACAACTTTCCACTTTATATCAATTAACTTGATGCGAGAAATAATACGAGACTTGCTTTTGCTAAAGGGAGTTTAATGCGTCTCTGCGATACATTACACTGAACAAATCATTACGTGAAATTGGATCCATAAAATGCATTTTGTCAAATAACTGTTTAAATTATGAGGTAGAATGGCCCTTGAAAATGCAGAAAATTGACCAAGAGCAAACAGTTTCAATCCTAGGTCAATACTTTTTGCAGATCCTTTAAACCCACTTTTCACAGAGCGTCAAGCGAACGTGCGGACGAACTTGTATTAGATTGGCATTGTCAACGTCTTCGATAACTTTGCTATCATACTGCCTTCTAAATAAAACATATTCAGTTAGAAGACTAAATGTAAGCTTTCGCCTTGATATGACTAAACTATCATTGAAAAAAATTTTTTTTTTTTTTAAATATACCCCTTTCAAACTTAACCTATTGCTTTCCTTTTTTCTTTATTTCTCTAGATAACGTCATTATAAAATCTCCATGCACCATGGCCCGCCCGGGTAGTTCAGTGGTTAGCGTATCTGAGTCGTGACCTGGTGACTGGGGGTTCAATACCCGGTTGAGGCAAACTTTCTATCTGGCGATTTTTCACTTCTAACCCCTAATGCATGTGAGAAAAGCAGTCGGTAACTTGGGAAAAAGAATTTGAGTCAGTACTTATGTGAATACAGCCAGGACACATGCATTTTGCACTGATCGCCGTGATATGATCAAAGCTTTTAAAACGGTAAATTCCAAGACACTTAAATCCATGCCCCACGTCGTTCAGTGATGTATGTGCAATCGTCGATGTAGGCCAACTTTGTATAAGTCATAATAATGTAATGTTTCATGGAATTTTCTGGTAATCTGGTCGCATGTTCGTACCTGTACTTCGATCACGTACCGAGGTCCCTCATAAATTGGAAAATCAATCGGACATTTTTCATTCTAGAAATCTACGCTATCAAGAATGATTTCGAGGTTGCACTGTCCAGAATGCATCAGCAAAGCAGATGGAGTTTATCAAAGATCAGACTGCACGTTTTCTGTAGTCTGATCTTGATCTACACTGACAATTTAATCACAAGACTGTGGACTACTAGTATTTTTTAAACCTAAAAAAAGCATTCGAGATCAGAGCAAAGAACAAACATTTGAAAGAGTAAAAAATGTGATTTTTGTAAGAAATATTAGAAAACATTGTAGAAAAAAGACCACTTGCCTGTTACAAGCAGTTGCCTTTTTTTTTTAACTTTAATTCCCGAAGTTGTCAACAGCAGGAGCGTTGTGTTTGTGAAGAAATGGAATGACAGGATAGGTGCAATTACCATAGCTCACTGTCTTGCCTCTTTAATACACAATACCAGCTTGTGACTCCCCTGTGAAACATTGTGGGAAAAGGAGAAAATGCTGGTAACCAGCATTTTCTCCTTTTCCCACAATGTTTTCCATCCTTCCCACAATAAATTTCAGTTGAGTCACATGTATTTTGTATATGGAATGACAGGATAGGTGCAATTACCATAGCTCACTGTCTTGCCTCTTTAATACACAATACCAGCTTGTGACTCCCCTGAGAAAGAAAGCTTTTGAAAACATTGTGGGAAAAGAAGAAAATGCTGGTAACCAGCATTTTCTCCTTTTCCCACAATGTTTTCTATCCTTCCCACAATAAATTTCAGTTTTTTAATCACATGTATTTTGTCGACTGCAAATGCTTTCAATTCGGACTGGTCTAAAATTCTATCGTTTGGTAAAGTTATACTAGTATTCCCTTCTTGGTGCCACAGCATGACTACTTATAGCTCTTCAAATTAATGAATGGCTTTAAGGGCATTACTTATGTTTTAAATCTATCATTTTTTAAGATACATATGAGACACTTAAGCTGTTTAAAACAAGCTCTACCCGACAGCTTTCAAGTAGGCCCATCGTTTGATGAAAAATAAAGAAATAGATATTTAATGCATATAAGTATATACATGTATTCGTAATCGCTCTTCAATTTGAATTCGGCAAGATAACGGCTTATCAAAAACGCAAAGGACTGAGAGATTGCTTTTCTTTCTGAAAAAATAGCGTTCCATCATGTTTTCAAAGCTACATCAGGTAGGCCTGGTAGAGTACATGTAGCTTTGAGTATCAAACACCGTCACTTCACTTCTTTTACGTCCCCTGGACGTTTGACAAACGTAAAATATGGTATTGGATCTATGAGGTATGTCCGTAAAGCTCGTGGACATTGCTAAAACGTGACGAAACTTACAAAATAGGTGCAAGAAACTTTTGTCATCATGTAGAGCAAACTTTTCTCAACCGACATGTGAAAAAACATACCGCTACTATTAATAGTTTTTCATTTATTGGTCTTAGCCTGGATAAACTGATAGAAACCCGTGGCAGGTGTCGACGTCGTTATGACGTCGCGACATAGTTTTTCAGTCAGACGTTGGATCGTATTTTCTTGGTAAGGAAACTAAAGAACAATCGTGTGCAGCGATCGCTACTGGAGATCTTGCCCTAGATTCTTAGGTCAAACAGTCGCATTATGGTTCATCTTGGTGAGCTTAACCTTTCTTTATAGAAGCTCAATGAGTCGTTTACTTAGTTGATAAGTAGTTAAGAAATCCTAGTTCGATCCCTGCTAGGTGGCGCAGGTCACGTGGAGGTCTTCTTGGACTTGCAGTAGCAAAAACTCATCACAGTACACGTGGAAGCCAGGTGAAAGACATAGATACCTGAGCTGTCACTGTAATATGGCTGAAATATTACTCAAATGGGAGTAAAACGTTATTCGATAAACAAATATATATATATGTGATAACAATCGAGATGAGTATCGCTCTGGGAAATGGGGGTTTAGTGCATTTCTGTGGAGCATTATACCGAACAAGTCATCACACAGTTATAGACGCATATGATCATTTTTGTCTAACAACCGACTGAATCATGAGACAGAATGGTCCTTTGACTTGCAGAAGATGGAACAATAGCAAAAAAGTTTTGATCCGTGTCAACTTGTGCGGAGTGAGCAGACTGATACGAATCGATACCTTTTGCAGATGCAGTAAGTCCCCTTTTCATAGAGCATGACTCACTAAATCATTGCTCTAAATTCCGTGGAAAAAATACAGCGAGGTGCGCGTGTGTCAACAAAGGAATCTCTTGTTGCAGAACTCTCTCATAATTTCACCACCGACCGTTTGAAGCAATATAATTCAGTCTAGCGTTGCACAGTGCAGGGAATACTTACAAACAAGGTCGCTTTTATTATGGAATTCGTAAAGTGGTGTTTCGCCTTTTTTATGACAGTCATATCTTTCTTGTCCTCCGAAACAGTTCCTATGAGAGACAGCCAAATTTGGAAAGAATTCCAATCCCTCAGGAACGAGATGTATGTTTTACGGGATGATATTACATCGTTTTTTAACAGGACTAAACAACTCAATATTTCTGTGGTCGAGGGCAGTGGCGTATGTACATCTGGCACTGAAACAAGCTGTCCACCAATGGCGAGCAATGACAGTCAGCGGGATATCGTAACGGAAAACACAGAGTGTAACAGCGTGTTAGTAAAATATCATAATTTGATCAAAGCATTTAATACCGAAAAAAAGTTAAATCAAAAGCTACGGAGTCGACTTCAATCACTGGAGGACACGATTTCGGCGAGCAAAACAGAGACTGATGAGAGAGTTCGCGAGATACAAAGTCGGCTGCAAATAATGGAGGAATCGACGGAGGACACTGTTTCTGAAATTAGCCGCGACATTCGCATTAATATAACTATGTCCAGTACCGCGAGCGAAAAGGTACCTATTGAGGGAGATCGAGAACTAAAGAGTCGACTTCAGTCAATGGAAGAATCGATAGAGAACACTATTTCTGAAATTTACCGAGACCTTCGCAACAACATAACTTTGTTTAATACCGCTAGCAAAAAAGTAGCTGATAAAAGAGATCTAGAGCTAAATGGTCGACTGCGATCAATTGAGAATACTATATCTGATATTTACCGAGCCCTTGGCAACAACGTAACATTGATGAAAACGGCGGGCGAAAAGCTGGCTAATGGGAAAGATCTAGATCTGCAAAGTCGACCGCAAGCAATGGACACATCGATAGAGGGCACTATTTCTGATATTATCCAAGACCTTCGAAATAACATGACATTATTTGTGAGCACGGTCAACGATAAAATAGATGAGCTTTTCATAAAAGCCGTAAAAAATTCATTGAAACCCAACATAACTAATTGTCGAACAGTCCCAGAGAGTGGGGTTTATACTCTTTATCCAGAGTCAATCATGTCACCTTATACTGTTTACTGTGACCAAAACACAAATGGCGGTGGATGGATTGTGATCATGAGACGTGAGGACGGTTCCGTGAACTTCACTCGTTCCTGGTCAGATTATAAACTCGGATTTGGAAGTCCCGACGGCGAATTTTGGGCGGGAAACGAGTTGTTACGTAAGTTGACAAGAGCAAGACCAATGCAACTGAGAATAGATATGGAGGACTTTGATGGAAATACAATATTTGCCATGTATGAGGAATTTCGCGTCGAGGCTGAGGCAGACAAATATAGACTGCATGTGCAGGGGTACAGTGGAACGGCTGGGGACTCTCTTATAGATACAGTTGAGTCACACCACAGGCATAAAGGAATGCAGTTTACTACGTTTGATTCTGATAACGACAAATACAGTGGTAATTGTGCAGAGTTCTACAAAGGTGGCTGGTGGTACAACTACTGCTTTGTGGCCAACTTGAACGGGTTGTACAGCCATGATAAAAGAATCAAAGGGAATGAGGGTATCATCTGGTATCCCTGGACAGGCTCGTATGAAGCGCTGAAGCGTGTTGAAATGAAAATACGTTAACCTTATAATAAGAAATAAACATGAGCCATGCTCTATAAAAAAAAAGGGGGGGGGGCCTTAAATACATCTGTAAAAAGTAACGATCCAGGTCAGCCTGCGCAGTCCGCGCAGGCTGACCTGTATCGAAACTTTTTGCTATAGGTAAATTTTCTTCGTGAAGAGAGGCCGCATTACTTCAGATTTCAGTCGTTTGTTCGTTAAAATGGATTTTACCGATCCATAATCATGTGATGACTTGTTCGGTATGGTGAATCACGGAAGTATATTAAATCCCTTTTTGCCAGAGCATGGCTCAAATAAAAAGTAAGTTGAATTGCCAAAGTAAGGCACTAATTCGCCCGCTAAGTGCTTTGATAGAAAGGATACGTGTTCATATCTACAGTACATTACGCTAAAAATGTACAAAGGGAGATGCTTCTTTCCCCCGTTTCCAAAGATCTTGCGTTTTCACGACCTTGGGTCATATGGCTTCTGAGAACATTGTGTGTGGGAAGAGGAGAAAATGCCGGAAACAAGGTTTTTCTCTTTCCCTACAATGGTTTCCATTATTTAACAAATGCATTGAAATCGGACATATTTTATTTTGTTCGTATAGTAACTTAGTGTCGTTCGTAGTTTATTTGTAAATGGGTAGAAATGACAAATGAAATCCTGATACAAAGAAAGACTTCTCAAACTGAATACGTCAACTTAAATGAGACGAACATGTTGATTTCAGTATGCCAGCTTAAACTGTCGTTTTGTTTTAAGGGTATTATAAGACGGTAGGCGAAGCTTTTTTTCACCAGAATCTTTTCCAATGTGAATACAATGTATTTGTTTGTTATTGGAATTTTAACAGCGTTTAAACAGCTAAGGCCATATCACGGCGGTCAGTGTACCTACGAAGCCTGTGTGTTTCCTGGCTTTCTCACACCAGTACAGACAAAACTTTCTTACCAAGTCACTGACTACTTTTCTCACATGCCTCAGAAAAGACAGGCAAAAATTGCCGAAAGTAAAGTTTGCCCCAAATGGTATCGATCTCGCAACCACCAGGCCACGAGTCAGATACGCTTACACTGAGCTACTCGGCCTGGCGAAGACAATCTATACTGTTGCTCCAAACTTTCTGTTTACCCTTAGTTTAGATTACAGCTAGCATTATTTTTACTTTCTGAATTATCAATATAGAGGTACATGTACATACGTTCTACGAATAAATATGGAGATGCATTTTATTCGAGTTTTGAGTTTTTGGCTCGCCTTGACGGAGTCGAGCAGGACCAATTACACCACCCCAGGCGTCCACATTGACATACAGTTTCTTAGAGCTCACATTTCCAAACCATTCAATGGTTTTGGTTCATATTTGGTACGATCATAGATATAGGTCCAAAGTTTCTTTCGGCAATATCCCAGCCTACCCCATGTTCTTGAGGTCAAGGTCCTTGAAATAGAAATTTTACATCAAAGTTTTACGTTTAAGTTTTATAAGAGCTCACATTTACGAATCCATTTGATGGATTTGATTCATATTTGGTTTGATAACAGATACAGGTCAAAACTTTCACGTGTGAAAGATATGAAAATTCGTAAGGGGTATATTACACTGAACAAAAAAAAAATGGTGGTAATGTGTTTAAATCTCTCTGTTTTTTCATTTTAACTTTGTCTCGCTTTGGTAAAATACTAGTAAACAAAGTAATATAAGGGAAATAACTGTGTTCAGCCTAAAAAGAACGATTCCATTCAGAGTTATGTCATTCCCTTGCCAAACGGTATCATTTGACCAGCAACCATCATTAGCAGGAGTTCTTTCCGAGAAAGAAAAATCATAAAAGAGGAAATTCAATCTTGTTGAGATGCACGACTGAATGTCATTTTAAGTTTACATATACATGCACATACGTATTACATGCAATTTCCATCCGGGAATTCAAATTTTAACCCTTATCCTGCTAAATAAGTTAAATAAACCTTTCAAGACGATAGTAAAATCCCGAATAATGTTACAAGTATTTCAAACTTCTTTTTTTTTTTTCTTTGGAAGACAATCGTCTCCGTATCAGACAGTGTACATCCAAGATCAGACCGCACGTTCTGTAGAGTCTGATCTTAATCTACACTGTCCGCAAAAAGTCAGTGAGTCGCGCTAAGCAGCTTAAAGGTTAACATCCCCTCCAATTCCGAATATATACCTCTTGCGAATGCTAAAAATACAATTCACTGAAACTCACAGTTTTATTTTTTAGACCAGACGGTATAGATCCAAGATCAGAATGCACTATATGTGCAGTTTTATCTTGATCTATGCCATCCACAAAATCCCCTGCTCTCACTTATGGAGCTGAAAGGGATATGCATGGTGGGCCACAAGAGGATGCATGTATACTTGAGCCAAGCTCTGGCAAAAGGGTGTTTAATGAATCTCCGTGATGCAATATTCCATGCAAGTCATCACATAATTATAGATCCATACAATCCATTTTGTCTAACAACCCACTGAATCATGAGATCGAATGGTCCTTGGTCATGCAGAATATTTTCCAAAAGCAAAAAGTTTTGACCCAGGTCAGCCTGCGCGGACTGTGTAGGCTGACCTGGGTCGATACTTTTTGCACATGCATTAGACTGCTCTTTCACAGAGCATTGCTCACTTGTATCTGTAAAAAGAAGTTAATCTTTTCAAAGTGAGCTGCAGAGTCAGGTTTGCATGTTTCATCCAATGGCAAAATGGACAGTTTTCACTGCAATGGCTGATAACAACTAAGCAACTGTACTTTGCCGTACAAGGTCAGCAAGTCTTACTCAGCAGCAATTTCCTCTTGACTGTTTACCACACAGTTTAAAAACCATGAGGAGGAAGCTTTTGAAAACATTGTGGGAAAAGGAGAAAATGCTTTTTCCATTTTTTAAAGGCAAATCTAATTATTTGAGCCACACTTAACTTCTTGTCTGTAAATACCCTCAATTTGAAAAAGTGCAAAATTTTGTCGAAAGGTAAAAAGGGTAATTTTTCCAGTAATAAACTCAAAAAACAACTTCAACACGTCTGTTTAATAACTCTGATGAAAGGTTAAAAACATAATTTCTGTACAAATTAATAACATATACATATAAAGATATACAGTTACGAACAGTTACAGTTACGAACAATGACTGCTACCCCTGTACATACATGTATTTGTTTGATAAATCAAACAGTAGTATCAAATTAAAGAGTAACTCAATTGTATTTCGGGAATATATTTGCTTCTAACCATGCTTCCCTAACTTAACACAATACATGTGTCACATAAACCCTTGTTGTGCTAAGTAAATAAAAAAGACATTCTCTGTCAGTACTAATGATACACATGTTGCAACTTAAAAGCTGTTTTGTCAGAATATCTGACAGTGGCTGACAATGTAGTTTGCACAACAGAGTGCACATTCTGTGTAGTCTGATCTTGATCTACAAAAGCAGTTGAATCAGGGCTCATTGCTACAAGGGTTAAGTTATACTTCCCTAGCTACCTGTCCTAGAAGTAAGTTCAATATGTGTTCACAGGTCTACTTCTGCAACCAGGGGATGCAGTCTTGCATACTTTACTATGTTATTAATACATTGCTAAATTAATGCACAGAATATGAAAATTTCAAAATTAACGTGGAAATATCTCCTTCTCTCTTGGCATTTCTTTGCATATGACAATGACAGTGTGAATATCACAAAGTAATGTGTAAGTACATGGAGTTGATTGAGAGATCAGCTGATACAGGAAATATAAGGCTGTGGCCTGCAGGCAATACTTATTCAGCCTTTACCACACAATCCAGTGTTTTATTGACCCTGAAGATGAGGGCTTTTGAAAACATTGTGGGAAGAGGAGAAAATGCTGGTAACCATAATATTTTCTACCCTTTCTTAAACCTGTTTGTACCGATTTCCAATGGGTAGTCTCCAGATGTTTTGCACTGGAAAGTCTAAAAAATTGTCATTTAAGAGCTGAGGAACAGTGCCTTATCAGAGTATGCCAATGTTTTGTCCAAATTGTTGCTAGAATATAAACTCAAGGTACAGAAAATGTGGTTTTTCGTTTGAAGCATGATCCTATAAACAGTAATGGAATTTTAATAAAGACTGAAGACTGACAGATATCAACAATTTTACACAACATGTATGGTGCAAAATGTATCAAAGTGACATCACAAATCTATTGAGGAAAAAAATTCATAAATCTATCTCATCACATTTTCATTCAAACATCACATCTTAAAAGGTCACATGTGCACAAGTATAAATCGTTCGTAGCACAGAAGACTGTACATTTCAAATTGACAGAGCATGCATGATAAGTGATTTTGTTACAGACTGACTCGCTCGCCTCTCTCTCTCTCACATTCACACAGAAAAAATACTTCTGAAATTGACTCCTTTTTTTACTAAGCCTTCTTTCAGGTAAAAAAAAAAAGGAAACACATTGAAAGAAATCTGATAAATAATTTAGGAAAAGAATCTCGTTTTCAATTTCTATTTAACCTATTACCGTATTTCCTGAATCAAAAATTACTATAGACAACTCTAGGCACTTTGTTATTACAGTTTGAAAGGGGAGTTTTTCAAACTATGTACTTAAAGATTCATCTTTACTCGTTTTCATCCATTTTTTTTTAATCAATTTTGTTTTTATTTTATGTACATAACCATTCTTGTATCTTTGTGGCAAATGTTGCCCATGACAGCTGCAAGGATGCAATGCCCCTGATGGTTGCAAGGTTGCACAGATTACGACTGATAGAAAACGCATTTCATTCTCTGGAGGCTATCCCTAGACACTGCAACGACAGTTTCCAGTTTAAATGGAAGACAAATCTCTTGCGTTTCATTAACCCATACACCTTATATCGATTTTACGGCTAACTAGATTCTTCACACTGTAAAGCTTTAACAGCATTAATGAACTCTCTGGCTGTAAAGATGTATCTTTATGTGCTTATGTTCACTGCAGTTTTCTGACTCATGTCACAAAAAAATTTGACATCCTATTGTCCATTTAGAGAGAACAATTCGGCATACTGATATAAAAAAAAAAACTTTGACCTTGAGGGAAAGGCTCTAATATTCATTTATAAGACCCTTCTCTCTTAATCTGTTCACTTCTCTGCGTGTACATCCGCCCTATAATTCTCATCTATTCATCCATCCATCTGTTCCAGCATTGGAGCAGACACAAAAGCAAATGTTTTGCGATGTACACAAATTCTTACTGACATACGGCTTTTGAAATGAAAAATTTACTTTTCTCTTGAGATTGTCAGCTGTCAATCAAAAAAGAATATTAGTAAAACTGACTTGTATTTCCCATTGTGTAACAAAACCTTAATCACAAAGACAAACATTCTGGACAGACAGAGCAGCTATATCCTGCCAATATTCTTTTTGCGGCATAAATATTATTCTGTGCAATCTAATCTTGATCTACACTACTTGCAAAAGAAACACAAGTTGTGCTTGAACATTTTCTTTTATGACATTCAAAAAAATATTAAGAAGATTCCCTGTTAAGAAATCTCTCTTATTAATCCTTTACTACACAATCCCAACTTTTAATTACGTTGAGGAAGGAAACTTTTGAAAACATTGTGAGGAAAAGGAGAATATGCTGGTCACCGGCATCTTCTCCTTTTCCCACAATGTTTTCTTTCCTATAAATGACAAATTTCATTATTTGGGCCATCTTTATTTTGTTGTCTGCAAATGCTTTCAATTTAGACAATTGTAAAATTTTGCTGTCTGGCAAAGAGTTCAGCATTTTCAAAAAAATAAAAATCTTTTATCACAATTTACTATGGCAGGTTTCCTGCTGAAAATTTCTAAAGACTTATTTTTTTTTTTTTGGTTCTGACCTTTTAAAATGCTCTAGAAAAGTTCAGTTACTTTTTCAAGCAATGGCGAACATGATAAGGCTGTACAAATTATGCAAACTGTCTTATACTTTGTTTGTGAGATATTCAAATCAAAACTGTCTTGAAATTTCAATAACTGTGGCTTGTTCCAATTTCTCAAGGAAAAAAATCAAAACTCAATTTTCTACTGTTAAGAGTTATAAAAAAGGATAAATAATATCCGAGTGTCTCTGGCATGGCATGTCAACCCTATTGTCAAATTGCACTGAGAAAAATTTCATCTCTTTCTGTCCTTCTTAGATCCACTGGGTTTACTTGTAGTTCCACCACCCAGCCAGCCGGCTAACATTTCTGACATATCAGGCATACTTGATTTATCATTCAAGGCTTTCATCTGAGACTGCATCTCCTGTAATTCATAGAGCCATCATTAATAGGAGCAACAGACAATGGAGTTTTTGTGATATTAAACCTTGTAGTGGCAAACAAACCCAACTGACATTTCAGGCCTGAAATAAGACCCAAATAATTGCGACTTCAAGGTTGCTCTTGTTCTTAATGTCTGAGAGAAGCAAACAGAGTAAATCAAGGATCAGACTGCATGCTATATGCAGTCCGATCTTGATCTATGCTAGCCACAAAGGCAACTTCAAGGGATTATTGGGTCATTCCCCATTGTAGGCAACTTCTTGCAGCTTAAGGAAGATGGCAGCAAAACTTTCACAACATTACCACACGCCATTTCCCTTCACAAACTTTACAGTATGAATAACATTACAGAGATAAATATTAAATAACAGAAAACGTGCTTTGAGAATACATTAACACTTTATGCTTTCAAATTGGATAAGTCTTAAATTTTGTTGTCTAGAGACAAGTTAGGTTATTAAGTCAAAGTTTCCTACATACCTTTTGAGCTTCTGGATCTGCCGCATTCATTAATTTTGGTAGGACCATGATTAAGAGCAATGGTAGCACCATCGTCAAAACCTTTGTGAAAGAAATAACATGTCATTACAGTTTCCTATCATTCATTTACTTTTTAAGATAAGACAGAACTGTTTTGTTTAGTTTTTAAGCCTTTGACCCTTTACCATACAATCCCGAGTTTTGACGACCCTGAAAAAGAAAGCTTTTGAAAACATTGTTGGAAAAGCAGAAAATGCTGGTAACCAGCATTTTCCCCTTTTCCCGCAATGTTTTCTACCTATTCATAAACAAATACCATAATTTGAAAAATATTTGAATTGTGGTCTGTAAATTTTCCTTCAATATAGACGAGTCTTAAATTTTGCTGTGTGGTAAAGGGTTAACAAACAATCCAAACAGAACAACCTTGATAAAGAAAGCTTCAGCACACAATGAAACTCGATGAAGAAGGTTTTTTATCCTTCCAAAGATAAACCCAATAACTTGAGCCGCATGTAATTTGTCTTCTGCAAATGCTTTCAGTTTGAACAAGTCTAAAATTGTGTTTCTTGGTAAACAGTTAAATTAGTCTTAATTAAAGACTAAATACATGTATTTTGTGTTCTACCTTTTACCAGATGATAAAATCCTCTTCTCATTCACATTAATATGTTTTACAGACAACAAATTAATAGCTGCTCAAATGATAGGATCTGTCTTTGGAAGAGTAGTAAACACTGTGGAAAAAGGACAAAAATACTACTTACCAACATTTCTCCACTTTTAACAATGTATTCAAATGCAATTTTCCTCAAGGATGTTAAAACTCATGATTGTGTGGTAATAGCTTAAACTCTTTCCTGTATATTAAGGATTCTAGATACTTTTACATAATGGTTTTTGGAGGTTTCAACTGGTTTAAATTTGAAACCACAGTTAGTTACAGCATGTATGTTTTTGCCACCATTTTTTCAAACCCTAAAGAACTTTGATATTGACCCATTATCGCAAGCCTAGTCTTTACAAGTACATGTACTGATAAGTACCGTAATCAATGGTTGACTGAATGGTCTTTTATGCCGCTTTCAACATTATTTCAGTCATCTCACAACAACAGCTCACATATTCATGTTTCCTGGGTTTTACCAGTACTAGGCTAGGGCTCTGAAGTGTCTTGCCAAAGGACAATCTCACAAAAAACCGAGTGAGTCCATTGCGGCTCAAACCCGTAGACTTCAGGTTTCGACTCCAACACTTTATCACTGAACCATGCAGGCCCCCAGTACCGTAATCAAAAGATATGTTGCATCTCCTGGATAGAACGTTATGCTAACACAAAGGCAAACACGCTGAAAAACATTCCCAGTCATACAATAAATATAACTTTTTGTCTTATTTTCTTCAATATGCATATGCATGGCTGATGTACATGTACTGTGATGTGATACAAATAATGAGAAAAGCATATGGATGTCTCAGTTCTTCACTTGAGAGAGACAGACAACTTATTAAAAATGATATCTCTGAAAACTCTCTCTCTTTGTCTTTTTTTTAATGAAATTGTATATTTAGCAATCTGCAGGTATAATTTTTTCTCAGTTTTCCCTTTTTGGAAAGGGGGGGGGGTTGCTTACTGTCAATAAAATACAATAAGAGCACTGGAGGCATGCTTGGCTGCGGGTGCTTTTCCAGTGAAAAATCAAGTTAAAAATGGTGCATAACTGTGCCAAAATTTTCCTTCGGTTGCATGTCTTTCTGGTATACAAGATGACGACATAGATAACAAGAGGACTATCACAATACCTCAATGTTTTTTTCAAGCTAACATTATTGTTGTGCAATTATGTAAAAGATTGCTTTGTAATGTATGAAAAAAGACACAGCATTTAAGTCTTTACTAAAGACAATAGTTTGAACAGACTTGTCCAAATTGAAAACATTTGCAGACAACAATTTAAATGAGGCTCAAAAATTGAATATTTTAGGAAGGGTGGAAAATGTTGTGGGAAAAGGAGAAAATGCTAGTTACCAGCAATTTCTCCTTTTCCTACAATGGTTTCCAAAGGCATCTTCCTCAGGGTCTTTAAAACTCGGAGTGTTATGGTAAAGAGTTAAAAGTACACTTAAGTCCACTAGCCCCACTCCCAAATAATTGGCATACAATTATAGAATATCATACCATTGGATTAAACAAGAAATCTGTTATCTTCCACTGCTCTCTCTGTTGAAAATATTTTGCTTTCCTTCTCTCTCTGAATTCTAATGGATAATGCACTGTTTTTACCATCCCTGGCTGAAGAAGGTTTACACGTCTGGCACGAATCTTCCCTTTCGATGTTATATCTACTCTACTGGAATCAAATATGTAATCTGGATTGGACACCTCTACAACATAGGTACCTGTTGGTAAACCATTGACAACAAAGCTTCCATCACTCCTGAAAGAAAAAAAAAAACATTTAGAATTACCTTTTAGAAATATTTAACCCTTGACCAAGCAATCCCCTTTTTTAACAACCCCGAGGAAGATCCTTTTTGAAAACATGGTGGAAACAGAAGAAAATGCTGAAAAATCTGCATTTCCTTCTTTTCCCACAATGTTTTCAGAGACTAGTTTATTGTTTAGCCACATAAAATCTATCGTTTCCAAATGCATTCAGTTTGGACTAATCTAAAATTTTATCATTAGTTAAAGAGTAAATCCTTTACTACACAACAACATTCTGCACTCATCCATATTAAGGGAATTCACAGAGGACAAATAATCAAATGTTTTTCAAATGATAGTATTTGTTCTTGAATTGGTAGAAAAAGGAAAAAAAAAATGTTTGTTTTCTTTCATATTCCCGCAATGTTTCATGTTTTCAAAAGGCTTCTTTCTTAGGTTCATTTAAAGTCAGGTTTGTGTGGTAAAAGATTAACAGGTTCAATGCAGATTCAATGCAGCATAAACAGCTTCCTACACCATTTATCTTCATTCATAATGATTTTCATATTTTGTTTAACCCTATACATGATGATCAAACCATGAACTAGTCTGTATGGAAAGTGCTTAGCAGACATCATTTAAAGTAACAATAAAGGCCAAATGTAAACAAACAGGTGTTTAAATGCATTTGAATTTACATGTATATCATACCATTTACACGTATATCATACCACTTAAAAGTATGGAAATTATTGTGACGATGACAATCTGTCATTGTACGGTGGGTCCAAGTATTAGTCACTGACAGAGAAAATAATTTCAAAACTAGGTTAAAACCTGCCAAGTAGCTGTGTCTTTTGTTTACTTTTTGCCAGATTTTAAAATTCTTTTTTCTGCCAGCAACTAACATATGGCCCGACCACACGATAACAGACTGTCATCTCCACAATATTTTCCATACTTTTAAATGGTATGATTTTAAATTAAATGTATTATTCATGTATCACTACACAAGATTCCTAACTCTTCACCACACAATCCAGACTTTTAACAACTTTACCTTTTTAAGCCTGAAAAAGAAGTAGCTTTCTAATTGAGTTAAGGTCTACGACCCCTAACGATTGTAGTGCAACATGGAATAAAATTTCTTGTTAATGATAAATAAGGATTTATACTGATATAATACTTTTGCACATTTTTAACCAACCAGAAATTCCTTTGATTATTATCTTGAAATTATTCGTTGATACTTTGATTAGTTCCCTGAGAAGGGAGGTAATTATAATCTCCCTTCGTAATGAGACTATAGTAGTTTTAGATTCATAAATGGTAATTCTAAGAAGGAAAAAATGGAAAAAGTGCCTCGATTAAAGTAGTTGAATGATACTCATTTTTAATCATAGCAAATTTTGTAGGATAATATTATAGTGGAAATAACTGTTTTGCTTTCGGGGTCCTAGACCTTGAGTCATAGTTCAGCAGCCAATGGTATAGATCCAAGATCAGACAGCGCAATCTGTTTAGTCTAATGTCTATCTACACTATCTGCCAATGCTTTGAAAATTCCCATCTTGCCATCTGCTCAGTAAAATAGAATGACCAAAAGTGAAGACTTATATTACGAGCTATTTGTCAAGAAGATTTCACACCTGTTGTTAGTACACAAAGGTTTGCAGTAAAATTTGGATTAGGGGTGTGACATAACATGCAAATCATTCTAAACAACAGGCTTGTAATGCACCTGTTTATGTACACACATACAACAGTTACTGTTCTGCTCCAAGAAATTTATACTTGGCTGCAGGCAGACCTCCAATCATTCAAAATGACCATGCAAGAAGCCTTTATCATGCACGCTTTAAACCATCTTCGGTGACCCAGTTTGGATTCATTCTGTAATTGCCCCTGGGTTATTTCGCTGGCGTTTCCTCGTTCTCATGAATTATTTATGAAGCATTTTGATGGGTGATCTCAGTTTTTCTTTGAGAAAATTTAAACTATATTTATCACAAATACGCCGTCATTTCTTTTTTTTGCTTGTCGATATCCAATCACATCATTTGTTGCAAATCAAGCTTAGCGATACTTTAAATATGGCGGCGCCCCTCAACACCACAATCGAGAAGCGTTTAAAAGAGATTTTCGGCATAACACTGAAAGATTGTCAGTTAAAATCGTACACAAAGATTGATAGCGTCGTCCCTGCCCTGTATTGCAGAATGGCATATCTCACAGGAGACAAGCATGCCGACGGCCGCCATATTTGTTGACAACCTCAGGTTTTCACCAGGGTTATTTTTAGTAATGAAAAAAATGAAATTATCCTCTCTACAAGAGAGTATCATTATGTTATCGATTTTTCGATTGGCTATTAGGGTACTTCCCGACCATATGAATATTCATAAGAAACGACGATTTGCTAGTCAATTTTCCCAGGGGTGATGCATGGATAGAAACGTAATGCTTCAAACCTGGGTTCCAAGGATGGCTTTAAACCAGCTGATAGTATCTTTTTGCATTTAGTAACATAGCTGTTTCAAGAACACCCCAGTTGCAAGGTTGGGCGGTCGAAACCAGGGGCACTTTTAACCGGTGGTTTTAACTGGTTAAAACTGCTCCGGTCAATAGTCAAAAGTGGTCAATAGTGGTCGATTGACTTTTTATAGTGGTCATTTGGAAATTTTGATGGTCAGATGAGTTTTAAGAGGGCAGTTATGCTATTTAGTGGATGATTTATTGTGGGCGTTTTCTTTTTGGTTATCAATTTGGTTGAATTCATCAATATGTAAGAGTTGACTTGGGTGAAAAAACTTTTATCCCTGCCATGGGTGCTCATCAGATGGTTTTTGCCAGTTTTCCATAACTGTGTAGAAGTTCCAAATAAGGTCTTTAGGTTTCATTTTTGACACCTTAAGTAATTGCTTGATGTTAAGATATTATCTTGATTGCAAATAAGTCAATATTTCACACTTTAGAAATAAAGCCTGGTGTCAAGTATAATATCCAAAATAGGGACACATGATTGGTCAGTTTGGTTATTAGATTTAAGCCACAACCACAGAGGCGGTCCGACGAATCACTGAAATACCACCAAAACACCCGTTTTTATCACTGGGTTAAGAGAACTGATAAAAGTATAATATGCATGATTTTTTCTTCTTTTTTTACAGAAAACACACTTTATCAAAGTATTAATCATTCTTGAGAAGAATCATTTTGTTAATATCTTCACTGATCAAAGATTTACTTTTAGAACAATCACCGAAACATTCGCGTTTCTGGTCTGTACCTGTATGCAAGTCTAGACTAAAGAATTATCAATGTGACATTGTCACTTATACTAATTATTTCTTTGATTGATAAACATGCACAAAAGAAAACGCTAATCCACTTCATTTGCGAAAGAAGTAGACCCAAATTAGACATTGCATGAGTTATGTCTCTGTACCGTCTAAACACCCAAGTATCTCGGCATGTTCTGTTCTCTTCTGTTCTGTTAAAGTGAAGCGATAATAATTGGAAGGTGTTCGGCTAACATTATTCAACTTGTCTGACATGTAAGTTTGCCATTGTTATGTTTAAAGTGATACAATTAGGCGGAATTATGACTGTTTTATCAATTTATGTCTGGTAGGCCTAACATGTTAACCACGGATTCAAAATGGCTGCCGGCTTCGATTTTGGTGATGCTTTAATCTCATAGTCACAATATAAATAAGGAAAACTATTTTTCGGGCATACTTGTGGATGAAGATCAGACACACCAACCTTCTACAAAAGGTACTGTAGTGAGATTGCGGAGGTAGGGTTCCTGAATCAACCAATTTTACTACTTGGAGCAGATATATCGGTGGACATTTACAGTACAGTACTTATGGCTGTTCCGATGCACATTCCTCACCACGGGCCGAAACAGCATGTTGTTATTTTGACACTAGGTTTTAAATCAACCCTCCTTCATCAATATGATAACAATTTGTGTCAAAAACCACAATTTCAGTTATATGAGTTAAATATTTAAAAAAACAAGAGGACCATGATGGTCCTATATCACTCTTCTGAGTACTAAGCAGTAAAGGTCTAGATTGAAGATAAATACCAAATATTGAGGTTCAAGGCCAAATGATAATGAAACAAGAGCGCAAGATATGCCCATCCCACCGCCAGTTGTCGAGGAGGTATAATAATTGCAAAGGGCAGGTAATGCAACAAACATGTTTACCAAGTCTCAAGTCAATTTGACTTGAGACTTCAAGTTCCATTCCGAACAAGCAAGAAATACTGTAAAAATGAAGATCAAAGTGGAATTACTCAAAATCCGTGATAGGTAGAGTTATTGTTCTTGCGCACAGTACTCGGTAATATTGCAACAAACATGTTTACCAAGTTTGAAGTAGTTCTGACTTGAGATGACAAAGTTATATTCCGGACAAGAACTAAATGCTGTAAAAATGAAGATCAAAGGGAAATAACTCAAAGACAGCACGAGGTAGAGTTACAATTCTTGTGCACTGTACTTCCAAATATTGCAACAAATAAGCATACCATATTTCAAGTCATTCCTACTTAGATGACAAAGTTTTGCTCCAGACAAGCAAGAAATGGCTATAAAAATGAAGGTCAAAGGGGAAATAACTCAAAATTCGTGCTAGGAAGAGTTATGGTTCTTGTGCACTGCACTCCGTAATTTTTCAACAATCATGCATACCAAATTTGAAGATGTTCAGGCTAGAGATGACAAAGTTATATTCCGGACAGGCAGAAAATGCTGTAAAAATGATGATCAAAGGGAAATAACTCATAGACAGTACGAGGTAGAGTTATGGTTCTTTCACACTGCACTCCGTATTATTGCAACAAATAAAAATGCCAAGTTTCAAGTCAACCGGACTGGAGATGACAAAGTTATGCTCCGGGCAAAGAACTATTCTATAGAACTTTCTAATTCAAGGGCAAGTAACTCCAGTCATTCTAATCTGATTACACCCATAATCAAACTCATCCAAGATCTTATGGTCATAAGTATTTTGACCAAGTTTGATGCTGATTGGTTAAAAATTGTAGATGCTAGAGTGTAAACTAAGTCAAATATAGCAATTTTTCTTATTCAAGGGCAAATAACTCCAGTTGTTCTGGTCCGATTAGACCCATAATCGAACCCATCTGATATCTTATGGTCATATATATTTTGACCAAGTTTGGTGCTGATTGGTTGATATTTGTAGATGCTAGAGTGTAAACAAAGTCAAATATAGCAATTTTTCTAATTCAAGGGCACATAACTCCAGTTGTTCTGGTCTGATTAGACCCATTATCAAACTCATCCGAGATCTTATAGTCATATATATTTTGACCAAGTTCGGTGCTGATTGGTTAATAATTGTAGATGCTAGAGTGTAAACAAGTCAAATATAGCAATTTTTCTAATTCAAGGGCAAATAACTCCAGTTGTTCTGGTCTGGGCGGCGGACTGATGACGGACGCCTGACGCCGACGGACAGTGAGTGATCACAATAGCTCATCCTGAGCACTTCGTGCTCAGGTGAGCTAAAAAAAAAGGGGGGGGGGGGTATTTCGGTGTTTTGGTGGTATTTCGGCGATTCGTCAGACCCCCACAGGGATAGAAAGGGGCACCTTTTACACCTTTTAATGTGTTTTGGCAGCAATTTAAAGGTGTAGGAAGACAATATGTACCTGAAAGACATTAATGTATACTCAACCCTTGTTTGATTAACCAGTTACAGCATTCTTCATGTGTACAAAAATATTCCTAAAGGTTTATGACAGGTGTATTTCACATGTTTGCTTATTGGCGACACTTTTTTCTGCAATTTTACATGAAAATTATATATTAGCTGCTTTTTGATGCTACCATTAAACTTTTATGATCAAAGACATATGTTAAATAATCTATATTTTCAAAACGTAAGTGTGTTTGCAGGAGGGGGGGGAGGGGGAAGAGACAGAGACACAGAGAGAGAGAGACGTAGAACTATAAACAATTATATAACCTATAAGGAATGATGATAGATAAAAATTGTTTAGTTTGAAAAGAACTGACCTGTATGTTAAGTTCAAATGGGAATTTCTAAATCATTATCTGTGCAATAGTTTGGGAAACTAACGTTACAGAATGTCCAAATATTCCAGAAAAAGGTTCAGAGAACAGATTAAAAATAATCATTTTGAAAATAATTCGATGTGTCAGAACATTTAGGGTGTCCAAATACAATGGCGATAATTTTCCACTATTTCTTTTCAGTGATACTATTGAAACTATCGATATTTAAGGTAATATCAGTGATAATTATAAATTTTCAATTGAGCAATCGATGCAGTTATGATATGAGTAGCATCGACACACTTGCCATCGGCAGAGGCACCTCGGGATCCATCAATAGTCTGATGTGTCGTTACACTCCTATCAGTCACATGCCTGTAAAGCAAGGGGTCCTGGTTCCAGTCACATGCTAACCGCATTGTTTTGCTGTAGATTACTACAGACTACGGTACAAAACCTAAGCTAGTATTGGTACTCTTAAAATGTCTTTTAAAAGGAGTTAAGTGAGGCAGATGAAACAGATGTTAGCCAAGAAATTATTATTGCTGAGTTATAATGCTCAATTTAAATCCGATCTCTTGTTTTGCCGAGGTGTTCCACTCAGTATTACCTCAAATGTGCTATGTAATTGCCACCGTCAACAAGGATGCGCGTATTTCCAATCCAGTCTTTGTTCTGTGTCGTTACAACTTCAACTTTTCCTTCAATTTTAAAAAGGTCAATTGTTTCTGTTTCAAAAACATCAGCTAATGTTTGCGATAACACAAGTAAGAGCAATGAAATCCGTCTGATCATACAGATTTTGAAATTTTTCATCGCTTTCGACTCCATTTTGAAATATGAAACGGTGTCGTGTAAATAACTATGAATGAATAAATACAAGAAAATCGAAAAAATTGCTACGTGTCCTTTCCCGCCCAGGGCAATTTTTTAGAACTTTGGAGAATGTTCAATGACGTGACGATCCAACAAACGGTCGGCTTAAGAAGGCACCAATTTTCAATGCAGACAAAGAAATAAAACAGAGGGACCTTTAGAATCCGAAAGCTTACCTGCGGTCCGGGGAAGGTAAGTTACGTAAGTTAACGTAAGTTGACAGAAGCTGAGTATTTGGGTAACCACGATAAAACGAGCAATTGCTTGAAACATGCAAATAAGTAGGCCTTCTGTGAAGTTTGTCTTAGTGGCCACCTCTTTTAAGCGGCCGATCTAGAGTAAGAGAACATCATTTCCGATAAAAAATAAGAGGGACGGTGACTTATTTGAAGAGTTGGAGTGTCACTGTACTGTCTGCACCCTCACTTCTTTTAATGCAGAGCCCGGAAGATCGGTTATGTGCAGGGCTGGGCACCAGACCTGCCGGTTCTCAAAAAAAAAAAACTTTCATAGTCTTTTGTTTTGCTCAAATCCTGCTAAAGGACTCGTTTTCTAACAAAGCGGATGAGGTTGTTACTTGAGATGGATTTTACTAACAGTAACAGACTTTAGTAACGTGTACCAATCCCGAGTTGGGACAATATCTCAGACTCAACTCTCCAAAATAAGCATAGGCCTATCCCCTCTTTTTTCGTGGTCCAAGGGTCCCTGGTTTAATTCCCAAGCTCGGCCAATTTCTGTCCGAATATTGGCGATAGTCATTGCGACAGGATTCATTCCATTCTTACTACCGGAGATTGTTTCGGCGATGTTTATGTTAAAAAGTAGCCAGTGGCTTGTAAAGAATTTGTTGCGAAATTTTGGTATAGAATTTTAGACTCCAGGAAAAAAAATGGATAGGCCATTAACCGCTGCGCTATAACTGGAAAAATATTGAAAACGGCGTTAACCTTTAGGCTACTAAGTGCGACTCACTGACCTTTTGCGCGCAGTGTAGATTAAGACCAGAGACCAGACTGTACAGATCCTGCAGTCTGATGTTGGATCTACACAGCCTGATAAGGAGATATTTTTCTTAAAAAAATGAATTTGAAACAGCATCATTCGGGTTTGTACGATCAGCTTGAAAGTTTTATTTAATTTATTTAGCCGGATAAGGGTTAAACACCAAACAAATGAATCATACCCATCTATAATGGATCATCGCTACGCAGTCTGCAAGTAACCTCAACCAACACAGAACGTTAGGCTATTTGGATGTGACGAAAGTCAAATGTTGAATAATTTCATTTGATCTATCCATAATTAGGTTTAATGCATCTAAAAAAGAAGGATGGACCCAGGTCAGTCTGCACAGTCTGCACAGGCTGACCTAGGTCGAAAACTTTTGCTATTGGCAAATGATCTGCAGTCAAAGGACCATTCCACCTCCATATGGATCCAGTCGAATGTATGACTAAATAGTTTTTATGGATCCATGATTATGTGATCACCTGCACGTAATGCATCAGGGAGATGCCTTTAACTCCCATTTTGCCTGAGAGTATCGCTCATTTTGAAATGTCGGATGCATCATCTTGCTGCCTGCATTAGTGCTCAAGCTAGGCAATGACGTCATATCTGGTCGTTTTGTGTTTTGAGATGTAAAGTCTCGGTAGTGCAGACGGTAACGTAATCGACTTGAGAACATGGGATCGATGGTTTCCGAGGATTAATGATAGTCATTCATTCCTCTCGCATCAATGATCATTGTTTCGACGATGGTTATGTGGGATAGCAGCCAGTGACTTGGGAAGAAAAGCATGGATAGGTGCACAGGCTGTCGCAATATACCTATAATAGTGTTAAAAACGGCGTTAAAGATCATAAAATCTATCGATTAAACAATTAACCAATTTATCGATCAATCAATCAATATCATGACCTGTGAATCGTCGGTCGCAAGACGACTTAAATCGTTAACCTATAGGCCACTGAGTACGAATCGAGGCGCTTTTGAGGACAATGTAGATCAAGATCAGACTGCACAGAACGTGGAGTGGTATCTTGGATCCACACTGTACGATTCGGTGAGATTTTTTTCCCAAGCGAAAAGATTTTCAAGTGGCAATTTTTTTTTTTTCTCTTGACTGAAATTTCTTTATTCATATAGTAGTTTATTTGCTATACTGATGTAGCATTCATTTTTTAAGAAGCAACACATTTTGGACACGACAAAATTGAAAATATTTGCAGATGACAGCTTGAATGTAGCTCAAGTAATGATTTCTATCTTTGATAGGGTAAAAACACATTTTAGGAAAAGGAAAAATGCCGGTTACTCGCATTTTCTCCTTTTCCCACCATGTTTTCAAAAGCATTCTTCTTCTTCAGAGTCGTTAAAACTCGGGATTGTGTGGTAAAAGGTTGATTTATTGCCGTATTTTATTCTTTTAATCATTGATACATGTTAGTTATGAACACAATAGTATAAATTCCTTTAGACAGATGTACACTATTTACCCGTTTACCAAACAATCTCTATTTTTAACGTTCCTTAGTCTTGTAATCACCATTTTATTCTTCTTTCACAACGTTGTATACCAACAAAAAACATGCATGTGCTTCAATTTTTGAGTCACATTCATTTTGTCGCCTGAAAATGCATTCAATGAGAAAAATGTCTAAAGTTTTATCGTTTGAGAAAGAGTTAAATCTGTCAATTACAAGTGAAAACAACACGAAAGTATATAAAAAAAAATCCTCAAGCCGCCGCTTTTGCATATTTCTAGAATTTAGTAGTTATTGATATATATACTTTTTTCTGTGCACTGTAAGATATGAAGAATTAAAAAAGGTTTAAATACACATGAGCCATGGTCTGTGAAAAGGGGGTTTAATGCATCTGCAAAAGGTATCGACCAAGGTCAGTCTGCGCAGTCCGCGCAGGCTGACCTGTGGCGAAACCTTTTGCTATTGGTAAATAATCTGCATGTTTAAGGACCATTTTACTTCAGGATTCAATCGGTTGTTGGACAAAACGAAACTTTTCGCTATTAGTAAATTATCTGCATGTCTGTGGACCATTTTACCTCAGGATTCAACCGGTTGCTGGACAAAATGGATTTTATGGATTCATAACTATGTGACCACTTGCTTGGTATAATGTATGCAGTGAAGCCCCATTTTCAAAGAACAGGACACACAATATATCGCACTGTGAGTATATCAAAGTTTCAATAGTTATAATGCCCATAGTCCGAACTAGTTGACGAGGGTAACAACAGAGATGCAAACACAAATTTCCATAACAGCGCAATCACTCCACCTATCAAGAAAATGACGAAACTAATCTTCACCATCTTTAATGTCTTCTTTGATTTTTCTTTTGCATCCACAAAGTTTCTGTCCCTGATGGAATCCCTCGTCTGCAAGAAATGAATTGAAATAGTTTACTCTGTATGCACAGAACAAGCCAACTTAGGGGTAAGACTTTGACGACCATTGGAAGCGTAATAAGGGCATTGTATAAGAGTTATAATTTTATTCTCGTTACAAGACTTTCGTCATCAAGATGCACATGGAACAGTGCCACAGTTGTTGAGGCTATTGAAGTAGCAGTATTCACAACTCTAATTTTGTTTCCATTCCCACTTTTGGAAAAGAAAAAACGATTTGACGATTTGAATAAAATATCTAGTGGTCATAAAGGTATTAATGTCGAGCTTGAATCTTTCAGCATGCCCTAGAAATGGTTCGAACTTACAGACCTCGATCCCTTAAGGTCATAATGCTAATCATGAAATTTAATATTACAACTTGCCGAAAAAAGAAAACATACTACCGAAATAACATTTCGCCCTTAGGATGGTGATGGTTAAAGGACGTTTTTGCGGTCAGTGAAGACCAACCCATCGCCCGTAGCATCGTCAAAAGACGGAATTATGTGATAAAGGGTTAAAAGACATAGTAAGAAATGCGCAGAATGCTTCATACCTGCGTGGAAAAGTAAATAGCTATACAGCCTGTAGGACAAAAAAGACACAGACAAGCTATTATCGACAGACAGAGGTAATCATTAATTTTTGGATCTTTTTCGTCGGTGGTGACTGGGTTAACAAAGGTGACGCTGCCCATGTTCGGTTGGGGCCCAGGGGCCATCATCTGAAATTAGATCAAGTACGAGAACATATAGAATTTAGAAAGTCAGTAAAATGGCTTTTGGAACATCGAACTTTTTTTTTTCCTCTCTTCTGTGACATGCTGTTTTTGATATGAGCTGCGCTTTGGGGGAAAAAAAAAAAGGTTTTAACTCTCAAGCTGCTAAGCGCGACTCACTGACCTTTTGCGGATAGTGTAGATCAAGATCAGACTGCACAAAACGTGCAGTCTGATCTTGGATCTGCACTGTCCGAAAAAAAGAGGTATTTTTCTCCAAAAGATAATTTGGAAATAGCATTTTTCGGGTTTTTACCATCGGTTTGAAAGTTTATTTGAACTTACTTAGCAGGATAAGGTTTAATGCATCTCTCCGTAAAGCGCTATACCAATCCAGTTATCATATAATAATTGATTCCTAAAAATTTATTTTGTCTAACAACCAGCTGAAACATAAGGTAGAATGGTCCATGGACACGAAGAAAATTTACGAATAGACTATCGAAAAGTTTTGACTTAGCTCAGCCTGCGCGGAAATCGCTGTAATTGGTCGATACTTTTGCTGATGCATTACAACACCTTTTCACAGAGCATGACTCAAATATAATGTATTCTTCTTCTACTGGCAAATGTGTCCTACTTGACTTAATAGTTTAGGCGATTTGTATTCAGGGGCTGTATCCAACAACCATTCTAAATTGCACTCTAAGTCTCATTCTAGATTTAGAAAGTAACACAATATGGCCTGCAACACGCGAAAAGGGGCATTCGGACATTTGCGTAAAGTGTCGTCTCGGATCAGCCTGCGCAGTCCGCGCAGGCTAATCCGAGACGCCACTTTACGTCTACATTAGATTTTGCGCTACAATAGTCTTCCGCAAAACAGAAAATTTCATAAAAACGGAAATTGTTGTTTCGGATTAGCCTGCGCGGACTGTGCAGGCTGATCCGAGACGACACTTTACGCAAATGTCCGAAAGCCCCTTTTCGCGTGTTGCAGGCCATATCTGATTGGCTATAACAGATTTTTGACCATATTGGTTTCTTCAAGCTTTAATCGTTATTCCTGTAGTGCACCACTGCACCTATGCGCACTTGACGTCTCTTTGAATATGACCAATGGAGAATGCGAGCTCTAACAACTCAGCCCTACCCACTCGAAATGAAAACACATTTTTTTTAAACTGTGCACCAGAAACAAACCGCTAACAATAAATCGTGCACTAAAATCATCTGTAAGACTCGTAGCAAACATTATACGAGTATATAGAGATAAATCGCACAGTTTATGAACGGCGTTGCATAACGCCAAATACGAGTAATGTCACCTCTTAGCACCTTACATTAAGGCCAATAGGAGTTTCTTGTTGCAGAAAACATGGATCAAGATCAGGCTGAAAATACTACTATTACTACTACTACTACTGCTACTACTAATAATAATGATAATAATGACCAATAAAAAAATATGTCGTTAAATATCAATGTGAACAAAGGTTTGAAATTGTAGTTGTATTTTTTTCCACCTGATTTACATTATCCATTCCACTTACGAAGAGCAGCGTAAAGATCATAGAGTAATGGTTGTGACCCGTCTGACAAAATTGGGGCAAAAGTTAAGTTTTCGTATTTCCCAGCATATGGTAATGCTTGCAAGTATATCGATCCGTTGCGATAGCAACGGTAAAAATTATATGTATGGTTTTGACCGGAAAATCAGAGAACGCTGGCGTCAGAATGGCGAATGAATTACAGTCGTAGAAATCCTTCTTTATGATAAGATGAATCCTTCTGATGAATATGGTAAATGTTATAAGGTTATAACAGTAAATGCTATTCCTTGCAGCGCCAAGTGTAATAGAGCCATGCTCGGGCAAAAGGGTTTTCACTCTTTACCAAACAACAAAATTTTAGACTTGTCCAAATTGAAAACATTTGCAGACGACAAAGTAAATGTGAATCAAAAATTGAAATTTGTTTTGGGAAGGGTAGAAAACATTGTGGGAAAAGGAGAAAATGCTGGTTACCAGCATTTTCTCCTTTTCACACAATGTTTTCAAAAGGCTTTCCTCTCAGGGTCGTTAAAACTTGGGATTGTGTGGTAAAGAGTTGATGCATGTCCTTGATGCATTATACAGTGCAAAGTGACGCATAATTATGGATCCATAGAATCCTTTTAGCCTAACAGCCGACTGGAAACCTGTCGCAATGACTGTCATCAGTCCACCGAAAGAAATAGGCCGAGCTTGGAATTCAAACCGGCGATTTCCTGGTTTCCAACCGAGTACGTCACCGAATGTGGCTTCCGGGCTGGGCAGATTTTTATCGTACATTGTATATGAGCCATGCTCTCGCAAAAGGGGTGTAAAATGCACCTCCGTGATTCAATATTGTGATATAATTATGGATACATCAAAAATCCATTTTGTGTAACAACCGACTGGATCATGATGTAGCATGGTCCTTGGACATGCAGAAAATTTAAATTTACAAATAGCAAAAAGTTTCGATCCATGTCAGCCTGCGCGGACTGCGCAGGCTGAAATGGCTCGATACTTTTTGCAAATGTATTAAACCATCTTTTCAGTGTGATTGTCTCGTATGTACATAACCAGACTTCGACGGTGAAAAGGAGGCCTCTAATAAACAGATGATATTTTTCCTAATACCTTATGAATTTTTAACGCAAGAAATACACTGGGATCAGTCATTTTCACTGCTGGTAATTATCTGAAAGGCATTTTTTTATGATTTATGGTACAGTACCTTCATGTCACTCCTTACATATTGATGCTAACAATAAAGAAATTCCAGTAATCTAACAAAACCAATTACCGCCTTTCTATTCCCGTTGAGAGCCAAGCAAAGAAATGCGGCTCATTTAAATGAATTTTAAAAATGTTTAATTAAAATTAGACGACAAAAATTTCAGTCTTGTCCAAATTGAAAACATTTCCAGACGACAAACTAGCATAGATTTGACTCAAAACTTGAAATTAGAAAACATTGTGGGAAAAGATGAAAATGCTGGTTACCATTATTTCTCCTTGTCTTCCTGTTTTTTCAAAAGCCTTCTTCCTCAGTGTCATTAAAAGTCGGCATTGTATGGTAATAGGTTTAACAAATGTTTCCGGATACTGATTCTTTATCTTGAGTGAACTTAATTAGTGAGCAAGCTATGTTCTGTGAAAAGAGGGTTTAACCCCTTCGACGCCATAGGCGAAAACAGTGACTTTTGCGGACGGCATAGATCAAGATCAGACTGCACAAAACGTGCAGTCTGATCTTTGATCTATACCGTCCGCTTGTGTAGTCAAGCCTATTCAATCAAAATCTTTTTAAGTTTCAATAGATTGTATTTGAAGCCGTCGAAAGAGGTTGAGTTTATTTATTTGGCGCTGAAACAGTTAATGCATCTGCAAATGTGTCTATCCAGGTCCCGCAGGCTGACCTGGGTTAAAACTTCTTGCTACTGGTCAATTTTTTGCATGATTCGGTCGGGTGTTAGAAGAAATTGATTTTGTGGATCCATAATTGGTGATGACTGTCTTTGTAAAAGGTATCACGGAGACGCATTAAACCTCATTTTACAAGAGCATGGCAAATTTGTTTCCCTCGTGTAGTCCAAACTAATTTATGAAGGTCGATAATATTTATATTTAGAAACGAAAACATAACGACTTTTATGATAAAACCAAGAATGTTTTAAAATTACCATTGGTTGCGTGGTACCATACCCTGGATAAAGCTGTGCATTGGCTGTTTGGTGACCCGGACTGATACCCGACTGAGTGTATGGATTGTAAACGACTGCCGGTCCGTATTGAGGTTGCTGCTGGTGATACATTCTAACATCCTTTTGCGGGAAAGATCCTGGGACAGGATGGTTGGGACTGACCTGCCCGGCCCCAGGGGGAGGATACTGACCTAGAAAGGCCTGTTGTTGATGACCTTGAACACTTTCAACATGCTGACGGTAATGAGGCGGATACAAGTCTTGTGAAATATACTCTTTTTCTGGATCTTGAAATTGTTCTTTTGATTCATCGCCGCCATAATTCGTTCCAATGACGTCACCTTCGGAACTAGAGTTCTGGATACCTCTGGTCGTATGTAACATTTCTAAAGTAGATGAAATAATAAGAAATAAAACTTATTTAAAATATCAATGTAATGATAATGATGATGATGATGTGGCTGTGATGCTGTTGGTACTGATGATGAAGATGATGATGATGATGATGTGGCTTGTGATGTTGTTGGAAGTGATGATGATGATGATTATTATTATAAGCTGGACTTTTTCGAAGAAAACGTCGAGGCACTGTCATAGCCCTACCGTCGTCTGCCTCCTCTCCGTCGTCGTCGTCTGTGTCGTCGCCGCCTTGAAAAAATTTTGACATTTTATATTTTATCACATAACCTCCCTTGTTTTCAGTGTAATATATCTATTACAAATTTTCTTATCTTATACACGTTTGATATCATATTTGTGTGACGTCATTTTTGACGTCATTTTGTACGTATTTCACAGACGTGAATAGGTTTTATGGATATTACCGCGGGTGCATCTAAAATGGTTTTGCATCATCTGATCTATATTTCGTGAAATATCGTTATGTAATAAAAAGAATCTGAAATTCGTTGGCGTTCGAGATAAAATTTTATTAAACTCGTCAAGGAAAATGTTATTAAGCTCGCCAAAGGCTCGCTTAATAACATTTCCCTAGACTCGTTTAATAAAATTTTATCTCAAAAGCCAACTCATGTCAGATCCTATATATCTCTGTCATTAACGAAGATAATTACTTCGAATTCAGACTTGTTGTGAACTATCAGAATGGAAACCCATACAACAAGGGCAGGTAACTATCAAAATATTTTGATACAGTTATGCCCTTTTTTCGACTTAGAATTTGTTCCTAAAAGCAACCATAGCCGAGCGTTGGCACCCGCATGCGGTGGTCTCGTTATCATAATTATTATCCTTATCGTTACTATAATCATTGCTATTATTTTTATTTATTTATTTTCTATGCGGAAAAATCATCAAAATTCAGCTTATTCCAATACAAGTGGGACAAAAATTCATGTTTGGCTGATGACAAAAATTATACATTCAATGATCTTGCAATTTAGCTTTCAATGCTAATACATTTATCATTTTGTTTCTTTTTAAGATTTCCTTCCAGCCGGAGGAAACATTGATTTTAATACAAGAAGTCATTATCGTTAGGGCATAAAAAAAAAAAAAACTTGAACCTAAACGGTGACCTTTCCTCTTTCCAAGAATCCCCTTTGTCTTTGTATTTAGCTATTAGATTATTAACTCTTTACCAGACGTCGAATTTAAGCATTGTGAATTTTGAAAGCAATTGCAGGCAATTAAGTATCAAATATGGCTCAAACCAAGGGATTTGTCTTCGATAAAGTAGAAATTATTATGGGAAAAGAAGAAATACTTGTTACCACCAACCCCCTCCCTCTTTTATTCGCCCGTACTACTGAAAAGGTTAAATCTTCGGATTTACGCAGGGGGAAACACTGAATAATTATTCTCGTAAAATCTAATCTTCATACAAACCGCGGATATTAGACAAAATCTACTGGATACAAAATAAAAGCCCAGAGACAATCGGTAATCTTCCTAGATACACATTAACCTCATCTCTAATCCTACCTTTCGCGAACATAGATCTATTTTGCGGAGAGTATAAAGCGAGAACAGTCTACACATACGTGCAGTCTGATCTTGCTCAACACTCTCCGCTGCCCCCATAAAAGTTTCGGTCAAATCAATCCCATCAAGTGCTCCCCCCCCCCCCCCAAAAAAAAAAAAGAAAAGTAATCAAAACTTATTCTTAGTAAACAATTTTAATTCGGCAAGATAAGGAGGAAAAGGAAGAAGTGTGACTGCTAAATTCTAATGAACAGTTTTAGTAGATAAAAAAAAAAAAGACCCCCATACTTCTAATTCAAAATTGTTTCCGTTAAACAAGCAAAACAGATTAACATTGGACACTGCAGATGCATTGTTAGATTGCACGTTCAGTGGATTTTGTTGTCACGCTTATAAAATTACAGTTTATGCTTAGATGAGTTCTTGCTAAACCCTTAAGCTGCTGAGTTTGACTCACTGACCTACTGCGGACACTGTAGATCAAGATCAGACTGCACAGAACGTGCAGTCTGATCTTGGATCTACACCGTCCGTTAAAAGAGGTAGTTTTTCTCCAAAAGATGACTTTGAAATACCCGGTAACATTAACGGGTTACTATCAGCTTGAAAGTTTTGTTTAACTTGCTCAGCAGGATAAGGGTTAGAGCTTTATTAATGCTTCAGACTATGAGAGAAGTTGCAAATAGACATTAATAAAAGGAGATAAAAAGAACTGCTCTGAAATTTAGGAATTTACTTCGTTAGTTGTATGAAATTATTTTTTAGCCATTCTCTGGCGAAATGGGGGTTAATGCAGCTCTGCTCTGTACAAAACAAGTCATCAAATAACTATAGATCCATGGTATCGATTCTGTTTAACAACCGACTGGTTCATGAGACATCTAATGGTCTGTGGATATCTAAAGCAGAAAATTGCACGATAGCAAAAAGTTTCGACCAAGGTCAGGTAGTGTCGACTGCGTAGGCTGACCTGGGTCGATGTTTTTTGCAGCGGAATCAAACCCTCTTTTCACAGAGCATGGCCCATCTATAAAATTTGTAATTTCATTGGAGAGGTCATCAGACCTCTCCAATGGTGGTGAGTTTAAAAGGCAGACTGCCATAGAATTTGTTGTCTAAATCCATTTTTCTTGCGAAATTGTTCTGATACACAGTCTGTTTCGTCATGGTTTTGTAAATAAACCGAAACCAAAAAACCGAAACAGGAAATAGACGTGGTTTATTTTTATATGACGAATTTCAGAAAAGATTTGTTACATTAATTTGCCATGGTTGCAAATGGACTCTCAAATAAGTGTAATAATTCATGAAGCAAATAAATCTAAGCAGAAGAAAAAATAGAAAGAAGTTCGTTAAAAAAGAGAAAGAAGACCGCTGGACAAATTCATGCGACTTGAATACGCGGGAAGAAGGTCAAATGACAGCCATGTAAAGCATAAGAGGTTTCTACGCAGCGGCTTTTTTACTTGTTTGTTTACATGTACCACAATATATTGAAATTAAAAGCCAATAAACTATTTGAAAACATTGATGCTGACCTCTCCTGGCTTCTTTTGGAAAGAAGCCAACTTGTGGTTAACTGAGTTCACAAAAAAAAGTTTTACAAGCAGTCAGCCATATTGTCAGCAAGAAAATCAAAGCACCATAAGCATCCTGAGGGTTGGAACAGTAATTGTGTTGAATCAGTAATTGTATGCATTATCTACGAGATAGTTGCGGGATGACCCCTGCCAATTTCTTTACGATTTACTGATTCAGATCTCTTAGTTTATTATGGAATTCCTTCTTTTGCAGTGGTGCTGTTTAGTGACGTCATTTGATTGGGCATAAATATGTAATTGAGGCCTGGTCAATATTCACCAACTATTTTTAATATAAGAACATTCTTAGTCTTCTTCTCAAGAATTTTCTGACTTTGAAAGTAACACAATTTTTGTTTGGCTAAACCATTTGGTTTATCCAATCAGAAGTTGTGTTACTTTCAAATCTAGAAAATCTTGGAGAATAAGACTAAGAACGTTCTTAACCCTTAGGCTGCTAAGCGCGACTTAAGGACCTTTTGAGGACAGTGTAGATCAAGATCAGACTGCACAGAACGTGCAGTCTGATCTTTGATCTACACTGTCCGATAAGAACTTATTGTACCCCAAAAAATACCTCTGAAACAGCAAAATTTGGGGTTTTACTATCGGCTCAAACTATTCATTTCACCTATTTAGCAGGATAAGAGTTAAGAATGGTCAGTGAATTCACCTCTTTAAGTTGAGCAACTAGTATTTGATCAAATAATGATCCCCTCGACCCTGAAGAGCCAAAACAATCAAACAATCGTACAGAAATGAGGCGTAGTTCATTTCTATCCTTGCTAACCAATCGTAGCTAGAAAGTACACCGATTGTGTCCATCCTTTTATCATTACTACCTAAGTGTCTATAGAACTGCAAGAGACCGGAGCCAAACGGAAGATCGTATCTGCACCAAAATAGCAGTGACAGTATTACTTCAATAACCTCTACTGTGTCGTTACCAAATGCTATACATACAATCCTGTACGTTTGAATAAAATCTCTGGTCTAACTGTAAAAGTCGACAGATTTCATTCCTGTCGCCATACAGTAGGCCTACCTGTCCAGATTCCTGTCGTTGGACAAAAGTAAACACTCATGAAACCACTACTTATGCATTACATACAGCTCTGAATCTGTCCTGCGTTCCACAACACATACTTATAATTGTTCGTAATATTAGTGCTAGTCATCATAATGATATTTTTTTCAATAATTACATAATTAAAATTAAAATTTGCGGAGAGGTTTCGCAGGCTTTTGCGAGCTAAAAAGTTATTAAAACTCTTTTACCGCGCCACAAATATCCACATTTAGCTTTACGAATGAAGATGTCGTTCTCGTCATTGACTTCGAAACCCCGTGGTGATCTAAACGAAAGGGGCTCAGAGGATCAAATGGGTCTATGTATTGTGGTTGAAGTACATTTTAAATGGTCTTTCTTCTCATGTGACATTTATTCAGTCACCAAGCAATAATATATGAGCAACACTCTGTGAAAGCGGGTTTAATGCATCTGCAAAATGTATCGACCCAGGTCATCCTGCGCAGTCTACGCAGGATGACCTGGGTCGAAATTTGTTGCTACTCCATTTTTTTTCCTAGACTATTGCAATCTGTCTGTTGCCATAGTTAGAATGTTATACAGATATCGAATAAGGTAGATCGAAGATCAGATTGTACGTAGCTTGTAGTCTGATCTAGACTTACGTTGTAAGTAAAGCTAGGCATTCTATGGTTTAAATGAGATGAAAAAAGAGAGGTAAAAATGAATATATAAACAAAGTATAAATACATTTATTGTACATACCTTGTTTTTCAGGCTCCATTGTATTGTTTTCTATATTTCCCACAAAAATTCTTCAAATCTCATGTATTTACCAGCTTGACATGACATCTAATCGCAGTCTCTCGGACAAAAGCTGACACAGCAATTGTTAGACATATTCGGATCGGGAGAGTACCGTCCTATCAATAAAATAAATCACAGCCTCGCAGGAACCATGAATTGTGGAATAATAAGTTTCCATCGGAGTTCTCCATTTAGTGTACGGTTTTTAGCATAGATCACGCTAGGGTTAGACGTTATAGATTATTTCCTGGTTCTGTCCTTTTTTGTTTTCATAAATACATTGTTGCCGTGTTTTTCAAGCCAGTAGAACACAAATTAAAGGACACAAAAGTCAAAGAAAATAGACAATTTAACTCTCAACCTGCAAAATTAAATGGAAAATTCTAGCCAATACATGTAGGTAGTTATAGCCCAAAGCTTTGTGGTTTCGCAATTCTTTCTATCGGTAAATATACCATCATAGCGGACAGAGAAGATCAAACTTCTATTTAAACCAACCATTCCTAATGTCGTTCTTAGCCTTATAAATGATAGACATTGCGACACAGTTTCAGTTCTTTCTTAGAGATAAACATTGCTGCCTATGTTGATGTAAGAAAACAACCAGTATCTTGGACAGGGTGTTATGCGAAGTTCAAGTACAGATACTTCAAGAATGCAAGGATGCACTGACCGCCTCTATGTTACTGAATTGAAAACGGCGTTTGACACCAAGCGAAAAAACAAAACAAAACAACGTTTGTATGCTTGTTTGCTGTCTGACATCGGCCAGTACGGCTGTCCATAGTCTATTTACAAAATCTTCGAACAGCACTCATTCTTGAACACTTGCTGCTTTCCTACATCAGCAAAGGTCGAGGCAATGTTTGGAGGCGAGAGAGGAACGAAAGTGCCACAACAAACAAAAAGTATGAGAGGGTTTTAACGACATCTCTGAAAAAGAAATCTTTAGAAAGCATTGTGGAAAAGAAGAAAATGCTGGATACAAAGTTTGTGCAAAAAGGAGTAATAGCTAGTAACCAGCATTTGTTCTTCTCTATGTACAGCATTTTCTTCTCTCTGATAGACAGGTGCATACCTTGAGCAACATTTAATTTGTTGTGTGCAATGCCTTCAATATGGATGGGACTAAACTTTATGTGACCATGTAAAGGGTCACGAAAACAATTGTCTAAATTGTTTAATACTTATCCTGCTAAATAACTCAAATGTAATTTTCAGGCCGATAGTAAAACCACAAATGGTGCTATTTGAAAGGTATAATTTGGGAAAATATCTCCGTATCGGACAGTGTAGATCCAAAATCAGACTGCACGTTCTTTGCAGTCTGATCTTGATCTACACTGTCCGCAAAAGGTCAGTCAGTCGCGCTTAGCAACCTGAGGGTTAACCGAATGAAATGCTTACCACAAGGGAGGCAATCTTGAACGTATGCATTATTGTTGTCTGAATAGGCTCCCTTGATTTGTAGTTTTCTTTGACCTTGTCAATTAACCTTTTTTTTTTTATCGAGAGATGTTGTTTTCACGGAGGAAAAGTCAAAATTTAGAGATGAAGGAAAACAGAATCCGCCATAATCCCATGCAGAAAATTAAACCAAATTATTTTTGCCGGAAAATAAAAAGTGCAAAGGCGAATAGTGTACATGTAAATTCAGACTGCTCGCTTAGTGCTGTCTGAGTTTGATCTTAACTTTCCGCAAAAAGTTCTTGTTATATTAACTTACATTACCTGCCTGATAAGCTGATTTCTGCTTAGTCCTCCAAGCGTTAAGTAAAACTTCTACAATTATATATGAATCATGCTCTGTGAAAAGGGGGTTTAATGCATCTGCACGAAGTATCAACCCATGTCAGCCCGCACAACCCTTGCAGGCTAACAAAGGTCGAACTTTTTGCTACTTTTAAATTTTCTGCGTGTCAAAGGACCATTTCACCTCATCATTCATTCGGTTGTTAGGCTAAATGGATTTTACGGATACAAAATTATGTAATGACTTGCTTGGTACTCGTGCAACATAGGGATGCATTAAGCTCCATTTTGTCAGAGCATGGCTCACATGTCTCGAAAAGGGCACAAGACCAGGCTGCGTGTGATTTCCGTTGCAATCTCTCTTAATACAGGTGCACCAAAGATCGTTATACACTAGATGGGAGCTATTCGTTTCTTTAATGTTTGGAGGTATAATTATATTGCCGAAAAAAGGTCTTGAATTAGAAATCAGCATTTATCGTGTGAGAAATTTAGGCTGCATTTTCACTGAACAGTGTAAAAGCATTAAACATGGAGAATTACGAGAATGATACATGGATTGACTCATTTGATTTTAGCAAAATTAGCCAATGTCTTTATTCACAGTTGAGGGAATAGGCAAACATTGTTCTGCATTGATACATGACCCATGCTCTGTGAGAAGGAAGGCTTAATGCATTTGCAAAAAGTATCGACCCAGGTCAGCCTGGATCCATGACTATATGATGAGGTGCTATGTATAATGCATATCGGATTTGCATTAAAACCCCCTTTTCCAGAGAATGACTCAATTACAATTATTTTTTTTCAATTCAAATGAGACGAATCTAGGAAAAGCAGATATTTATATATTATCATTAAAATTCTGTAGTTTATCTCAAAGTTTTGCAGAAGGATGTAATTCTGTTTTATGTCTTACCTCTTTCAAATGAGACGACTCTAGGAAAAATTATACCTCCATGTTATCATGAAAAATCTGTAATTTATCTCGAAATAGAATGTCGATTTTATAACTTTTGCCATCAATGGCAACATTTTGATAAATGAGAAAAAAAACATATTTCACGAACACATTCTAGTCTTCTTTTCTCTCATTATACACAGGCAACTTTAAGGCTAATGAACATCGGTACAAATAGTGCCGACATGCATTCTTTAACTGAAAGACTGAAAATAGCTAGAAGCATCTTCTAGTTCGGAAATCTCTTCATTCAACTCTTTCCCAAACGAAAAAAATTCAGACCAGTCTAAATTCAAAGCATTTGCGACAGCAAAATATGTGTGATCTAAAAGTTAAAAATGCATTTCGGAAGGGTAGAAAACATTGTGGGAAAAGGAGAAAATGCTGGTTACCAGCATTTTCTTCTTTCCCCACAATGTTTTCAAAAATTTTCTTTCTCTGGTTCGTTAAAAGTCGGGATTGTGTGGTAAAGAGTTAAACAGAATTTCAAAAGGGATTTTTTAAACACTTTTACACAACTATAACATCTATCTACAAATGTGGTCGTATACAAAACACATTTCAAAACCAGTAATTCGTTTATTCGTTTATTTGTATGATCTTACACGCCGTAGCAGGGATAACAAATGAATTATTAAACGTAACAAGCATGAATGGCAAGTTTTAACAATTATTTGAAAAACAAAACATTTAGAGTTATCATATATTTCAGAATTTAATGTTCCGAATACCATCAAAAATGTAAAAAAAAAAAAGTTACAGACAGTGTCGGCCTCGCTCTCCCTCTTGCAAAGAAAAAAGGGTAAATAATCAATAAAACAAACAAAAAAGATTTTTTTTCATCACAAAAGGTGTGCTGTCAACAGGATGACAAACACTTAGAAAAACGAGTCCACTTGACAAATTGAACTTGTCAAGTTTTAAGACCTTATGGACATTATGTAAGAAACGTTGTGTCTTTGCTTTTTGTGTGCAGTTACGCATTTTTTTTCTGTCTGTAAACTATAAAGATTCACAAATGACTTAAACTTTTTTTTGTAACTATTATCTATTTTTCAAGCATCTTGATCTTACTAGATCTTATAATCACTGTCAATTTTCGATTTATTTGTGCATGACATATTTACCAAGTCCTCGGGCAAGACACTTCTGATCCCTAGGCTAGTGCTGGCGACACCCAGAACATACATGAATATGTGAACTGTCACTCTGATATGTCTGAAATAATGTTGAGAGCGGCGTGCAAGCAAAGAACCACTGAACGTACACTTTCCTGATGTTCTTCTTTTTTTTTCACTAATAAAGAAATTATCTAAATCCTCAGGCAGACAGGACTGTACTCAACAATAACTGTAAATCCAATTCAATTCTAAGACTAGCCATATGATTAGCTGACGCAGAATGTCACAGCCAATAAGATGGTATATCTTCGAAGACAGAATATTATAAAAATTAGAACTGTTGATTGAACGAATGCTAATCTGTCCCTGTGCATTCAAACTTGAAAACAAAGAATAATCATGATGGTTCTTCTTATTTACTTCTTCGTGGTCTTCCTTATCACGGTCTGTACCCATCTGTGGCAATACTCCGGTCAGTAATCATTGTCATTTTGACAAAGTGATCTTAGAATATAAGGAAGAGAAAGAATGATCAGACTTGAATCCAGACAGCCTTTAAGCGACATTGGAATACACAGATAATTTTTGAAGATTGAATGTGGTTCAAGTCTTAACCCACAGTTTCATGTCAGTTTGGAAAAAAAGTCTAGAAGAGAAAAAAGGGAGAAAAAGAATTATATATGCCCTACGCATAAAAATTATCAAACATGTCCCACGGTTTAACTAATTTTATTTTCGAGAGAAATGTGCAGTTTCATGCCAGTAATAGTTTTGAGCGATTTCTCGGATCATTAACTACAGACAAAACCGTATGTAGGCGTGAAGTTGCGCAGATTTTGATTTAGTCAAGTTTAGTTTCAGTGAAGTTGTATTTCAAGTTTTGTACCAAAAATATGTATGGTCATATCAACCCTGTACCAAACAATTTCGAGTTTTAACAAACCTGTAGAACACTTTTGAAAACATGGCGGAAAAAGAAGAAAATGCTGATAACCAGCATTTTCTGCATTTTCCACAGTGTTTTCTTTCCCCCTCCCTCCTACTCCTCAAGACAAACCCAACTTTTATAATTTAAATCTGTTGAATACTTTCAATATATACGAGTCTGAATTTTTCTTGTTCAATAAAGGGCTAACCAATCATTTTAGACTTTGTTCCAATTACAATACCAAAGTCTTATCATCTGATTGGCTGATACAGACAGTCTCAGTCAATTATATTCCTAGTTTTGGAGAGAAGAATTAGGATTAAATTTACTTGAAAATATAGTGAATGTACAGTTTTTTCAGAAGTGGTTCATGACAGAGTTCATGGTTAAAAATCCAGCTATTATACAGAGTCCGCTTACAATTTACGAGAACTACATTCATACATTTACTTTAAGATAATTAATATCAATACTGGCATACCAGAATTATCATATTTTCGAACTTATAAATACATAGAATGTGTTTAATAAAACGGCATTATATTTATAGTACAAGATATACAACTAATTTTGGCACCACAAAGCTGAACACACATACGTACTCCCATGAAATGAATTAAGCTACAAGACTTCATAGCAAACTGTACTTACTCTCTCTCTCTCTTTCTCTCTCTCTCTACCAACAATTGCAGTACTATGCAGACCCGCTTTTTTACATTTCAAAGTACAATCATTTGTATTTATGTAATAATATTTCATAACATCTTCAAAAACAACAATTCTCTATGTATTTACAACACAATAGTTTACCATAATTTATCAGACTTTTGAAGATGATATATCTAAAGACACATTCTTTTGCCAGAAAACAAATAAAAAACATTACAGATATATTGAATATGACACGAGTTGGCATTTGAGATAAAATTTTACTAAAACGAGTCCAGAAAAATGTTATTAAACGAGCTTCTGGCAAGCTTAATAACATCTCAGTCGACGATTTTGGTAAAACTTTTCTCAAATGCTAACAAATGTCAGACTGGCTTTATCACATAACAATATCTTGTCGATTACAGGTCAAAATATGCTTTTAACCTTATATGCACACGAGGAACTTCCTTGAATAAATCCTGAATCACTACTCTAAAGGTGGCTAACAATGACGTCACATATCACGTCACACAATACTTATCTCAAATGAGTGTAAGATAAGAAAACTCAAATTGGCTATATTACACTGAAAATGTGGGTAGTGTGATACATAATGATCTGATATGAGTTGGCGTTTGAGATAAAATTTCATTTAACGAGTCAAGGGAAAATGTTAGCCTTTGGCGAGCTGAATAACATTTTTTGGACGAATTTATTAGAATCTTATCTCAAACACCAACGAATGTCGGATTCTTTGTCTTACATAACGATATTTTACAAATTATAGATCAGAAAATGCAAATCATCTATAGATGCACGTGTGGTAATATCCATAAAACCCATTCACTTACGAGTATATGAAATACGTACAAAATGACTTCAAAAATGACGTCACACAATTGTGATATCAAAAGTGTTTAAAGTAAAAAAATTCGTGATGGGTATATTACATTGAAAACATGGGTAGTAATGTGATACAAATAAATAAACTTCAAAGCTCATTATCTCTTGAAACAAATTTAAAGCAGACAACTTTTGGAGCATCCTTGTTAAATGTAAATTATCAGGATGAATTAATATTTACTGAAAAACAGCTTTTGAAATCAAAGTGGCAATAAGACGCATTTCTCGTCATAAGTTGTTTAAGCTTCACTGGTATATCACGAAACATCAACATTTTCATCGCTTAAACATCGGAGACCGATAATTACTAAAATATACGAGTAGCACATTTGTGCATCGCCTCTATATCGTATAAAGTAATACAAGGGGGTCAATTTTTTTGATTTCGTTGCACACTTTGTGTTATCATATACGGTATAGAGGCAATGCATCAGTGTGCTATTTTCAGCCATAGTGTCCAATGATGGAGTCATGAAAATTTTGGTGGTCCGTGATAGACGATTGGAACTTCAGTGCCCTAAATTACAAGTGACCTATCTTTTTGTCAACAAATTCTTAGGCGTCAGTATTTCATCTGGACGCGGCAATATGCTAACCTTTCACGATACAATCCCGTCTTCTAACGATCCAAAAAAGAAGGCTTTTGAAAACTTTGTGAGAAAATAATAAAATGCTGGTAACCATCATTTTTCCCTTTTCCCACAATATTGTCTTTCCTTTCAAAGACAAATCTTATCCTTTAAACCACATTTAATGTGTCGTCTGCAAAGGATTTCGAACTGAAAAGGGAAATTTGTCGTCTGATAAAGAGTTTTATAATCAAGCCTTTTTTTTTTTCGTCGACAAAATGTAGAATTTGAATACGACAGAATTTTACGTCATAGTTAACAACCAAGTAATTAAAGGTTTAGACATCAGATAAGGCTGCTGGCTCCGTGCAGCCTTGTCGTAATCTATGTCGTCTATAAAAACTACACATACTATCACGGATGAACAGGTTAGAAGCACCGAAGTGCTGATTTGAGATAAGACCACGTACACGCCATTGCCGTCTAGTTTGATTCAGTTGCATTACCAAGATCTACAGATCAGGTTTGTTTAACTTATACTAAACAATCATACGTTTTAAAGTATCCCAGGGAAATCTTTTGAAAACAATGTGGGAAAAAGAGACAATGCTGGTGACCAGAATTTTTACATTTTCTCACAATGTGTGTTTTTTTTTTACGCTTTCAGAGACAAATCTCGTATTTGAGCCATATTACATTTGTCGTCTGCGACTGCTTTGAATTTGTATAAGTCAAAACTTTTGCCGTTTGGTAAAGAAATAAAAAGGTAACATGCCTATAATAAAAACAGTAAAGAATCACGACCTATTCTGTCAGAATAAAGTCATTACGAAAGGAAAGGAAATGACTAAATCTACAGAGGGTGCCATTTGAACGAAAAGAATTCCAATTTCCAGTAATATTCCTACAACACATGTTCCTATTGTTTTTAATTCTTTATTATACAATCCCGACTTAACAACCCTGAGGAAGATGGCTAATGAAAACATTGTGGGGAAAGGATAAAATGCTGGTAACCAGCATTTCCTCTTTTTCTCACAATCTTTTCTACCCTATCAAAGACAAATTCCTTCATTTTGGCCACCTATAGTTTGTCGTCTGCAAATGCTTTAAATTTGGACCAGTCTAAAATTTTGTCTTTTGGTAACATATTATTTCTTTCAGTGCCATAGACGAAAATATGGTCTTTTGCAACGGTACAGATCACGATCAGTCTGCACAGAACAGTATACAGTCTGATGAAGGATCACTACCGTTTGCTTGTTTAGTAAAGCCGACAAGATTAATGAGCCATGCTGTGGCAAATGGGGGCTTAATGCATCCCCGTAATCCATCATACAAAGTAAGCCATCACATAATTATGGATCCATAACAGTCACTTTTTTTTAACAACAGACTTAATCATCGGGTAGACTGGTCCTTGGACATGCAGAAAATTTACCAACCGCGAAAAGTTTCGGCCCAGGTCAGCCTGCGCGGACTGCGCAGGCCGACCTTGGTCGATAGTTTTCGCAGATTCATGAAGCCCCCTTTTCACAGACCATGGCTCATTTCTTTTTTAATCTGAGTTAAATGGGTTGTATTCAACCGTCGAAAGAGATCGAGTTTATATATTTGGCGATGAAAGATTTAAGGTGCAGAACATTCCTAATGGGTGCATTATCAATCCGTTTGTATTAATCACAAAATCCTGAACACTGTATGTCCAGCATAAGACTCGTATTCTCTGCCGTCTACTTATTCCACAAAAACAACGATAGTTGTCCTTCGATTTCTGAAGGTTAGTTCTTTACGTCAACTTCTAGTATAACAAGTCCATCCCAGATGAAAAAGGCCTAGTGGTATTTGTTAACCTAGTTTTAACTGTAATGTCCTCTTTATCACCTTCGCCCTCAGCGGCGCCAAGAATTCTAGAAAATAGGTCCAGTGTCTGATGTCCATCTAAGACCGTTTCGTTCGGGCCTGCCCGATAATCCCGTCTCCCAGACCCCCGAGCGTCATGCGACTGTTCCTCCATCACTTTATAGTATAAGCGTCGACGTTGCTCCGTTGCCAGTAAGTCCACCTCAATGACTCTTGTAACTATAGCTTGATTCTTTCTCCATACATTAAATTCTATATCTACTGGCGTTATTCTTTCCGCGGTCACTCTCACAGTTATGTAAGCTTTCCCGTCTTTTAGAAGTAGATCTACTTTTTCTCCGACTGTATCGAAATCGTTTGTACCGTATGATGATTTGCCGCTTGAGCCATCCGCGTGGAGAAAACGCGGGTCGCCATAGATGTCTTCCGAATGATGTTTGACGTCAATTTTTTGGTGTATGTCTTTAGAATCGATGGTAGAAAGTCGCTCTAATAATAGTTCCGTGACGCTTTGTTTCGTTTTCGGTTGGTCTTTCTTAACTGAAATAGAAAAGGTAAAACTGTCTTAAATGAATTTAATCGTAAAACTTTGGAATGTTTAAAACTCTTAAGAAAATGACAACAAATTTTAGACGACCAAAACTGAAAGCATTTGCATACCACAAATTAGCAAATGATGGCAACTGTCTTTGAAAGGTTATTAACACTATGGAAAAAATATAACAAAATGCTTGTTACCAGGATTGATTTTTTCCACATAATAATTACAAAACCCGTTTCGTTAAAGGTCGTACATAACGACAGGGGATGGTTATGTACAGGGCCAGCAATTAAAATGGATATTTCCGAAGTAAAGAAAGAAAAAACACGAAAATTTAAGGTGCTTATATATCCTAAGAATTTAGACGGTATTAACTTTAAAAAGGGGAAAGTCGCAATATAGATGAAACTTGGTACAAAAAAAATCCTTAATACAGACAGGCAGTGTGTATCCAATATCATACTGCACAATCAGCAAGTCTTTTCCGGGTTTTATTTTCCAAATTATCTAACATCCCTAAAATGGTGGTTTATTCGTATATTACGTTTCAAAATGTAAAAATAATACATTCATATACGCTTGATGGCCCGACGCATCTCGTATAAAATATTCAACCCTTTCACCACTAAAACGTCGACATAAGTACGTGAGTAATGTGAATGGTATAGATCAACGTGCAGTCTAGTCTTGAATCTACACCGTTCACTACCTGTTTCCGAATTGCAGCAATAGAATGTCTATATTGAGTGGAACAGTATTTTATTACCTCCCTCCTCCCTCCACCAGCCCGAAGAAAAAAGTTGAGATTATTCTTACTTGATGAAAGAGTTAATGAAATACAAAAGTTTCAAAGAGCAATATATCGTTGCAATATCTTGTAAACAACACTAGGTTTTCCTGTCAACGTTTGACACTTTTTCACTCGACAAAATTTTACACTGGTCCAAATCTAAAGCATTTGCAGGACGACAAGTCAAAAGTGGATCAAATAATGAGATTTGTCCTTGAAGCAGTAAAACACATTGTTGGGAAAGCACTAAATGCTGATAACCAGCTGTTTCATCTTTTCAGCTCTTACTGCTATTCCCACGGTGCTTTCAAAAGTCTTCTACTCCAGGGTCGTTTAACTCGTGATTGTGTTTATTTACCCAACGACAGAATTTATAACTGGCCCCAGTTGAAAGGACCGACAAACGACAAGTCAAAACTGAGCCAACTAATGCTTGTAAAGTGTTTAACGGTGTTTTCAACATTATGTCAGTTATATCGCTGCGGCCACTGCACCCATCCATTTTGGAGTTTCCTTTACCAGCACATTATTCTTCCAAATCCATGGCTGCCTAATGTCGAAACAATGATAATCGATGTGGCAGAAATGAATCCTGTCGCAATGGCCATATCATCAGTCCTCTGAAAGAAATCTGCCGCATTTGAGATTCGAGACAGCGACCTCCTTTTGTTCAAGTCCTGTACGCTACTGACTGATCTACCGACCTCGGACAAAAAAAAAAAAAGATTTGTCCTTTGAAGAGTACATTGTTGGAAAAGATGAAAACTCTAATTATCAACATTTTCGCTTTTTCCTGCGATATTTTCAAATGTCTTCCACCCAAGAGTCCTTAAAACACAAATCGCTTGTTAAAAGGTTATTTTTTACGGTTAACAAAATAAAATCGACTTTTTTGGAGCTCTAAACAAAAAAAAAAAAATTAAATGCGTATTGAATACAGTTAGGCTTTAGTGTAGAATAAGGTAGAAAATGGTGTAGAGCCAAGATCAGACTGCATGTTCTGTGCAGTCTGATCTTGATCTACGCTGTCTGCAAAAGCTATTTAAGTTGCTATTTGGCAGTGAAAAAGTCACAGTGAAAGCCGTTCAGCAAGTTGGTTACTTCACACTGCGTTTCATAATTTACTTCAAAAGAATTCATATTATTTATAAAAATGCAAATTTTCTGTCTGGCTTTCGGAAAGATTTCCCCTAAAGATAGTTTGTTTGTTGTTAAGTGTCTCTTTATATATCGACAGTTGACATCAATTATGAAAGTAATTTGCTTAAATTAGCCATGCTTTGTGAAAAGAGGACTTAATGCATCTGCAAAAAGTTTCAATCCAAGTCAGCCTGCCCAGTCCGCGGAGTCTGACCTGTGCCGAAACTTTTTGCTTTGGGTTAATTTTCTGCATGTCAAAAGACCATTCTACCACATAATTCAGTCGGTTGTTGAACAAACTGGATTTTTTTATCCATAACTATATGTCTTGTTTGGTATAATGTATCACGGAGATGCACTGAACCCCCTTTTGCAAGGCATGGCTCATTTTTTTTTATCCTTTTTTAATTATTATCATTATTCCATCTCGTCCAAAGACAATCAGATAGATAACATTTTGGGTTAAGGACGGTAAGCATGTACAGAGTGGTCATCACCTCCTGGAACTTCCAGTAGACGACTTTTGGCCTTTCAATACTATAGGAGAAAACAGGGCCTTTTCAGATTGCATACATTCAAATCAGACTGCACAGGACTTGTACCTGTTTGCAAGTAATGCACAGTGCTTGAAACGCAGGGACTGCTGATTCGTTTCCCAGCTCGGGTAAATTCTATCCAAGGACTATGTGATGGTCATTGCGACAGGTTTCATTCCTTTCTCAACTCTTTACATACGTATAATGTATGTATGTGAGGGAATACAGCCAATGTTTTGAGAAGTACAAGTAAAAGGAACACCAGGGATAGTTGCAATGGTCGTTGCAAAATATTTCAGTTCTTACCACAACTACGTTATAGCTAATTTAGAAGTTTAGTAAGGGTTTCAAGAATGCGACAAGATTCTTACACAGCTGTCGGAGGGTCAAGTGATTTATTCCCACGGTAATAACCGTAAAAGTTGAACCCTTTCAACGCTATTAGCCAAACAGAAGCATTTGCGAACGGAATAGATCAAGATCAGACTGCACAGAACGTGCAGTCTGATCTTTGATCTATACCGTCCGCTTGTTTAGTCAAGTTTTAGGATAACAATCTTTTGGAGTTTCTGTGGATCGTATTTTCAGCCGTCGATAGAGGTAGAGTTAACATATCTAACGCTGAATGAGTTAAAGATCAGAATGAGACGATAACTAAGATAAATTTGAATACATGTGTATACTCTTTTTTTAACGAGATCTTATCTTTATAGTAACCAAGTCATGTGTTATCAAACTAAAAATTTAACTGTTTTGAATAAGGATGCCTTACGCTAGTTTCATACCTATTTTGCCTTCAAGTCTATCTGTCTGTCTGCCCCCCTCTCTCTCCCCCTCTCTCTCTCTGTCTCTCTCTCTCTCTCTCTCTCTGTCTCTCTCTGTCTGTCTGTCTGTCTGTCTGTCTGTCTCTCTCTCTCTCTCTTCATTTATGTAGGGGCAGGTCGAAATCTGAGTTGAAACATTTTGTAGTCCAGTCACCTTTTTAAACGTTGAAAGAAACAATATGCGTTTAGAGTAATCAAAAAGTTTATCCGCCGAAACAAGTTTTTTTCTCTTCATTTGCTCATTTTTTAATACAGATATCAACAATATTGCAACATTTCGTGGTTTGTAACGAGCATTTATTACCATTTACCTATTCGTTTTCATGTGTAGACCTATTTACCGATGAACCCTAAATTCGTGTAATTGATTAATTTTGCCAAGGCACCTGTCGAGGTCACCTGTATATCACAAAGTTTTACGAATTAGACAGATAGAAATTTATGTGTATACAAATAAATGGTCATCTTCGTCGAAACATACCCATTGCAAGCATGTTTTTCAGTATCAGACCACTTTTGACAACATGGTGGCACGAAGAGAAGTTGCTCGAAATACATTTTAGTCTTTGTCACATTACTCTCTTCATATCAGTTTTTTTTTTTTCATATAAAAGTTTTAATCCTTTACTAGAGGACAAATTTTAAAACTGTTCAAACTCCAAGCATTTGAAGACGACAAATCAAATGTAGCTTAAATGATGGAGTTTATCTATTAGAGGGAAGACAATATTTTGGTAAAAGGAAAAAAAAAATGCTATTCACCAGCACTTTCTCCCATTCTCGCAATGTTTTCAAAAGCCGTCTTCCTCTGAGTCGTTAAAACATTTCGTTTAAACATATTTATTTGTAATAATTAATTACAAAAGGATTGGGACGAAAGCTAACGAAAGCTTATAAAGTTCCTCTCCGAAGTACAAATGGCTCATACAATAAGTCCATAAATACAATAAAACGCACCCCCCTCCACACACACACACACACACCTAAACAGTCTACAGTCTAACAGAGAGAGAGAGAGACAGAGAGACAGAGAGAGATTGATTGTTTGGTAAGGTGGGTTGGGTTAAAAGGTCGACTGACACGATAATTGTGCTTCAGTAGGTAAGAATTGAACCATAATTATGCTATCTGAGGTATGTTCAAGATTTGACAGTATATACAGTAGAAAGGGATACATAAGAAGTATGCACAAATTATGTGCCTACGCTCGTCCTAAAATAAACCACCCATGCTCTGGCAAAAGGGGATATAATGCACCTTCGTGATGCATTATTCTAAGCATGTCATCACATGATTATTGATTCATAAAATCTATTAGTCTAAAATCCGACTGAATCCTGAGATAGAATTGTCCTTTTACATGCAGAAAATTTCTTAAGAGCAAAAAGTATCGACTCAGGTCAGCCTGCGCGGACTGCGCAGGCTGACCTGAGTCGAAACTTTTTGCAGATGCATTAGACTCCCTTTTCATAGAGCATGGTTCAAATGTCATCTTCAGGTAAAAATAGAAAACCACATGTGAATGCATCGCTTGAATTTTAAAGTTATACAATTTCTCGTATAATTAACCCTTTTCTTGCTTATCGCGACCTATAACGTCTTTTACAAAAAAAAAAAAAGTCAAAGATAAGTCTCCACATCCGTGCAGTGTAATCTTTTTCTATGCTGTCCGATAGCTAATCAGATGGTTTAAGTTTACTGTCTACTAATTGTTAATCAGTTACTTTAAATCCAAAAGAATGGCTCCGGGGTTTTTTTTTTCAACTCTAAAACTATCAGCGCCAAATACATATGAACTTGACCTCTTCTTACCGCTCAAAATACAATCCACAAAAACTATGAAAGATTTCCAACTATTGGGCTTGACTAAATAAGCAGACAGTGTAGATCCAAGAACAGACTGCACGTTATGTGCAGTCTGATTTTGATCTATGCCGTCCGCAGGAGTCTGTTTTCGTCAATGCCACTGAAAGTGTCTATTTTGCAGGATAAAGAATACTCGACGCCGGCATGACTAAATCTGTACAATGAATCATAGATTTACGATGTCTGAATTTCATTCATCAGGGATACTTCTCACACGAGAAAGCATCTCAACTTTTTTTATGACCGAAATTATATTCATACTATGTTTCCATCAAATATTTCGTCAACATCTCTACCTTGCAAGAAATGAATATATTATAGCTAGTTCCTTCATATGAGAGGTTTGCATGACCATTATCTTTACGATGAATCACAGTTCAGCAATGTCTGCATTTCACCTATGGAACATTTCTCGCCCTAAAAATCATCTAAGCCCTTTTTATGACCGGCTTATGAAAACGTATCCTTCCAGCAGTTTAGTTACACATACGCTTCCGCCATTTTTTTTTCTGTAATATGCCTTTCCTGCTTGTTGTGGAAATGTACAATAATTAGGAATATTTCTCACGCCAGAAGTCCTGTAAACGTTTTTTTTTCATGATCGAATTATGTTAAACATACGCTTTCACCAATTCGTTCTGTAAAAACTAAACTTGTGGTTAAAATGCAATTGAAAGCAGTTATCAAATGTGTAAAAAGACAGACAAGTAGAGAAAAAGATGGAGGGACGGACGACGGATTTCGGAACAAAGAAACATAAGTATAAATATGTTTAAAGGGATTTTGTTGATTTCTTCAGACAGAACCGACGATGTTAAAAAGTAAAGACTAAGTATCGGGATGTCGTTGTCCACGTAGAAAGGTTCAATGCAAGACGTGGAGAGAGGGGGAGGAAGTGGGACGAGGGTTTAATTTAACTGGACGACGAAGTCTTAAGTATCCTTAGTAAACGACTCTTACTTTCTTAATCATTACTTTTTACTAAATACATGTAGTTTGAGATGAATGGCGTAATAGTTTAGGTTTTAACAGGCATCAGACTGATATGCAGCTGAAAACATGGTTAAGAACCTGTTTTGAAAGAAAACAAAATGACAGAGAAAAAACAAGGACAAAAAACCCATGTTGTCTGACATGAATATTTTGTATGATAATGTTAAGTGAAGTTTGTTCACGATCTGTTTGGCGTGAATATATAGTCGTCCTACGCATTATGAAGCTTTAACCCTTGAGGCTGCGCAAAATATTGTGTGGCACTTGCGGACAGAGTAGATCAAAGATCAGACTGCACAGAATGTGCAGTCTGATCTTGGATCCCAATAGTTTGTGAGGTATTCCTACCAAATTGTGTGGATATTACAGATTTTTCTTTTTATTATTCTATCAACTCAAATGAATCGTTTTATTTATGTAACGCTGTAAGGGTTTACCCTTGCACAGCTACATAAAATTATGTAAGCCATACTCTGACAAAAGGGGATCGAATGCATCACCATGATGGATTGTGTCAAGCAAGTCATCACATAATCATGGATCCATAAAATCCATTTTGTCAAGCAATCGACTGAATCATGCGGTAGTATGGTCCTTTGCCAAGCAGAAAATTTACAAATGACAAAAGTTTTCGACCAAGGTCAGCACAGAGATGAGAACTAAATTCTGCATATTTAAGGAAGTCTTTATAAGATTTTCATACTAAAATATGACAGTGTAAACCTGCGATAAAAGTGTACATTATGAGCAGACATTGATCTTGTCTCTCCGCAAAAAGCAGCTAAACTTATAAAAATTAGCTCACAAATGATTAACTTTTTCAGACTTGTGCATATCGAAAGCATTTGCACACGACAAGTCAAATGTGGCTCAAGTGGGGCAGAATATTTTGAAAAAGAATATATTCAAAGATCTCTTTCACCAGAGTTGCAAAAAGTATATGAGCCATGTTCTGTGAAAAGGGGGCTTAATGCATTTGCGAAAAGTTTCAACCCGTGTCAGCCTGTGCAGTCCACGCAGGCTGACATGGGCCGAAACTTTTCGTTATCTTTGACTTTTTTTCATTCAAAGGACTGTTCTACCCCATGATTCAGTCGGTTTTTTGATAAAAAGGACTTTACGGATCCATAATTATGTGATGACGAGCTTGGTATCATGCACCACGGAGATGCATTAGGCCCCCTTTTTACAGAGCACGGCTCATATACATATGACCGTTTTGTAAAGGGTGAGACATGCCCCAGCACAAACATATAGGTATGACTGCTAACGCCCTAGTGGAATGCAGGAGTGTTATGATTAATGCAGCGTGATTAAAGGGCGCCTTATTTTATTATGCATGTAGTTTAAGGAAAAAACCAACAACGTCTTGTTTACGCCAACCTTATTAGGACATAAAATGATGGTACATTTTCTCGATGACGAATCCACGGAGAATTCCCATTTTTGAAACACATGTTGAAGATAAACCTGTTTACTTTTTCGTTTCGCATTTACAACATATCTGTGCTTTCCCTTTTAAATGCAAGTTTTCCTAGTCGTTTTCTTTTTCTGTCTAAAACAATTTCACTTGAATTCTTTCGGTTGCTTCTAATTTCTTTCCCGAGTATTTACTTTTATCATAGTTGTTGGAAGCCCTTATAAGGTCAAAAGCAACGGAAGACAGAAACTTGAGGGAGCCACAGCGATACAATTGAGCCATGCTCTGTAACAAGGGTGTTCAATGCATCTGCAAAAAGTATCGACCCAGGTCAGCCTGCGCAGGCTGACTTGAGTCGAAACGTTTTGCTATCTGTAGTTTTTCTGCGAGTACAAGGTCCAGTCTACCTTATGATTCAGTCGGTTTTTGGACAAAATGGATTTTATGGGTCCATAATAATTGAGCCATGCTCTGTGAAAAGGGGGCTTAATGCATCTGCGAAAAGTATCGACCCAGATCATATCACGGCGAAGGTCCACTTATTATGTATGTCAAGGGTTTCATTAGCGCTAGGCTTGGCCTCTGAATTGTCTTGCCCAAGTACCCATGAGAAGCCCAGCGCTTCCATGTTACGAGTCTTACACTGTACAATTGAGCCACGCAGGACCCCGAAAATAAAAAGAGATTAAGGAGACAAAATAAAGGACGAGATGACAGTGAAGAAAGCAAACAGAAAACAGATTAGTTGACATGAAAGAATAATGAAAAACAAATTCAAAGGACCAGCCATATTGTAGGCAGAAAGAACAAGAGTTTTATCGAATCAGGTAGCTTGTCTCAGCATTCAGAATAAAAAAGAGTGTTTAAGCCTTGAGTCTGAAAATCAATAAAAGTGCAGTAAGCACCAGCACGGCAATTTCTTTCTGTTTTATGAAAGGGACCCCATTTTCTATATGTAACAAATTTTCCAGGCTACCTATTGCCAGAGCAGAGAAAGTCGCCTTTCTTCGGTATTAACTCTTTTTTATCCTTTTTTCCCTTTGTGTATTTTCAGGTTTATGTTTGTTCACATAACTAAATTCATTATATGTATATGTGCTGTGACAATGTACAACTTGTATACGTCAAAAAATAAATGTCTGTTCTGTTCTATTCTTATCCTGCTTAAAAAACTAAAATGAAATTTTCAATTCGATAATAAAAACCCAAGTATTATTATTTCAAAGTTATATTTTGGAAAATAATATCTCCTTATCGGACAGTGTAGATCCAAGATTAGACTGCACGTTCTGTGCAGTCTGATCTTGATCTACACTGTCCGCAAAAGGTCAGTGAGCCGCGCTTAACAGCTTAAGGTTAAATGAAAATGACGTCTAATATGAACTTGTCCATTCTTATGACTGTGTTTGTTTATGCTGTAAACAAGATATACATCAAAACTGCCATCATTGTAATAGAATTAACAACATGTAGCGGACTGCAACATACATTTTATTGCCCTCCATGACAAGATAATTGGTTTTTGATTGCGCGAAAGGTGTGCAGATATCAGCATATATCACACAGCGTGGATTGTGCAGGAAATATTTCTGAGTCCGATTTTAATTGTATTAGGTGGATAGTGTTGACCAAGCTTAGTCAGACTGCACAAATGTGATCTTGATCTACACTCCCCGGGCCCGTATTCATGATACCAGTCATGAAGTTTTGATAAAGCAAAGGATAGTACCGAAATATAATCATGCCCAAGCGAAAGGGGCCTAAATGCATCTCCGTGATGAATTATAGAAAGTAAGTCATCATGCACAGAATTATGGATCCATAAAATCCATTTTATCTAAGTCGACTGAATCTGGAGGTAGATTTACAAATAGCAAAAATTTTTAATTATGTAAGTCTGCGCAGATTGCGCAGGCTGACATGGGTTGATATTTTTTACGGTTGCATTAAACCCCTTTTCACAGAGCAAAGCTCAGTTATGTATGTGATGGAAAATCTAAATTTCTAGACAATCAAATAGACATTCTAAATCATAAAGTAAAGACCAGTTTTCTCTAGTATTTCTATTCTGTTTTGGTCAGAATGTTTCACGAAAAACACAGACTATTTTAGGTCTAAAATCGAATCGTGTGTTCTGCGCAGTCTAATCTGAATCTACGTCTGTCAACAACGACACTTATTTTCGTTCTTAACATTTCAAAGGGTTTAAGTTTGATGTCTAAAAGATATTAAATATAGGTATATCTTCACCATAATTATCATTAGCAGCATCAGAAGTGCCACCATCAACTCTTTTGCCAATCTTTTTAGACTTGTCCAAATTGATAGCATTTGCAGAGGACAGAGTAAATGCGCTTCAAGTAATGGTGTCTATCTTAAGTGTAAGATTAAACTGTTGAAAAAGCTTTTTTCCCTCATGGTCGTCAGACCACAGGATTGTTTGGTAAAGGGTTAAAATAAGATTGATACTCCCCATCCACCATCCACCCCTTTCACACACACACACGCGCGCACAAACAGGCAAACCGATTGAACGTAATTATGATGCTGCCATAGTGGAGATGGCGGGGACGTCAAATTCACAAACATTGCGTGTTTACACAAGGTATTATATTCTCCATGGGACTAGCGCAACCATGAAAACCTATCCCGGCATGAAAGTTAAGATATCACATAACAATTCATAATGGCTTCGAACCGAGATTTTGGGTAATAAATACTTTTTTGTAATTATACTTTTACATCAACTTAATGCTCATATCCATTACATAATATCGGTAATTAGGCATGTAAACAGAGGATTTGATGTCCTGCCATGTTTAATGCGGTAACATGCAATATCTTGAAAATATCCGACAAAATAACAATGTCGCCAAGGTCATTATTCAATTACTACTCCAATATGTATTCTTAGTTTTACTTTTACGTATTTCTAAATTTTAAAGTAACACAATTTCTGATTGGCTAAACCAGACGGTTTAGCCAATCAAAAATTGTGTTATTTTTTTAAATTTAGAATAACATTTAGTATAAGAATGCTATGAGATTCGTGACTACACGCCTTGACATTTAGAAGAAACTTCAGAATTGTGTTTGTTTGATTGTTTTTGCGTATACCGACGTTTCAACATAACTTTCACAGCTGCCAGTAGATCTAACCTGTGGCCTTATTCAAAAACCATTTTAAATAGCAATTTTAGGCGAATTCCGAAGAATCTTCCGCATGTCAAAGGTACGCAATATCTGATTGGCTAATCCAAATGTATATGTAAATCAAAAATTCTGTTACTGTCGAAATTTGGAGATTAGAGTAAGAATTTTTAGTTAAAATGATTATTCTGTAGAACTTCTTTCTCTCCAATACTATACATAATATTCTTTCCGACATAAAACATATATGCATACGAATCGATCTTCAGTAGCCCAAGAGAAAGGAATCCACGTTGGTCAAATGTTCGGCCAAGCCAAGATTCAAAATCGCAACCCTCGGGTTACTAGCCCTACGGATGCTACTCGTTACACAACAGTTTCACAACCATCTCATATAGTATTCGGGACTCTGCAAGATTAGGTTCGGTATTCATAAACCATCTTGATAATAATCTCAGATAAATTTTCGAGAATTTTCTAAATTTAAAAGAAACGCAATTTCTGATTGGCTAAACCGAATGAGCTATGCTCTGTGAAAAGGGGGTTTAATGCATCTGCAAAAAGTATCGACCCAGGTCAGCCTGCGCAGTACGCGCAGGCTGAACTGGATCGAAACTTCTTGCTATTGGTCAACTTTCTGCATGCCCAAGGACCATTCTACCTCAAAATTCAGCCAGTATATATACGAAATCGATTTTATGGATCAATAGTGATGTAATGACTTGATTGGTATAATGCGTCACGGACACTGACAGAGCTTGGCTCTATTGGTTTAGTCCATCGAAAACTTGGTTATTTCTAAAACTAGAATAAGGTAGAGAATGCATTTTGGAATGGAGGGCAAATACAGGCTCTGGGAACGGTACGAATACTATTGGAAACTGCATGCATTAACCCCCAGGCTGCTAAGCGCGACTCACTGACCATTTGCGGACAGTGTAGATCAAGATCAGACTGCACAGAACGTGCAGTCTGATCTTGGATCTACACTGTCCGATAAGGAGATATTATTTCCGAAAACATATTTTGAAATTACAGTATTTGGGTGTTTACTATCGGAATGAAAATTTCATTTTAGTTATTTAGCAGGCTAAGGATTAACATTTTCTTGCTATTTGACGAGTAATATGAACTCTTGTCTCAGTTTCATCAAGATGACCGCAGAAAGTATCGCACATTATCTTCAGTCATCTGCCCTTATAACCCTGCTTATCCCTTGAAATACTTATTTGTGCGTACTGTGATCTGTCGCCAGTTTTCAATTTGCTCGTTTTTTTTTTTTTAATATGTTTTCATATTTAGCTCACCCTCTCTCATACTGCTACGCTGTCTGTCACTCTATCTACCTCCTCTTCTGTCTGTGTGTCTGTCTGTGTGTCTGTCTGTCTGTCTGTCTGTTTCTCTCTCTCTGGTACCCTTTCAGCACCACTGGCGAAATCCATACATCAGTCTGGACAGAACGGAAAGTCTAATCTCGGATAATACCGTTCGTTTGTTTAGTCAATCCGTTAAGATAGAAATCTCTCAGTGTTTTAGAGAATTGTAAAATTTCAGCCATCGACAGAGCCGAATCAAGTTAATATACATGTAAATGGCACTGAAAAGATTAAAGGTAAACTCAGAAAACAGAATCAGGCGAGCTGTGGAGTGCATTCTTTACCAAACGACGAAAGCATTTGCAGACGACAAAATTAATGTAGCTCAAAAATAGGTAGAAAACATTGTTGTTAAAGGTGAAAATGCTGGTTACCAGCATTTTCTCCTTTTTACCACGGTGTTTTCAAAAGTATTCTTCTCTAATGGTCCTCATAACTCGGGATAAATAGTTGATTTAGTTTATGTATAGGTGAAATCGACGTAAAACGCCAATTCAACATCCACCTCCCTCCGTTCCAACTTAACTTACTTAAACGAATACACCATCTGTTATGAAGACATTGAAGAAGGACCACCAATTTGCTGTAGGCGATTTTTGTTGTTCTGACCGTTAAAATGGGTTAAGATACACGGTTGAAGAGAGATACAGTTTACATTAACCTTGCTGATTAAGAATTTTATGCCCGTATACATACGTACATGTATCTGTTTAGCAAACTTAATTTTGTGTAGAGAGAGAGAGAGAGAGAGAGAGGGGGAGAGAGAGAGAGAGAGAGAGAGATTCAAACAGAGTCAGAGAAAGCAGATAGATAGACAGACACAGAAACTTGCTTTTTTCTTCTTCATTCTTGTAATAAAACATAATCTAGAGAGGACAGAGACAGACAAAGCGGTATTTGCATATTTTTCCATATTCGTTTAAGTCACCAAGTACTAATGGACTTCACATGGACTAAGCAGTAAAATCTTGTCAACCTGTTCCCTGACCAGGGCAACTTAACCCTTTACCAAACAATCCCTGGTTTTTACGACCCAGAGGAAGAAGCCTTCTGAAAACATTGTGGGAAAAGGAGAAAATGCTGGTAACCAAAATGCTGGTAACCAGCATTTTCTCCTTTTCCCACAATGTTTTCTACTCTTCTAAAGCCAAGTTTGATTTTCAGTGTACGATCAGGTAAAGTTATTCCCGCAGGAAGAATGTTGAAATGGCAATAATTACGTCTTTATCAGTTGCTGTACATTTCGATTATTTTAAGGAGTGGAAGGATAAATTGTTTTTAAGTCAATTTTCAAATGTCTTATTTGGTTCCACTGTAAATCAGACCGATCTTTATCTTATAAGCTGACTGATTAAGAGAAAGATGTCGATCCAAGATCAGCCTGTAATTTCTGTACAGTCTGATCTTGATCGATGCCGTTCGCGATTAAAGTCCTGCTTTTGTCAAGGGCGAGAAAGAATTGCTCTATCTTAATTTGTATGAGGATGAACATAATGAGTTAAATCAGTTGTACAACTCTCCGAGTTTGGCATAGTCTAATTGATGTAGCAACAAGAAAAAGAGATTACACATTTCTGTGTGGAAAGCAGTTTGTCTTTCCTGACTTGATGATGATTTAAATAGATAATTAGCGTCAAAACGGGCTGTCAAGGCATTCTTCATAATTATATACGACGTTCACTGAAAATAATATAATTTATAACACTTAAGTTTCGTCCAGAAAAACCTACACGTTTTTTTTATTAGGTCGGGGTTCAGACCTTTACTAGAAAATACAAAATTATGATTTTTTCACACCCGTTTAGATAGGGAAAAAAAAAAGATTTGATGAAAATGTATGGATTGCCTGTTGCAAGCAGCTGCTGCATTTCTCAAGGTATAATTTAAAGGTAAACCAAGAAAACAGATTTCATTTACTCCAAAAGTTTTTTTTTTTAATGTGTCGCTAATACACATTGTTTTAGAAGCCCCAAAATCACAAAAAGATTTGATGGAAATGTATGGATTGCCTGTTGCAAGCAGCTGCTGCATTTCTCAAGGTATAATTTAAAGGTAAATTAAGAAAACAGATTTCATTTACTCCAAAAGTTTTTTTTTTTTCAATGTGTCGCTAATACACATTGTTTTAGAAGCCCCAAAATCACATGCTGTAAACGGCTTTAAAATCGAAGAGAACACTGTTTAAACAATTTTCTATGTATGTCCCTTAACGCTTAAAAATATGAGTTGTCTTCTGTGAAAAAGGGGTTTAATGAATCTGCTGAATGTATCGACCTAGGTCAGCCTGCGCAGTCCGCGAATGCTGATCGGTGTCTAACTTTTTCACTGTTCGTCAATTTTCTGCGAGTCAAAAGACCAGTCTATCTCGTGATTATTGATTGATTAAGTGGTGTTTTACGCCGCTTTCAATATTATTTCATCCATATCACGACGACAGTTCACAATCATTTTCATTTATTTCCTGAGTTTCACCAAGACTAGGCAAGGGCCCTGAGGTGTCTTGCCGATTGACAATCCCATGAAAAGCCCAGCTGATCCATTAAAATTTGAACCCGGGGCCTCCGGATCACGAGTCCTACACTTTACCACTGAGCCACGCAGGACCTCACCTCATGATTAAGTCGATTGTTAGACAAAATGGATATTACGGTTTCAGACAATGAACATCACACGACTCAGCAAATCTTGCATAAACACTACACTAACACACATGTAACCTTGATGGAAGAGCGGTCAAGCGCTAGTGATTCGATTTAACATGGAAAGCGTCGTCCGAAATTTAGTATTAAGATGACTGGTCGACAACCTCAAAGTTCCCTATCCATGGTAAAATTTCAATCAACATCATATTTTTGGCAATGTCAAATTCTATCTGTATCCAGACTGCTTGTCAGGAGTCATGATTACGAAACCTGACCAAAATCTGTTATCTTTTTATCTAATTCCAAAACTGAGAATAAAAACAGTTAATCTAGTCAAATTTGAAAGCATTTGCCATCGACATGTTAATGACATAAAACTAGCAATGTCCTTTGGATGTGTATGACAATATTGTGGGAAGCAGGGAAATAACTTGATCAGCGTTTTCTCCTACCATGGAGTTTTCAAAGCCATCTTCAGGATCGTTTAAAGTCGAGATTGGCTTGTTTAGGGTTGAGGAATGAAGCTTTTAACATTTTCTTATCATTATTTTTTAATGTCATACAGCTACGATATTAGGGACTCTCTGGTTCGGTCTTTACATCCAGACTTCTACATCCTTTCCGAAAAGCACATGCATTTCTGTGTTCTTACACACAGTTATTTAAACATTACAGTAGTAATATTTAATTAAGACAAATTATACAACGGCGCACTCTTCGTCCATTTCCCTGAAGACTCGTTGTGTGTGTTAACTCTTGGGCTGCGAAGCGCAACTCAAAGACCTTTTGCGGACGATGTAGATCAAGATCAGACTGCACAGAACGTGCAGTCTGATCTTTGATCTACTCTGTCCGATAAGGAGATTATCACCCCCCCCCAAAAAAAAGAAAAAAATATATATAGCAATATTTGGGTATTTACTATCGCTTGAAGGTTTCATTTCACTGATTCGGCAGGATTAGGATTAACCAGGGTCCGTTACAATAATGTAGACAAGCCTTACAGAATAGTTAGATGTCTCAGGAAACTGTTGTCAACTAATACGTCCGATTTTTGTCATCTTGAGGCAAACCGGTTTGAAAACATTATGAGAAAATGAGAAGAAGCTGCATACCAGTATTTTCTCTTTTCCCACAACACTTTTAAATGCCTCTTTAACCAGGGTCGTAAAAGCAACAATACGTTTGGCTCAGGAAGACACTTCTTTTCAAGTTTTAAATAGCAGCTCTCTTATTGGTAGAACGACTATGTCATAGCCAATCAAAAGGTTTGTATTCGAAAATAAAAACATCGAAAGCTTATAAAGTTTCCATTGTTGAAGGGATTTCAAAAGTTGGTTAGAAAGCAGTTTACAGGTTTACATTATTCATTTTGTGCGGCAATTTATGTTAATTTAAGCACTTTAAATCTCATTCCTCGACCTGTTGTTGAATAATAACGATAAAATGTTTAAACTCGCCGTGAAACAGGGCAGTGAATTGTATATTTATAGTGAAGAAAGCTTAAAGTAAAAAGTTACTCATACCTCAGGTCTTTTCCGTGAGGTTATAATGTTTGAAACTTAACATTTAGGCTGCTAAACGCGACCTAATGGCCTTTTGCTGATAGTGTAGATAAAGACAAGACTGCAAAGAACGTGCAGTCTGATCTTGGATCTACACTGTCCGATAAGGAGATATTTTTCACTAAAAAATAATAGCAACATTTGGGTGTTTACTATCGGCTTGAAAGTTTTATTTAACTTATTTAGCGGGTTAAGGGTCAATTTCAGGATTCACTTTGTTGCAACCCGTCTGTCTGTCTGTCTGTCTGTCTGTCTGTCTGTCTCTGTGTGTGTGTGTGTGTGTCTCTCTCTCTCTCTCTCTCTCTCTCTCTCAATGACAGACACAGAGGAAGAGAGCAAAAAAAAGTTGTCATAAATGAAAGAAAACAAAATCAAGAAGAAGAAGAAGAAGAAAAATGAAGCTAAGTTAAAATATAAAAAAAGTTGGGGATTGCTGGCTTATAAAGTTCATTAATCTCTCACTTGATTCAGATAAAAGTATCCCTTTTTGTAAATATTTTTTTTATCTCACTGTAAATTTGTATAAATTTTACTTAGGTGTTATCTAAATCTATATCTTGTAGTCTGGTATGTATTTATCTGTTTAATTCTTTACCAGACGACAATATTTCAGATTTGTCCAAATTGAAAGCAGTCGCAGACGACAAATCAAATATTATTCAAAGGATTAGAGTTTTGTTTGAAAGGGAAGAAAACATTGTGGGAAAAGGAGAAAATGCTGGTTACCAGCATTTTCTCCTTTTCCTACAATGTTTTCAGTAGTTTTTTTTTCTTAAGGGTCGGTAAAACTCAGGCTTATGTGATAAAGGGTTAATGTAGTCGTGGGCGAGTAACCGATGAAGTTTGAAATTGTGCATTTCATTTGCATAAAAAATTTATGACGCTGACTGAACAGATCGTTGCAATTTGATAAACTCTTTACTAAACGACAAAAACTGGGCTTGACTTGTCCAAAATTCAAAGCGTTTGCAGACGACAAATCCCATATAACTCAAACAATGGAAATCGTTTTTATTCGGGTTGAGAACTCTGGGGGAAAAGAAGAAAAAAACAGTATTTTCTCCTTTTCCCACAATGCTTTCAGAAGTCCTTTTGAACAGGATTGTTTAAACACGGGATACCAATGACTTCGTTAAAAAGCTATTACCATTTTATAACCAACCATTGACTTTTGGGGGAATAGTATTGATTAAGATTAGACCACACAGAACGTAGTCTGATCGTGCACCAACACCTAGCCATATTAAGTGATAAGTTTTGGAAAACACGGTAGCAAATTCAAGCCTTTCATCCTCTTTTTATTTTCATGAGTAGACTAGATCTCGTATTTACCATGCTATAGGCAACTGTAAGTTCTTTTGCTGAAAGTGTAGATTCAAGATCAGACTGCACGTTCTGTGCAGTCTGATCTTGGATATACAGTGTCAGGTTTTGGTGATTCTTTTCGGACCAACAAAGCTATAAATTATTAGTTTTGCAGATCTTTCCGTGTGAAGAACGAAGATGTATGATTTAGTTATGTAACAGTCTGATATCAACTCAGATATCAAATTGTAGACTTGTCCAAATAAAATGCATTCGTAGACAACAGGATTAATTTGGCAAAAATTATCATATACATCTTTTTATGGAAGAGAACATTGCTGGTTACCAGCATTTTCCCTCGATGTTTTATTAAAAGTGTTTTCCCCGGGATCGACATTAGGGGGGTTGTTTGGAAACGGTCTGATCGCTGAGGAATAATGTGTTCAAACCCACATCTGCGACAAGATATAGAGACACGAAACGTTTTAAATAGTTTTAGTCCTATCACTGCCATCGGCGGCAGAAACAGAGTTTCAGGAAACTATAAATCATTATTAGACTGCATTAAGGATAGGGCACCCTAATGGGATTCGTGTAACATCGCCTTTCATCGCCAAAATTGTGCGGATTCGGCTCAGACTCAGGTAATCCGTAATGGATGCGGGGAGCCAGTGTCTATCGGCCGATCGATATACGGATTACCCGAGTCTTAGCCGAATCCGTACGTTTTTTCGGCGATGAAAGGCGATGTTACACAAATCATATTAGGGTGCCCTATCCGTGAATCGTGCAGTCTAAGCTTGATAAACATAGTTTGCTACTTGAGAGAATAGATCTGCTAACTTATTTCTTGAATGCATTGAAAGTGTATTTTCAATCCTTTATTTACTTATTTATTAACATAGGGGACCCTGCGTGGCTTAGTGGTTAAGGGTAGGACACGTAACTTGCAGATCCCGGGTTCGAGCCTCACCGGAAGCACTGAGATTTTCGTGAGAGTGTCCTTGGGCAAGACACTTTGAGAGCCCTAGCCTACCGATGAAACGCAGGAAATACATGAATATGTGAGCCGTTGCTGTGATATAACTCTCATCATGTTGAAAGCGGCGCAAAACACCGTTCAATCAATCAATCAAATCATTTACTTACTTACATAACTATTTATCTTTTGATGTTGTTTAGTACAGTTTTCAACATTATTTCGTTGATATCGCGGGGCCAGTGCACATAATCCTGGTTTCCTGGGGTTTACTTCGAACAATATTCTCCCCAAGCCAACGGCTGCTTTCATACATAACCATCGTCGAAATAATGATCAGTTGTGAAAGACGAATGAATCCTGTCGCAATACCTATCATCAGACCTCAGAAAGAAAGTTGGCCGAGCTGGGGATTTGAACCAGCAACTCATTTGTTTCAAGCCCTGTACGCTTCCGACTGCGCCACAGTGCTAGGCGAGAAAGATTTTAACGACGGAAACAATGTGCAACAGAAAAGTTAATGGAAGGGCAAACCAATTATTTAAGGCAATTGTAGGTTAGCTAGTGAAATGTAAACCCTTTTTTAGCACCCTTTAATTCCTTATCTGACGACAAAATTTTAGCCTTGTCCTACCTAAAAGCATTTGCAGACGCAAAATTAAAGGTAAAACAAAACATGAAGTTTGCTCTTTATAGGACAGAAAACATTTTGGGGAAAGGAGAAAATGCTGTTTACCAGCATTTTCTCCTTTTCCCACAATGTTTTCAAAAGCCCTCCTCCTCCTCATGGTCGTTAAAAGTCGGGATCGTGTGGTAACAGGTGAAACGCTTGGTAAACAATATAATTTTTATGGTTGAAAAACCCACAGACAACATACAAACCCATATAATAACGGCTTTCAGGCTGTATTTTGCCAAAACATAGTAGACAGTGTAGATTCACGATTCGACTGCACGTTTTCTGCAATCTAATCTTGATCTGCATTGTCCATTTACTTACCTAGACTTGCACTAATCGTTGAAAGGGTATGAAAGATGTAAATTGCCAATTTTATGTATTGGTTTAAATTAAAATGGTCTCAAGTTTCAAGTATGGGAAAAAAACATACATATCACATGACCAAAACTGTTACAAAATGCAAAGAGGATTTCCCTACTTTTTACGCAGCGATAGACTCACCGAAAACGATTAAACATAATTATTTCGCTGTTAAATTTTTCAAAGACCCTTTATCAAATAAACCTGGGTTTTAAAGACCCTAACGAAGAAGGCTTTTGAAAACCTGATGTGAAAAGGACAATATGCTGGTTGATCAACATGTTCTCCTTTACTCACAGTGTTTCCTACCCTTTTGAAGATAAATCACATCTCAGCCAATTTAAGTGTATTTTTTTCCACGTTTATATTTATCAAAAGAAACATGGTTACTACTGTTGTTTTCATGTGAAGAGTGAACTGGAGCTGATTGTTTTCGAAACAATTTGACGGACGGGGGTCAAATTTTGACCAATTGAGTACCGAATTAATTTTACTGGACACCAATCTGTCAAAGTTAAATTTGTCTTCTTCAAGTTACACTAACTTTAAATTAGTTATAACAACCGAAGCAGAACGTCATTGAAAACTTGTGTTTTTGATGTGTTGCTGAAGGGGTCGATCACCTGAGAGGCCAAGGCGTATAAATATGGTGTAGTGTGATTTATCCTTTCAGGGCATTAAGTGAAATTAGGAACTTTTGTGCGTGGCATGGATCGAGATCAGACTGCACAGAACGTGCAGTCTGATCTTCGATCTATAGTCCAAATAAGAAGATGAATACCTGTCTGAGTTTCAGTGGATTGTATTTTCAGCCGTCGGAAGAATCGAGTCTACATATAAGCCATGCTCTGTGAAAAGGGGGGCTCAATGCATCTACAAAAAGTTTCGACTCAGGTCAGCCTGCGCAGTCCGCGCTGGCTGACCTTGGTCGAAACTTTTTGCTATCGATCAATTTTCTGTATGTCAAAGGAACAGTAAACCGACAGATTTACCCTGTTGTTAGACAAAACCGATTTTATGGAACCATAATTTTATGATGACTTGCGTGGTATAATGCGTCATGGAGATGCATGGAGATTCCCCCTTTTGCCATTGCGTTACTCATATCTGTTTGGCGCTAAAACGGTCTACACTTAAGATGCTGAACAAATGAAACGACTTTTCAATGACGAGAATAGTTGAACTTTAGCTATTTCAAGTTCGTCTCTTGGACCGGGAAAGTAACAAAGAAGCTGACGGTGTTGATCCACGATCAGACTGCACGTTCTGTGCAGTCTGATCTTGATCTACACTGTCTGCAAAAGTAGCTTATGTCTGTTCCAGCACACCAAGGGTTAAGTAAATCAATAAATCATTTTAATAGACAGTGTAGATTAAGGTAAGACTGCACTGAACTTGCAGTCTGATCTTCGGTCTACACTTTTCAATATGTTAAGAACTTTTCTGGCAAAAAAGCCATGAAAATGCACTATGTAGCCTTTCCATGTTTTTCTTGGCCGTAAGTTTAAGTTTTTAAGGACCTTTCCACGCTCATTTCCACACTCATTTTCTTTTTCTGTTGGCACATTCGTCAACTCTAGGCAGACAACATTGTTTTTACGTGTAGTCTACATTTAAAGACATTGTTTCAAAAGATGTTTTTTCCTATCGAGCATTTGTCCCTTTTGCCTTAATTGTTTTCACATATTTTCACGAATCAAATTTTTCACTCCTAAACTGTTAACTTTTAATCTGCTAAATAAGTGCAATGAAACTTTCATGCCAAAAGAAACCTGAAATTTGCTATTTCAGAGGTTTATTTAGGTAGAGAGGAAATATCTCCCTATCGCAGTCTAGGGGTTAATTAAATGATTAAAATGAGAATTTCAAGCCAAATGTAAAACCCTATGTTGTGATTATGAAATGTTTAGAATTTTACGATGAGAAATGTCTCAGACTATATGACAGCGTGGAACCACGATCAGGCCCTATGTCCTGTGCAGTCTGATCTTGATCTATAATGTCTAAATGTATAAATACTTTATTTTTGGCAGATCTAAAACTAACATGTGCAGTACAGATTTAACCAATTCTCTTCGGCATTCAACAGGTAAGGAAAAAATAAGGATACCACTTACTCGTCTTCGACTTCGAAAACTTGTCTACTGTCTCAAAGGTCATATCTTGTCTATAATCCCTTTGGAATCGGTCCTGTTTGTACGCATGCTCTGCTTTCTCCTTCTCAAACTTCCGGTATATGTCCTCGTCACTTTGATACAAGGGATTTTCCTTACTTAGCACAAAATTACCATCAAACATGTTAATATTGTCATCCAGAGTTCCATCGACTTCTTCCAAATTATTCTTAATAAGATAACTACCCCTTATTACCCTCATGTTATCGTCAGCCGGTTCCATACTTCCTCTCATTTGGTCAAAAGAATATGTCCTCTCCTCATAAGTTTCAAAATCATTCGAAGGTTGATTACCTTTCACCTCTATTGTCGTGGTGTTTCGTTTATCCAGACCTCCAGCAAGCTGCAGCTTTTTCTCACTACGAAATCTTTGTTCACTCGATTGCTTCTGTTGTTCAAGCTTTGTTGAATCTCGCACGAAAAACTGTTTGGTTTGTAATGTAGGCGATTTCATGACTTCAAGGCTCTCAGATGTATATTTATAATCAACTTCGCCAAAGCTCATATGCGATTCTTGCTCTTCTTCCTTCGTTGGAGAGGCCTTCGACGAGATGATTCTGTACTTTTTCTTATCCGTCATGTCAGTCTTTACGGGTGGGTGCTTTTCTCCCGTTTGAATATGCGCCACGGTTTTGAAGATAGGCCTTTCATCTATTTCTATCACTTTATTATTTTCTGTCACATCTACCGTTGATGTAACACTTTCCTCTTTCTGAGGTTTAACATCGACTTTGACTAGAGAGTATTGGGGGTTTTCTGCAGGTATGCATACCGGTGGAGGCGGCACAAAAATAGGTGGCTGCATTACCGGATATTGATATGGTACCATCGGAAAGACCTGAGCTTCGGCTTCAACTGTGTACCTCTCCTGTGTGTTTGTATGCCCCGACTGGTTAACCCCGTAAGCCGATCGTGCATTTTCTTTCCGTGTTACGTAGTCGACAGTCTCTAACGTAGTCCCAGCATCCGTTTTATCAACACCATGAACCTGAGTTGCTTGTGAATATGATTGCATCTGGCCCCCGTCAATGACCCAAGGCTGATTTTCAGCCAATTCGTAAACCGATTCAATTCTATCTTTTGTTGTAGTTTTTGTTCTCGGAATTGTGTCTGGTTCCTCAACAACATACGATGTTCTAAACGAATTCTTGCTGTAACCATTCGGTCGACTATCTTGGCGCCTCCCGGGTATATCGTATTCATACGTCCTTTCCGACCATTCTTCTTCATTTTCAGTAATTTCTTGCACGGTTCCTTGGTTATACATGGCCGTTAATATTTCTTCTGCAGTCGAATTATTAATCCCACTCTCACCAACTTGTTGGATTTTCGAAATTCTCTTAAACTGTGGACTATTTGCCCCGTCGCTCATGCTTTCAGACGTGTTTCTTGAAGAGCTGAAGTAAGCACTTTCTTGTGTTTCGCTCGTTATATCCTCAACATAAAATAATTCCCCATTGGAATCCTCCACCAGGTATATTTTACTATTTTCTAGGTCGTCCACATTTAAAACCGGGTGTGACGGTTCCGGGGAAGCACGACCCGAGGAATCACTTTCAACTTCGTCCAACTTGCGAGTCATTGTTGTAATAACCAAATTTCCACCGTTTCTCAATTTCGTAACACTTTGAGTAATTCCAGGTAATATTTCTTCAGCATCATTCGTTTCACTATTTGCGACCGTATTCGCTATTTTAGGAAGTATTTTTGCAAGTTCCTCCTCACTCACCATGTTACCATTTGCATCTTGTAGCAGTACAGTTTTTATTGAATCGGCATGAGTTTGCAAAATATTTCTGTCAGTATTGTCTGTCGGAATCACAGAACTAGAATGATATTTCTTCATCATTTTGTTTTCTGGCATCTCCGCGCTGTGCTGGGCAGACTGTATAATTGTCATATTGCTGGAATTATCATTCATTCCTCTATTCGGTGTTATTTTCATCCGACTTTTTGCTTTGTGTAGAGTCACTGACAGCTTATCACTATTATCAAAATCCGAGTATGGCCACACTTTTAGATTTCCTTTCTCATCTTCAAGCACATGTTTGCAGTCGGGCGGCAGCACGACGACTGAAACTTGTTTACCCTCGGTCCAGGCCGCCGGCACATACTTCCCAAACTCTTCGTCTTGACTGTCTCTTTTGCGTGATAAATCTTTGCCTACAGACATATACGCTTGATTAACGGTAACTGTCTGCGTTGACGTTGGATCATTAATACCTAATGAATTAACCTTTTCTTCCACAGAATAGGCTTGTGATAATGGAGTTTTCTCTCTCACTTTCGAACTATTCAGCATGTCAACACTGACAGTGTTTCCCGTTGTAGGGAACACACCCATTTTCTGTTGAAAGATCCCATTTTTCAAGTCGCCGTTGAAATTTTCCTCTCGAGAACGCGTTAAAACACTGTCTTCACGTACAGTATACGAATCTCTGTGCAATATATCACCAAAACTATTCACAGACAGTTTATTTTCTTTACTCTCCTTTAAACCCTCAAGCTCTAAAAAGTCAAGTTGAATTTTATCATTCCTCGCATCAGTGTTTATTGCCTGTGGGCATTCACTGGAACGGATATTTGCATTTGCAAAATTATTCTCGCTATGATATAAACTTTTCGCTTCATTTCTCACACAGTGTGTAATCGGCTTTGAGTTAAAAGGTACATCCTTTTTGAAGGACGGTTTTATAGATGAAATAGGTGTATCAACCTTGTATAAAGTGTGTTGAAAGGTATTTTCTTCAATATGCATTTCTGTCGTATTTTTCGCCGCATCAGAGGTGTTTTGCTTATCAACTATAGAATGTCTAAAGTCTATCGTCTTCTCTATCTTGCATTCATTTAAGCTGGAAGCAACCGTATTCTTTTGCTCATCATTATTTCTACCAGAGCCCGAGGAACGTTTACTTAAAACTTCCTTTGAAAAATTTTCTCTTTCTAACGAATAAAACTGTCGACACTTCCTACCATTCGTCACGGACGAAGATTCATTCAAACGGTCTGATAAGGTCGGAAGAGTTACGTCCCTTGCTTGTGAGGTATCCATAAGTTCTTGCGACGGTAGTGGGCTTCTCTGTTTTTGTCGAATATAGGGGCCATAAAGACGCCTGCTTAAAGATGGCGGATATTGAATCTTGTCAACGTTGGTGAAATCTGCTTTCCGAAGGATCTCCGCTCCAGCTCTTTCTCTCAAAAACGGTCTGTTTTGCGTGGAACTCTGATTTTTTTCGGAACTGTTACTTTCAATATCTACAGAGCAAGAAGGAGACAAACTGTTTTTTACCTTTTCGCCAAGATATTCACTAAATCCAGGCTTATCAGACATTTCGTCCGTATGGGTTATATCGTTGTTTGTAGGACAGGATCTCGGAAGCTTTATAAGATCGTTAGACTTGTCTACCGTCTTACTTACGAGTCCATGTGGAGATATGTTTTGTGTGTGCTTTGAATTCATTGATTTACAACCTGGTATAATATTCTGCATAGGATTTTGTTTTGCATTGTACCCCGGTTCTTCATTATCTACATATAATGCATCTCTTGAAAAGTTTTGCGATAGGTGTTGTTCAATGCATGACTCTCTGTGTTTGTTGTCATAATCATTAGTGTGTGGATTTTGGACAGTTCTCCTCATCTGACCGATAGGTTCGCGGTCATCAAATCTGTTTTCATTCTTGAATATATTCTCGGCAGATTTGACAATCCATTTTCTAAAAAGATTCATATCTTTAACGTATTCATTGTCATCTTCGACAATGTGTTGTTGATTCGTAAATTCCAAATCTGGCAGTTGATCATCGGTTTCAATTTCGGAAGCTTCTTTCTGATCTCGGTATTCATATTCATTATTTTCAATTTCCCTTAGCCTCTCTTCATAAAGTGTTACCTCCATATTTTCTCGCGATTCATCTGAAGTATCACAGGAAAGATCGTTTTGAGGACTTATCGTTTCTACATCTGATTTGGTATCGTCTACAGAAGCCTCTTCTAACGAACCGAAACAATCCAAGACTGACTCAAGTGGAGACACTTCAAATCCTAAGCTATCTTCTGGTATGACTATTTTGTCTTTTAACCCTCTCTGTGCCGGCCCTCTGCTTATTATGATATTTTCATTTGCCGTCAATAATTGAGGAAGTCTGACCCTTGCATGTTCTGCTTCACGAGGTTTTCGGTGTTTGACTTGACTTCCCGCAATACCTTGTGAGTCTGACTGTCTTTTAGTGAACAAATCTGAAAGTTGCTGCACGAAACCTTTCTTAATTTTGTTTCTTGTAGAGTCCTTATGTTTCAAGTTTGATATTTTTATTTGGACCGGAGACTTGCGCTGTGCTTTTTGTTGCTTTTTGCTAAGCGCCTTAGTCACTGGTGGAGTTTTGCGTTTGGCTGTTAAAGCACTATGCATGACAGGATTCTTCACTGGTTCCCGAATATGATCGAAATCCACTCTGCCTGTAAGTTGTGAGTCAATTTCCCGTGCACACATCTCAGTCTCCGAGGAATCGCTTGAGATGTCATCTATTTTTTGTTCTTTTACCTTTTTATCTGTCAGTTCTGCTACGCTTGACAGATAAGTAAAATTGACATTTTCAAACAATTCGCTATCACTGTCATTCTCCTCAGTGGCATCCCTCACATTTGAAGTCGGCCAAATAGTATCTTGTAAGTTACTTTCAACTGTTGGAGTAAGAGATTGCGACACGATATCGTCATCCATTTCAGAGTAGTATCTTCCAAGAACTCTTGGGGATCTGCCTCCCTTAGATTTACCGGAATCATCTAATTTTCCGTCAAAGATGCTAAAATCTAAAGGACTTGATATTTGGAAAGTCGGTGTACTTGTTGAGCTAACAATGTCAGATTCACTAGTCACGAGTCTATCCTCCTCCTGGAATGATTTACCTTGAAAATCGTGGTGGTATTTTCTACGAAATGATATTATGTTACTAGTATTCTGCTCTTCAACTGCATTCCCACTTGTGTCATTGCAATCACTTTTAGCGCTATCATCTGAGGTATACTGTAATACTAAAACATCAAGATCAACTCCCCCCGTCCTTGTTTCTTTTTCATTTCGATTGTCATCATCAAGCACAGTTGCTACCACACATCCATGATAGTGTTCATCTTCCTTGTCCGAATCAGATTCAGTACTAAATGAGGATGATTCAGTATCATTTAGAGGAAACATGCCTCCGGCTAGCAGCAAAGATGCTCTTGGAGATATAAGCTCACTAACGCTGACATGTTCGTCATCATTGTTTTCACAAACCTTGTCTTTATTCAAAGTAAGTACACGTTGAAGTGAATTCCGTTTAGTGTGGAAAAATTCGGTATCACTATTTGTGTCATCTGATGTGTCATTAGCATCAGACTCGTCTGTTTCACTTATTTCATCTTCAGAGTTTTCATTACTTTCCGCGGACGATCTGTTTTCTGATGTTTGGTTACTCATATTAGAATCTCTTCCTGTATTATTGTTTTGAATACTAACTTCTCGATGGGTTGATTCTTCCCTGTTTTTACTGATTTTAGATATAGAATTGTCACATAATCCAACAAGATTATTTGTTTTGTCTTCTAGGTTTGTAATTTCACAGTTTTCACTTACTCCATGTATATATTGGTCACTTTTGGTCTGGTCTGCCTGATTTTCTTCTTTTTCATCTCTTTTCGTGTAAGTTTCGTCATAGTCTTTAGCACTAGTTTGCCTGTAAGAATCTAATAAACTCTCGAATTCGTCTGTCAAAGTATTCGTCTCGTATTCACCTCTCCCATGTTTACTATGATACTCTAGGTCGGCAATATCTGTTCCACACATGTGTTCTTCTTCAGTATTTCTCTTCTTTTCTACCGTTGAAATACCTATTTCATCTGGCAGTGATTCATTACTAACTGAGTTTTCCTCTTCGGAGTCGTCTTTTAAAGTTTTGTCTGTGTCCGTGTCACTGTCCTCTGCACTTGCAGTTTCTGGTTCTTCAATTATTACTGAATCCGGTTGCTTCCAACCTACAACATGAGAACCAAAATGTGAAAGACTCACTGAGGAAGTCGACAGTGGAGGGCTTTTCAGAGAACCGTCATCTATTTCCCACTCTCCACTGCCGCTGAGAATATCGTCACCACTCTCCCAGCCATAGTCTTCCGGAATAACAAGTGCTCTCCTAGCTTGCACCGTCTGGTAGATCGGGACCGTGTTATCTAGATTTATGTCCCATTCATCGGGATCAATTCCTAGACTAGTAAGGTCAAAGTCAGTTCTTGATCCCGGTCGCGGGGAAATTCGAAACATGCTGAGTGGATCAGGTGAGGCGCAAGACAGACCACTATACCCTGATAACGAAGAGGGGGTTGGCGACGGTGCTTCTATGACCGGCGATAGGATAAAACCGTAACGATCTCTGCGGTCAGCGAATCGTTCAACATATGTCTCGTCCATGTAATTCAGGTCCAGTGCATTTATAATTGCTTCGAATTCCTCCTCCACTTCCTTATCAAATTGTTCTTTATCTAACACATATTCTTCGTTCTTCATCTGCTTGTCATTCGAAATGTCATTGTTTGGTTCTCTACCTGTTTTTCCATAAATTTCTGTTTGGGGGCTGCTCTGAGCATTAGGACCGACTTCTATCACATTGCTTTCGTTCTTATCGTCTTTTCTCACACATTGCTCCGATACTGTATGAATTTTATCACTTTGATCTTTTTCGTCGTTGTTAATCTTTTTTGTTTCAGTTTCAAAGGAAGGTGGACTCGACCTTGGGAGGGGTGGAGGCGTTTCCGGTCTATATAGTGAAGGCGGCTTTGTGTCAGGTAGTGGGGGAGGTCGGTCCTCATCGTGAGTGAATGCTACATTTTTCTTGTTTGTTAACGTCACTGTTTCATTGCCACTTGCATTCTCGGAATTCAGCGGAGATAACATTGAAGAAATAAGATCAGGTAAGTCATTAGACAAACCTGAATGTGGATTGGAATCGGGCTCTCCAGCATCACTGTTTTTAACGTGTTTCTCACTTTGTGTCATACATGAATTAACAATTGTCTTTTTATCTGCTTCGAGCTTGTCGTCATCAGTTTTGTTAAACTTTCTCCATTGCAATTCTCTTTCTCCGTGAGACTTACAGCTGTTATCCGAGTTATCAATATCGTATCCGTGATCCCACAATAGATTCTGGCGGGGTGTGGGCAGTGAACTTAGGGACTCAGTACTTCCGAAACATCCTAGAGTGTTGAATGAACTTCCAGATTCCTGGTCAGATTCTGGCGTTGAGAGGTCGTTCTGTTCCACTGATTGGTCTGGCTGTATCGCAATCGACTCACTGCTATACGTTGCCATTTCTGTTGAAATCTGAAATTTGAAACAATATCAGAATGTTCAGGGAGCGAAACATATGAGCATTGTAGGCCTACGTTTATCTTTAACTCTTTACGTGACTTCAAAATTTTAGATTCGTCGAAAATCAAAGCATTTGCAAACGGCAAATAAAAGAGTCTCAAATGATACGATTAGTATTTGGACGGGTGGAAAACATTCTGGGAGAAGGAGAAAATGCTAGTTACCAGCATTTTCTCCCCTTTCCCACAACGTCTTCATAAACCTTCACGTTAAGGTCGCTAAAAGTCGGAATTGTTTGGTAAAGGATTGAAGGAAAACAATTTTTAATCTCGGTCATCTACACATCATCCCCATCATTATCTAACCTTGCGAGACAGTTGGGAGTCTTTTCTTTCCTTGCAAAAATGACACTGCTATATAACCCCCCCTTTTTTTTTTATCAAAGTCTCATTAAATTTTTTTTTTAATTTAAATCGAAAGTTGTAATTTATTTCATCAATAAAGATTTCGGATCTTTTTGCTCGATATTATATTTCCTGGCATTTTTAATTGCTTTGTTTCACCGCCTGTTCTTCACTGTTATGTATGATTTCGTCCTGAAGAAATTTAATCAGCGTAATAGAATTTATTCTATATACAGAACTGATTTTATAAATTGTCAAATTTTAAGACACTTTCTAAGATTTTTTTCCAGTAAATAAAAAGCAAGCAAGCAGTGCAATTGTTTGAAACTTTCATAAAACTTTAAGGCATATGTCTTTGTTAAACCAACAAAATGAAGAGATTCAAAGGGGGGAAAGGGGGGGGGGTAAGAAAATGGAATTTTGTGCAAGCTTCAAAGACAAACAGGTATGAAAATCCGATACAAACTGATAAGATTGACAGGTATGAGTGTTTAGATACCGTTCGCAAAGGACACCCGAGATTTTTTTACCCAAGACATGAAATCCACGGACGGCGTCAGAGAACTACTTTTTGTCGCATTGAAAGTAACGCCCTTCTCTTCCGGTCATCAGACGCAGGCCAGAACCCATCTTAATTCATATCCTGTTGAATTCGATCAATTTGGGCCTTTGCGAAGACTACAGACAATTCAGACAGATTTTTCCAAAGAAAATAACAGGAACAGGAGGGAAATTTTCAGAAACAGATATACAGAGACTTACTGAGAATTCAAATTTAATTGTGAAATTCCTCCGTACGGTAAATCACTGATCGCAAAGTCAATCGCTTTGAATGTATTAGCTTTATGTATGATTATTTAGGTTCGTGCTTCTGCATTCTGACGAAGGCGATTAAATTTACCTGACCTTATCTACAGAACCCCTGTATTCTTGATAGAATGTATTGAAAAAAAATCCTTACTCTTTACCACACGATGAAATTTTACTGGTCTAAATCCGAAGCATTCGCAGACGACAAAATAAATGTGGCTTTCTGATATTTGTCTTTGAGACGGTAAAATCACTGTGGAAAAAGGAAAAAAAGAACTGTTGATTTCCAGCACACTATACTGCATTGTTTGGTAAATGATGAAGAGCCACCAGTGTAAGTATCCTTATGGATATACTAATTGTTTGTTAGTTGGTTGGTTCAATGGTTCGTCGGTCCGTCGGTTAGTTGGTTGGTTTAGCAGCTTATAATACAATCTAAAATATGTCAACATCTCCTAGAGCAGGCGAGAAAACAGTATCTCCATACATTGAATACATTAAAGTGGAACTTGGTGCGGTATGGTCCTGTTCCACACCGTTGCAAAAATAACCTGTGGAAAGAAAAAACTGACTTGGAAAAATCTTACCAGCATTTTCTCTTTTTCCAACAGTGTTTTCATCTTCGCCAGCCAAGGTGGACAATCGCTTCGTGGCTGTATTCATAGAGCCACGTTGTGACCGTTACCCTTGGCTAGCGAAGATGCAATGTTTTCTCAAGCCTTTTATCCGTATTGTAGTTGTAAAAACTGAGATTGTGTGATAAAGAGTTTAAGTTAAACACAAAACAAAAAAAAAAGAACGCAAAGTAGTCATACCTACGTTTCTTCACATTTTTTAGAAATCCTGAAAGATTTTCAAGTCTTGGGAAAACAAAATAAAAAAAAAACCCTAAGACTAAATTTTACAAGTCAGTCCCACTAATGGTTTGGTAAACATGTATTATTAAGCAAGCCTATTTATGATCTGTCATAACTTACAAAGACGGGTGGAAAAACAAACTTTATTTCAACTCTTTGTTTTATGGTCTAATTACTTATCAACCTCTCTTTTGTTTTATGAAATAGCTAATACCGCTGGGGCGACCACCTGATAAGACCCGGTCGTTGTTTTAAACAATCGAAAGGAAAATTGGTTTGGTATTCGATACCTTTCTCCGGTTAAACCCTTTCTGAAAGGACAAATGTTAGGTTTCTCTAAATCGAAAGCATTTCCAGACAACAATTTTGAATTGATATAAATTAGCGTAAGCTCTCTGATAACGTAGAAAACATCGTGGAAAAAAGTAGAAAATGCTGATAACCAGCGTTTTCACCTTTTCCTATAATGTTTTTTCTTTTCTTTTTTTTAAGCATTCTCCCACAGGGCCGTTTAAACTCGGGATTGTGTGGTAAAGGGTTAACACCGACCCGACAGAAGACAGCTATTAAAAACATTGTGGAAACAGGAGAAAATGCTGGTAATCAGCATTATCTTCTTTTCCTACAATGTTTATATGCCCTCTCAAAGACAAATTCCATCATTTTAGCCGCATTTAATTTTGTCGTCTACAAATGCTTCCTAAATGGACTTGTCAAAAAAGTTTGTCGTCTTGTAAGGAGTCTAACCTTTCGCCGATATCTAATAAAAGGGACATTTTCATTAGTAAAATAACGCCAGATCTTGGGTTTTCAAATATGAATTGTAACTAGAATATTTTATCCCCATCTGTCAGTGAAGACTCAAAATCAGATCGCACTTTATCGTTCTGATCTTGATCTACACTGACCCCAGAACTCTTAAAGTTGTTCCAAGAATTCAGACGGTTCAAAGAAAAGACGATTGAGGAGAAAATCATTGAAAAATATGTCACTGAGATTTTCAACATGATAGGCTTGCATTCATTGGTTTGAGAGAGAGAGAATACATATGAGACCTAAGAGAAATATACATCTATATGAGACCTGGGTCGATACTCTTAGTGGATATGAAAAAAGTATCGTCTGGCAGTTCGTGCAGGCTGACCGGGTCGAAATCTTTTTCTGTAAGATTTGGTCAATTTTCTGCATGCCAAAGGACCACAGAGTATAATGGATCACAGAGATGCATAAAATCCTCTTTTCCTAGACTATGACTCATATACATGTATAAATGAGTTGGCTCCTTGGATTAATTGAAGTACTGTTGAAGTGGCATAACTCTTTACCAAACGACAAAATTTTAGACTGGTCCAAGTTGAAAGCACTTGCAGACGACAAAATAAATGTTACTCAAAAATTGAAATATGTTTCCAGCAGGATAGAAAACATTGTGGGAAAAGGAGAAAATGCTGGTTACCAGCATTTTCTCCTTTTCCCACAATGTTTTCAAAAGGCTTCTATCCCAGGGTCGTAAAAACCAGGGATTGTTTGGTAAAAGGATAACAAAACTATGAAAGTAATTGATATTTAAATGAAATCGAATGTAGATTTCGACCTGTGACATATTTTCCATGACAATTGAGTCGTGGTCTTTCAAAAGTGTCTTTAACACCTCTCCGTGAAGCATTAAATACCAAGCAAGTCATCACATCATTATGGATCCGTATGACCCATATTATCCAACAACCGGCTATTTTAAAACCTGAGATAGAATTAAGAAATAATCTTCTTTCTATCGTGGTTTATCGTTCAATAAACCACAGTTATGAGTTATGAGGCACAATAAATAATCCACAAGGGCGATAGCCCGAGTGGGTTATTCATTGCGCCTTATAACTCACAACGTGGTTTATTGAACGATAAACCACGATAGAAAGAAGATTGTTTTGATTCTAATATGACCAACTCTTAATCAAAGGAAAACAAGTTCATACTTACGATAAAAAACGCGGATGAGGATTAAATTCCATTGAATAACTTACTTACTTACTAGAATGACGTCACTCTACATAGAATAACGTAGATTTTACCACGCTTTCATTGCATTGCGTTCATAGAGCCGAATTCACGTGTCATGTTAGAATGGTCCTTTGACGTGCAGAAAATTTACAAATAGCAAAAAGTTTCGACCCATGTCAGCTTGTCGATACTTTTTGCAGATGCAAAAAGCCACTTTTTACAGGCATGGATCAATTTCTTTAACCCTTGTGGTTCGCATAATGCAAACAACAAGGGCTTTCGCCGTCGGCCTAGAACAAGATTAATCTGCACAGAACGTGCAGTCTGATCTTAAATCTATATACCGTCCGCTTGTTTAGTCAAGTCTATAAGATAAATATTGTTCTAAGTGACTGAATTTCAGCAGTCAAAAGTGGTCGGGGTTATATATTTGGCGCTGAAAGATTAAAGGGAAAATCTACATTATCAACCTCAAGGTGGATCCTATATTTTCTTTCAGTTGGAATCTCTTATGCCTCACGTTATGGTGCACTGATTTCAGACGCTTTTTCGATAAATTGTCTGGCAGATGATTGACTGGCAAACGGGGAGATAGGCTGACGGGTAGAGACACAAGCACGGTGGTTGAGGGGTGGACGGATATATGGCCTGCAACACGCGACAAGGGGCATTCGGACATTTACGTAAAGTGTCGTCTCGGGTCAGCCTGCGCTATTCGCGCAAGCTAATCCGAAACGACACTTTCCGTTTTAATGTAATTTTCTGTTTTGCGCAAGTCTAGTGAAAAACAAAATCTAATGTAGTCGTAAAGTGCCGTTTCGGATTAACCTGCGCGGACTGCGCAGGCTGATCCGAGACGACACTTTACGCAAAAGTCCGAATGACCCTTTTCGCGTGTTGCAAGCCATATAGACATCTTTTGTTTTGGATATATGGATGACCTAATCATGTGAATTTAAAGAATTTGTATTCCTATCAGTAAATCACTGGGATTTCTCAGTGTATTATTTTCTTTTCACTTTTTCACAGTTATAACATCACCACTGATGATATGGTATCATAACTAGTGACGATATAGTTTTGGAATGTTTGGCGGAAATACTTTTTTCCTGTATTGCTCATAGTCTAATGTTTCTTTCTCCTTTTTCCACCAAGTTTTTAATCCTATCAGGAAACCTAGGGTCTTTTGTACCAATTTTGTAATTGTCATCTCGAGATGTTTTGAATGTGGGAGAGTCTTAAATTGTAATGTGGGAACGGGTTATACATTCCATCTCTCTAATTTCATATGGCTGGTAATTTAAATGTATAGAAAATGTACAGAACAATGCGTGCCTTTCAAATGGAGAGATAGATGACGTAATTCACGAGCATTTTCTCTAGATCCCCGTACTTTACATCATCTAATGCGTTTCTGCCAAAAATGGATACTGTTTTTTTTTTACAAAAAGTCCGTTGTATTGCTCTTGATTCTATTGGAAAACAAAAAGGGTGATTTAGGAATACAATAAATATAATAATCAACTGGTTGTGTGTGATATTCAGAATCTGTCACTCGAATGGGGTTTGATGCGGTTAAAAAAATCGTCCTTTGAACTCTTTTTTCAACCACATTACGCCCCATTCTAGTGCCAGACTTTTAGCAGATCTTTAGTATCACACACAACCAGTTGATTATTCTCTATTGCTTTCTTCTTCGCATAATCAACTATCATTGAACGTTTTTAATCAGACTATTAGATATAGCATCAATTTGATATTCTGACATTTTGTCGTCTGGAAATCAGTTAAGACGAAATCCTGTTTCTGTGGCTGGCGTCTGTGGTCACATACTACTACTGCTGAGCTAGGGCCTGGCCGGTTAGTTTATTTTTTTAGGGGCTGTTTCATTTCTACATAACATTGAAAAAATGTACGCATGAAAGAAAATATTTCTTTCAAACTCAAGTTCATTTATAACAAAGATAAATAAATGATGTGCGTCGTTCTTGTGAAAAAGATAAATTTTAATCTAGGAATAAAGATAATACAACATGGCAGAAATAGCACTGATCGCTACAAAATATAATTTAATATATTAGTATTTAAAGCCCTAATACAAATGTCAAATCTTGACAAAAATGTAATGACAAAATTAATATTCAAGTCGTGATAAATGAAATGTAAACACAGTATGACTGAGTTGAACTTAACTCTTTATCAAATGACAAAATGTTACACAATCAAAATTTAATGCATTTACAGACGACAAATTAATTATTATTCAAAAAAAAGTATGGTGTCTTAGAAAGAGTAAAAAATGTTGAGGGAAAAGAAAAAAAATGATGGTTACCAACATTTTGTCCTTTTATCTCAACATTTCAAAATCCTTTTCCCTCAGGATAGTTAAAAACAGATTGTTTGGTAAAGGGTTAATCAAAATGATGAAACATCATTGATAGTGTAGGCCTACAGCACATGGCCTGGAACACGCGAAAAGGGGCCTTTGGACATTTGCGTAAAGTGTTGTTCCGCATCAGCCTGCGCAGTACGCGCGGACTAATCCGATACGGCACTTTCTGTTCTTGTCTAATTTTCTGCTTTGCGCAAGTTTACTGTTAGACAAAATCTAATGTAGTCGTAAAGTGTCGTCTCGGATTAGCCTGCGCGGACTGCGCAGGCTAATCCGAGACGACACTTTACGCAAATGTCCGAAGGCCCCTTTTCGCGTGTTGCAGGCCACATAGAAAAATATGTACAAATTAGAGTTAAAATATCTTCAATATTTGACAACAGGGATAAAGTCAACAATGAAAATGGAATGGTAAATGATTGTATCTAAAGGATCTAGAAGTATGAAAACTATTTATTACATATACAAGATTATATAAAATCTGGCATAAAATGGCATTTGAGATAAACTGCATCAAACAAGTCAAGGTAAGTGTTAGTTAACGAACCTTTGCCGGACTTGATAACATTTTTTCCTAGGCGAGTTCAATAAAAATTATACCTCAAAAGCCAACAAACTTCAGATTTTCTTTTTATCACATAACCTCCTTTGTTTTCAGTGTAATATACCCATTACAAATTTTCTTATCTTATACACGTATGATATCACAATTGTGTGACGTCATTTTTGACGTCATTTTGTACGTACTCCATAGAAGTGGATAGGTTTTATAAATCTATATATGGTTTTGCATCTTCTGAATTATAATTTATGAGATATCGTTATGTGATTAAAAGAATCTGTCATTCGTTGGCGTTTGAGATATAGAGAATAGATGGTTGGTGTCTTGGATGGGTTAAGTTTATCGGGCAAGGCGGAGGAATTTATCTGGTGAGCCGAAGGCGAACCGGATAAATTTCGGAGCCGAGCCCGATAAACTTAACCCATCCAAGACACCAACCATCTATTCTATTTATCCTGTCACTCACTGTAACGGAACACAACAAAACAAACAAACGAAAAAAAAAAAACATTGATAAAGACCGTACCCTTTATAAATTTCCGGAGCCGAGCCTGATCGACTTTCCCAATCCAAGACACCAACCGTCTATTTTATTTATCCCTTTTCTCAATTACAATCCAAAATCCGACTAAATTGAACATTTCGCTCGAAATAAGGCACATATTGACATCTTTCTCTCAGATCTATGAGAAACTTTAAAAAATGAAGAACCGTGTTTACAAAACCCTCTGGATATGCAGCTGCAATAATGACGTCATGAATGATATTGGCTACGTCATAATTATCAAACGTGACGTATATCCGCAGAAAAATATTGTAGCGAAGAAGACAATATGTTTTAACATAACAGACTAAATAATTAAACGAGCAAAAGTATTCGCTAGCGATTGATTATTTCATTACGGCAGTAAGACGCTTGGTTGAAAATAGTCCCAGTCAGCAGGTGCGCACTTAGCGGTCATGTGACCAACTGACGGATAACAAAAAAAATATACGGCACCCTGTTATCCGTCAGGTAAACCCGGAAGTGACAGGATAAAAAATTTTATTGAACTCGTCTAGAAAAAATGTTGTTAAGCTCGCCATAGGCTCGCTTAATAACATTTTCCCTAGACTCATTTAATAGATTTTTTATCACATAACCTCCCTTGTTTTCAGTGTAATATACCCATTACGAATTTTCTGACCTTATACACGTTTGATATCATATTTGTGTGACGACATATTTGACGTCATTTTGTACGTATTTCCTAGAAGTTAATAGGTTTTATGGATATTACCGCGGGTGCATCTATAAATGATTTTGCATCATCTGATCTATATTTCGTGAAATATCGTTATGTAATAAAAAGAATCTGACATTCGTTGGCGTTTTCAATAAAATTTTATTAAACTCGTCAAGGAAAAATGTTATTAAGCTCGCCAAAGGCTCGCTTGATAACATTTCCCTAGACTCATTCATAAAATCTTATCTCAAAAGCCAACTCATGTCAGATCCTATATATCTGTTACGGGAGACCACTACTTCATGCATGGCTTCGTCCCGATTTAAATACAGTACCTAACAGCTGCGTTAGGGAGATATCTCTTTAGTTCAGTGGTTATGGTATTGGTCTTTTGAACCTCGAAAAACGAGGATCTTGTCCGCCGTGGGTTCGAATCCCGCCATATGCGGTTTGTACTGCCATGCATTTGTTCATTTGTTTCTTTGTTACGGACTTTGTTCATAAAATGGGGGCTCGCCCGGGATAGGCCATTGAGCCATTAATCCCATTTGTTGTCCAAAAATGGACATTTGTTGCCTAAATAATAGACGTACTGCCTAATAAGGCTTTGTCATCAATAAATGATGACTTTAAGAGGGGTTGTGTTACGGGAGACCACTCCTTCATGCATGGCTTCGTCCCGATTTAAATACAATACATAACAGCAGCGTTAGGGAGATATCTCTTTAGCTCAGTGGTTATGGTATTGGTCTTTTGAACCTCCAAAAACGAGGATCTTGTTCTCCGTGGGTTCGAATCCCGCCATATGCGGTTTGTACTGCCATGCATTTGTTCATTTGTTTCTTTGTTACGGACTTTGTTCGTAAGATATCTCAAAAGCCAACTCATGTCAGATCCTATATAGCACATATCTATATCTCAAGGATTATCGTTCATTATATATATCACAGGCCTACATGTACATGCATTTTGAAACTTACACATCCCAACTTCATTTATATCTAAATATAAAAGAATTGTAGTTTTGTTACTAGTCTATCATCATTTTTGATGGTTAATAACAAAAGAAAAATCTTGACAAATCTTTTATACCGAAAACGAGGTTAGTTACATGATAATAAAATGTATCTGAAACAGCAAAGACGCTTTATGTGCCGTATGGATTTTACAACAAATTATATTTACACTACGGTTGGTTGATGCACTTAACCATAGAGTTACAATGTTTCTTTTTCTTTTTTCATAAAAAGTGTAGATCCTGATTAGTAAACCAGAGCTTGCAGCCTACGGTTTAAACAATGACAATTAGAAAAATAACAACTCTTACGTTCTACACGCCGAATTGAGAATTATAAGTTTAATAAAAGTTGTTAGAGAATAGTATCGATAATGAACAGAACACACTAGTAACATATTCCTGTCTTTCAACATACATGTAATATCAAAGCTCATCCTTATACAGTGAACTGAAATTTGATATAAAAGATCGCCTCCACACCTGTAACCAAATCTAAGAATAGCGGCTTACTCGAATCTTAAAATACAAAATCGTCAGAAGACATTCTTCTCTTTCTGTTCTAGTTGACTTGTCGATATCTCGAAAAGCTATGTTATGTATAATCTCTCTAAAAAGACAACATGTATGCGTTTTAAAGGAAGCTATTCAGATTTTTATTATTTCACCGAACTTCAAAAATGATATATCACGGAGTTTAGAAAGGCGATAGCAGTCGACTCATCGGTGAAGAAGAAAGACAAAAGTAAGATAAAATATTTTCAATAGTATTTCCTTAATGCCCAAACGTATCCAAACCTTTTGCAGACGATATACTAAATATAGCTTAAATACTTGGATTCGTCTTTGCGTAAAAAAAAAATCATAGGAAAAGGATAAAATGCTGGTTACCAGGATGTTGCCCTTTTCTCACAGTTTTTCTAGGGTGAGTTAACAACGGCATTGTTAGATAAAGGATCAACATACAACTTGGTCATTAAAACTGATTTCGATACAGAGCTTTTATACTGTTAAAAACAAAAGCTTTGCAAGAAATAGAGAAATAGAACAGACGCATTTTAAGTTTTATCCAAGGAAACACATGAACATGTTGTGTATTTTGAGTCTTTAGACGGTCTTAACGCGCCTAACAGCCGACAACTTAGTTTCTGCTTTCCCGACGTCTTCGACGAACATATACGATCGCAATAGCTGCCACAATAGCTATAAAAACCAGACTGGATATAACAGCAATTACGATTATTTTCCATCCTTCAAACCCTTTGTGGTCTTCTTTGTGTCCGTCACATGTAGATAAAGAAAAAAAAGAATAGTAATTGAGCCGTGCTCTGGCAAAAAGGGGCTTAATGCATCTCCGTTATACTTGATATCTGCCAAAGTCATCACATAATTATGGATCCATAGAGACATTTTTTTCAATAACCGACTTAATCATAGGGTAGATTGGTCCTTTGACAAACAGAAAATTGACTAGTATCGAAAAGTTTCGGCCCAGGTCAGCCTGCGCGGACTGCGCAGGCTGGCCTGGGCCGATAGTTTTCGCAGATGCATGAAGCCCACTTTTCACAGAGCATGGCTCAATTATATTTCTGAAAAAAAGTTACAAATCACTCTTAACCCTACATCAAACAATCCCGAATTTCATCAACCCTAAGAAAAGAAAAAAAAAATCATTTACAAACAGTGTGGAAAAAAAAAAGCCAGAGAAAATGCTTGTTTCCAACGTTTTTTCTTCTTATCCCACAATGTTTTCTATCCTTTCAAAGACAGACTCTGTCATTTGAGTTTCATTTAAATCTGCAGTCGTTTTTAAAATGGGCACGTCTAAAATTTTGCCGGAAAAAGTTAATTAATTCTATCATGCATTTACGATCATTAACTGCTGGATTAAGCCTGTCTTTTTATAATGTAATACAATACCATTTGAGTCATGCGCTGTGAAAATGGGGTTCAGAGCATCTGCAAAAAGTATCGACCCAGGTCGGCCAACAAACTTTTAGCTAGTAGTAAATTTTCTGCATTTGTAAGGGCCTTTCTACCTAATAATTCAGTCTGCTGTGAGAAAGAATGGGCTTTATTGACCCATAATTATGTAATGACTTGCTTTGTAAAATGCACCACGTTGATGCTTTAAATCCCCTTTGCCAGAGCGTTGCTCATTTGTTGTATTTGACTTAGACACAAATCAATGTGGCATTACCTATATTAAAAAGGGCTTAAATATACCTCCTTACTATTTATTCATTTTATTTTGTAAAGATTAAAAGTCTGTCACTTTTATGTGAAATTTGAATGAAGTTGGCAAGCAGTATTTTGCAGTATTATAGAAACTTAGCCTAAAAGCTGTAAAGGCAAGACAATCGAACAAGAAATAAAATTCATCTTCAACGGAGTCTTTCCATTTCTTTATAAGGAAATTACATGTTTGGTGCTGAGAGAGTTAAAGATGTTTTCAAACAAAAAAATGCTTGTATACATGTAGAACAAATAATTTCTAACACGGTCATTGTAATATGATGACAAAATATATCGTAAATGTTAAGCATTACAAAACCGATTTTCTGTTATGCATTTTGTTATGAAATAAAAGCAGCCGGGCCCGATAAATCAATCTGTAACAAGCAGAGTTGTAAGCCGGTGGTGTCAAGTTCCATTAGCAGCTCGGCAAAACTCATTTCGAAGACTGATAATAGTAACTGCGACATAATTCAATCCTCTGTTATCGCTATGGTTTTTTTTTTTGCAGCTGTTTATGTGAGAAAGCAGTCAATGGCTTGGACAGAGCAACATGCAAAGTGCTGTCAGGACCGCATGGATATGTATACTGGTCACGGCGATTTGAATAGAATAAAATTGTAAAAATGCCATAAAACGCTCACGCGCGCGCGAAAAAAAAAGCAACAATATTGACCCGAAACTTTATCTAAGCTAAACAAAGATAAACTGAATGGAAAGCATACTCACCAGGGCAGCGGACTGTCAGAAAGAAAATTGGAAAATAACATTACTATGCATTAACCATGTAAGTCAAGTTGCGTGCATAACATGTGTACATTTTATATAGTGTAGATTTAGCCATATCCGGCCAATTAGTCCTTTACCAGGTGATATTGATATAATACTCCTATCGGGATAGACAATGTTTACGAGTTAAGAAACAACAAGCCCAGGTTTGGTACCCTTAGCCGTCTGAGACAGGGAGGTCCTAAGAAAACCTTTAAGTATAGGGCGTTTTGCTCATTTTTTTTTTCACTCTACAAAGCAAGTGTTCACGAACAGGGTTAGACAATATCATCTTTTAAATGCTCATCTATTCTAACTTTGTTCTGGTCTCTTCAAAGCAAAATAAATTGTTTAAACTTTCCTATTCCTTTATGAACGCATTCCTATAACTATTTAAATGTATCACTTTACTTTAAGGCATTCAACACCTATTCAAAAGCATTCTTATACCTATTCAAAGGCGTTACTATACCTATTTAAATGTATTCCTACCCTCGCTTAAAAGCTTTTCTATACCTATCCAAAGGCATTTCATCACCTATTTAAAATGCATTCCATTCTTTACCTATCTGAAGCCATTCCTACACCTATTTCAATGCATTTCCATAAGTTTTATATAAAGATTTTTTATACCTATTCAATGGTTATCCTTCATCATTTTTAAGACATTCTTAACCTATTGAAACGAATTCCTATACCTTTTTAAAGTAACTCCTGTACATATGTAAAGACATTTCTTTACCTTTTTGAAGGATTTCTTTTATTTATCTAAGGTATCCCTGTACCTATCTAAAGGCACTCCTACATCAATTTAATGGCTTTCTTACACCAGTTTCAAGACATTCCTATACTCATTTGAAGTCATTGAAAATGAATGTGGGGATCCGAAATGATGGTTGCATCTATCGATCCACAAAACAACGGAACTAACTATTGTCTGGGAAAGCAACTTAGGATGGTCCAGGCACTTTTAGGTTCAATCTGAGCAGACCTAAATGAATGCAATATACTAATATAGACTGACGAGCCTCAAAACCTTGGATTTAAGTAGTCTGCTTAATTTGAATACAATTTGACAATGAACGGAAATATCTAGAGAGATTGAACTTACAGTTTTCCGAATTTATGATCAGCATGCCTATTTTGTTCCCTCGATGATCTAGTGGGATATGAAATGGCGTCTGACCAGGCTGGCATCTCATGGGAGCCATTGATATGTGTTTGCCATTTTCGTCTGATACCTGGATTGAAAAGAAACTGATCTATTTATTGATGATACATATCCAATCTTTATAATGGAACACTGGTTTTGATTTCATTCGTAAGTTATGTGACCTTTTTTGAAGCATGACTTGTTCACACAACAAATAATTTCTGACAGATTGGGGTATAGACGGCGAATCTTCCATAGAAAAATTTTGGATAGAGCTTTTGCGTAGTCCTTGTTTTCCAGCCAGGTACAAAGCCTTCAAATCTGACCGTATCGCATAAATTATAAACTTCCCAAGTATCTGAAATGAATAGTCGTTTCTTCTAACCGAAAAGACTATCCTGATACTGATATCTGAGACTGCCTCCGACTTTCAATATTTCACAAAATATCGAAGTGTATACATGGAGAAGAAAGCTTTTGAAAACATTTTGGAAAAAAAAATGCTGGTAACCTGTGTATCAACAATGTTTTCAACCCTTTCAGATTCAAAACTGAGTATTAGAGCAGGACTTACTTTGTTGACTGCAAATCTTGTCAGTATGGAAAAGTAAAAAAAGGGTTAAACAAGGGAGGTTTTTATTGTAATTTTTCTTTAGACAGGAGGAAGAATTATTCTGCAGAGGATAAGATATAGAGCATATTTGGTTATTTCGGTGAAGATCCCAATTCATTTCATCGGGTGAACATCATCGGTGGCTGTGTCACGCGAGAAATGTATGGTAAATGTGTGTGAATTGTGAACTACTGTTTCCGCCTTTTTGAAGAGTTAGAAAATATGAAATCGGTATTTTTCACTGGTCGTAACCATGAAATATCAAACCATATTTCACCATTATTTCTTGATAAACTACCGAAAATCATGAACTGAATTAAACCTACCACACAAGAAATCCGGAATGTTGAATTATTATCTACAGTATCATCGTGGTTATACACGTAGCTGTAGTAGTAGTTGCCGATCTTTTCGCTTGTAAGACATGACAATGATCCATTGGCTGAAAGAAACGAAACCAAACCACTGTATATTTGTTTCATTTGAAAAAATGATGAATGGATCGATAGGTGGATGGATGGGTGAAGGATGGGTGGAGGGACAGACGGGCACACAGACGGGTGGATGAATGGATGGATTGATGAGTGGATGCAAGCTGAATGAATGAATGAATGAATGATTGAATGAATGAATATGCTCTAAAACCAAATGAGTTTCACGTTAATTCTTATTCTATTTTTCTTCAGAGTTTGAAATTGGAATTTTCCAGGCATTTTTTTGATGCATAGGTTTTTAGAGAAATCGAACATTTAAAGTGTTTACCAAGTGTTGAAAATTTTGACTCGTCCATGTTGAAAACTTTTGCAGACGACACATTTACTGTGGCTCAAATGACGAGACTTGTCTGTAATTTAGTAGTACTACCAATGTTGTCAAAAGATAAAACGCTGGTTATAAACAATTGTCCATTTGCCAACATGTTTTCAAAGACTTTCTTCATCAGGGTCGTTAGAACACAGACTTGCTTAGTAAAGGGTTTACTTACTGGAGTATGCGACACGTACAGGGCAATCCGTTGAATTCAGCCATAGACTGGTTTTATCTGTACAGACGTCCAATGTTAGGTCACTTCCCCCGCATGGAATTGTACCATTCGGCAAATAGACTGAAGACTTGAAATTTCCCAGAATGCTCTGTGGACATTCGACGCTAAACTCGTTCTCCTTGCCTTATAAGCAAAAGATACGAAAATACCATAATCAAAATCACCAAATTCAGCAAAATTTTCTTTTATTACGTATGTATCTGTTTACCTTACCTGATTGCCTAATTTTGCATCCATCCAATAGTTTCGTTAAAAGATCTATAAATAAATCATTGATTCATAATTGTGGTATTTAAAATGGTCATCAAGATTTCAGTGCAGATGCAAGCATTCAATCACCAAGGGCAGCAATCCCAGTTAATGAATACTTGTATGTGTATTGAAATCTTTATAACTACCTGCACGATTATGATCATCATTTAATAATGGATTGGATTAAATAATGCACCATACAATTTGGTATCATGTTTAACTATGTGTGCTTTTTTATTAAATCATACCGAACATGTATGTGTGCTGAGAGAAAAAATTGTAAATTTAGAAAAATGCGTTTTCTTTTCACTAGGCTACACCTAACAGATGTTTGGTTATTTTCTTTTTGTAATTCTATGAGGTTATTTAACATGCTTGGGTACAATACTGAATTCTATTGAATGAGTACACTGCAGAACCAGTCTATATTTTGGACGAGGCGACAGCCGAGTGCAACGTATAGACTGGTTCTGCAGTGTACGAATCCAACTGAATTCAGTATTGTACCCAAGCATGTTAAATGACCTCTTTATTTCACACTTCCGTATTGACTTTAAAGTACACGACAAGTATAGGGCCATTTCAATTTAATTAATAATAATAAAAACATAAAAACATATCAAAAAAGGGTTTTGAAATTACTTTTTCTTACAACAGACTTCGGTAGACTACTCTTCCGATCAAAATCGATATTAAGGACTCTAGCCTCGTTTTGAAAAATCCATATTGGACTCTTGCCTCGTTCTGAAAAATCCATATTGGACTCTACAGCGTCCAATATGGAATAATATATTTTGTACTCACGTGGTAGTATTAGAGCGATTTCATTAGACGTTAAATTGTAGGTGTGAAATAAATGGTAATATTTAACTAAAAAATGTTGGAGTTCTAATTCGCAAGATCAAAGAATGCTCTTGGCAAAACAGGACAGTTTCATATATGTCCCTATGCTATCGAATCGTTCTCAAACAGTCACTTTCGAACAGATCAATATGGATTAATTAGTAAATTTTCCTACACTGAATAGTAACCACAGAAACGAAAATATGACTTGAAGACTGACTATTTAAAATTGATCACCATCATTAGATTTGTAAAAGAAATCTAGAATAAGTCAAGCTATTAGCCCAGAACCTGCTAGATTAATAAAAAGTGAAAACAAAATTAATTTAGAGCAAAACAGTCTTCCACAGTCGGACAGTGAAAATCAAAGGTCAGGCTGCGCATTCTGTGCAATCTGATCTTTATCTTCACTGTCCACAAAAGCCTGGAGTGGCGCTGAGCGACCTACGGCTCAAATCGACAATGAACAATGTCATCAATTCCCGATTAAGCTTCTTTGCTGCGTGTATAAAACATTCATTCTTAAGTATAAATAAATAAATAATACTCAGAAAAACTCAGAATAATGGAAAGAGCAAATCGTCGAATATAAGACTGCATGTTTTCACTTAGTCTGATCTCTATACATATCCATACTGTCACCTATTATATTGAAAGTTATTTCTAGAATTTAACGGGCATCACTAAGAGAAAGAAAAAGAAACAGGAGAAAATGTTATAGAGAATCCCAAAACTCTGTACCAGGGGATATCATCAAGTTGAAAATACTCCTGTCTACCACGTAACTCAGATTACAGATGTCAGAGAATCGCCACAAATCTTCTGTTTTTGAGGCAAGAACTCTCTCTCCATCGGTTAGGTTGGAAACATCTGAAAAAGGTATGAAACAGCCAATTTTGAAGAGTGTCAATGAAGTACTTCTCCCTATAATTTAGTAACTGTAGCAAGACTTTTTAGGGTGAATATTGAGAAATACCAGTAATATCTTAAATGTGTGATGTCTTTATTAGACTTTGAAAAACAAGAAAGTACAGATCGATAGTTATATATTGTTTGTTTACAGGTATATGAGAGGTGCTCTGATAAAAAGGGATTTAGCGTATCTCGACGGAGCAGCATACCAAGCAGGTCATCACATGAAAATGGATCCATACAATTAATTTCGTCTAACTACTAATAGAATGGTGAGGTAGACCGGTTCTTTGACAATGCAGAAAATTGACCAATAGTAAATTTTGACCCAGGTCAGCCTGCGCAGTCTTCAGACCTAGGTTAATACTTTTAGCAGATGCATTTAATCCCCTTTTCACAGAGTTCGGCCCATATGTTTTTGTCCATATTGGTTATGTCCTTCTTTGAAAACCTTGTATTGAAGCGGATCGACAACCACGAAGAACGACACTTTGCTAAGCGGGCATTATAGCCATATCAGGGAAATACCAGAGATCAGAAATTAAAGAAAAAAACCTACCATGAAGTGTAAAGTACTTATACACATAATCTGATAGTTTTTCGTATCTCAAACACAAGAAGCTGTAATACGTCTGTCCGGCAACACTGAAGGTATTGAGAGATCTGTCAAAATACAGTTAAAAAAACTGTATGAGGGGTTTCAAAAGCGTACGTAAATACATGTATAGTTTTATCATTTTGTTATAACTTTGCACGACTAGTTCTCTTATTCAAGACCCCAACGACTCACCAAACCATGTCCGTGACGTGCCATGGTCTCTGATAGGTGAGGGGAGATTCTCTTACCACGTGTAAGACTCATTCTATACAAGCATTGAATAGTCCCTAAAAAACGCCAAGTGGATGAATTAATAATTGCTAACAGTCAAGGAAGTAAGATACACTCGATAGACCTTAACCCGCATTCTGCACATTGAGATCTTTTGTGTCTGATTTTGGTCATGCAGTCTATTGTTATGCAGTTTTCGAAATCAAACTGTTTGTTTGGTTTCTTTTTTTACCGTAAGACTACTAAGCACGACTCAAGGACTTCTTACGGACAAGATCAGACTGCACAGAATGTACACTGCCTGATAAGATGTCCGATAAGGTGATTATTTTCGCCCCCCCCCCAAAAAAAAAAAAAACTTTGAAATAGCAGCATGTGCTGTCTGATCTTGTGTAGACACTGTCCGATAACCTTTATTATATTTCCCCCTAAATAACTTTGAAATAGCAGAGTTATTGCTTTTACTATCTGCTTGAAAGCTTCATTTCATTAAGCAGGTTAAGGGTTAATATTTGATGGGTAACGTCATTCCCAACATTATTACAATGTTTTTAATTTGGCCAAAATTAAGATTATGTCGTCTGGTATAAAAACAGAGACGGAGAATCTAAACAATTAATAGCGTAATAAGGACAGCGAATAAAGATCAGACTATACGGATATGCAAGTCTTCTCTCTGCATGAAGGACAAATGAGATCAGGAAATACATAAGGTATGGTTTAGTATTACCTGTAAGCTACATAGCCTTCCGTCTCGAACTTGGTCTCGTCCGCAATTTCCCATTTCTCAACTACCGTGCTGTTGACACTAAATGTCCAATTATTCATCTCCCACGTTGTAAAATGGACATCGCCTTTCACGCTGTCAGTCCAGGAAGTGTTTCGGAATCTATCCGGGATCGTACATGCAGCATCTGAGAAAAAAAAAAAAAATCAATAAAGAAAAAAGAATGAAAACGCCTCGAGTAGGAAATTAACCATTCATAATATGCTGTATTGTTCTATGCTTAATTCAATGCGGTGAAGATATAAGCAAATCGGTCTTTCACAGAATTTCAAAAAAAATTTTTGTCTGTAGACAAAAATTTAAGACTTATCCACATTGAAGGTATTTGCAAATTAACAAACAATGAATTGAATAAGGTTCTATCGATGAGATTTGTCTTTGAAAGGATAGAAAACGTTGTCGGAATGTGAGAAAATGTTGTTACCAGCATTTTGTGCTTTTCACGCAATGTTTTCAAAAACCTTCTTCCCCTGGGTCGTTAAACACAGGATTGTTAGGTAAAGTATTAACTCTTTACCACACGACAAAATTTTAGACTCGTCCAAATCCAAAGCATTTTCAGACGACAAATTAAAGGTGGATCAAGTTGTGGAATCTGCCTTTGAAAGGAAACATGTAGAGTTGGAAAAGGATACAATGCTGGTTGTTAGCATTTTCTCCTTTTTTAACAATGTTTTCAAAAGACTTTTCCCTCAAGGTCGTTTAAATTCGTGACTGTGTGGTAAAGAGTTAAACTTTTAAGTGTAGCAAACGAACAGTTCCAGCCAAAAGTTTAAAAAAACAAAATATTGCAATTCTTTTAAGAGTTCCTATTAGCCTGAAAAATTCCAATCGTGCTGTTCAGTGCTGATACTAGATTAGTATGTGTTATCTGTGCAGTCTAATCTTGATCTATGCCGTCTGCAAAAGCGCATTGAGTCGTGGTAAGGAACGTAACTAAGGGTTAACTTTGTGGTCTAGGATTCCCCATTACGTCATAAATCACGTATTTTCCAGGATCAGCTGTGAATCAAAGAGTGTTTTACCTGAATATTACGCAATTTATGCGTAAATAGCAGTATGGATAGGTAAAGCGATCTGTTGAATTTGTCATATAAAATTACTTAACGATACAAAAGTAAAAGAATATGAGAGAATGTCAATAGGCTTCATTAGGGTTTTTATAAACATTGAAAAAAAATAACAACATTGGTAAAGGGGACAGGCACCCAATAATTTATTTCGATAAATATTCAAATAGTTTTGAATTTCTCTTACAATTTTTTTCATGGTTTTGTTGTGTATACCAATGTCCAAAAGGAACTTTAACTGAAACTGAATCGAAGGTACATGTATAAATGAATTTTTATCACGTAACTGCTCTTATTTTCAGTGTAATGTTATTAGCATTCATTACGAATTCACCTAGATCTATCTGTAACACAGACGTAGGATAAGTAAATTATGGTGGCATATTTCTGCCACGAGATACACAATAACTATCATGATAATTTTAGAAAACTATCGCCATAAATCAAAGTTTCCTGGAAATTCTATCTAGATAGTGACAAGTTTTCTGAAAAAAATATCACGATAAACTTCGTTATCTAGAAAATTTTACATAGATCAGTAAATATTTTAACGCAAATCTCGTTCGTGCACGAAGCTGACATTCGAGATAAAATTATCGTCATAATTCAACATGTTTCTTGATATCTATAATAAAAAAAATCACCATTTGGATGAGCTTGGTAGTTTTTCACCTTACAAGATGGCAGTAATTTGAAATTCGAATGATTTACAATTGTAGCTTAATTGTTAAATTTTGACTACACATGAAACGAACCGAAGTCTGTTAAACACAAAGACGACTCGAAATGCGTCTTACGAACAACTTTAAAACTGTTCAGGGAAAAGGAGAATTCATAAGGTTGGAGACGAAGATGTTCCGAAACCTTACCTTCTTATTATCTTATTATACGGGGGTGGGGGGGGGGGGAAGAGAGAAAGGAGGAATAAAAAAGTTAAAAAAGTTCTTCGTAGACAACTCGAATAATTCGCAAACGAAAAGACTTAGAAAAACGAAACTCTGCATGCTGGTTAAGGTATACCTTTCAAGCTTTCTTGCGACGTAATCTTATGATGAGGTCACAAATATTGACGTCACGTCACGTTTGTGACGTCACATATATTGCGTTTTATCTTCAAAATGGCGGACGACGTTATTAGCGAGCAGGGCACTGTCATCAACTTCTGCGCTAAGCACGGAGAATGTTTCACCGAAATTATGGGGACTTGCGGAAAGTCTATTGGGACAAGTGTCTATCACGGCCTGCTAATTACAAACGGTAGAGAGACGGTCAAAGATGACCAGGGAAAAGGTCGTCCGGTGTCAGCAGCCTCTTAGGAGAAGTTAAATGCCATTGAAGTGTTTGTGAAAGAAGATCGCTGTGTAATTACTCGGGATATAGAGGACAAATTTGACATTTCATATGGAAGCGCCCAGAACATTCTAGTTAATAAGTTAGGAATAAGGCGTGTTTCAGCGCAGTGGGTGCCTGCGGATTCTGAGTTCCGACCAGATGGGGGATAGGGTTAGTTGATGTTTGCTGGTCAGCTGTAGTTGATGGTTGAAGTTAGTGTATGGTGCTGGGTCGTTGTGGTTGGTCATTAGTAGTATATGGCTGAGGTAAATAAATGGTGCTGGGTGATAGTGGCTGGTCATAAGTATCCGTAGTTCATAGTTGTAATTGATGTATGGTACTGGGTGGCACTGGCTGGTCGATAGTAGTTGCATGTCATAGTTGGTGTTTGCTGCTGGGTGGTCAGTAGAAGTTGATGACTGTAGTTGGTTTATGGTACTGGGTGGTAGTGAATGGTCGCTAGAAGTTAATGGTTGAAGTTGGTGTATACTGCTGGTTGGTATTGGCCACCTGTTGTATCTGGTAAGAATTTGTGTATACGGCTGGTTGATGTTGGCTGGTGTTTGCTGGTAAGTTGTAGTTGCTGGTTATAATGTGTGTATACTGCTGGGTGGTATTGGCCGTTCAGGAGTATTTGATGGTTGTACTTGGTGTATGGTGCTAGAAGGTATTGGCAGGTCAGCAGTAGTTTATGGTAGTGTATGGTGCTAGAAGGTATTGGCAGGTCAGCAGTAGTTTATGATAGTGTATGGTGCCGGGGGTAGTGGTAAGTCAGTAGTAGTTGGTGGTTGTAGTTGGTGTATGGGGCTTGATGGTTGTCAGCAGGTCGGTAGTGGTTCAAGGTTTTAGTAAGTGTATGGTGCTGGGTGGTGGTGGCAGGTCAGTAGAAGTTCATGGTTGTAGTTAGTTTATGGTACTGGGTGATAATGGCAGGTCGGTAGTAGCTGGTGGTTGTAGGTAGTGTATGATGCTGGGCCCATAGTAGTTGATTGCTGTATTTTGTTTATGGTACTGGGTGGTAATGACTTGTCAGTAGTACTTGAAGGTTGTAGTCAGTTTATGGAGCGGGTCAGTAGCAGTTTATGACTGTGGTTATTTTATGATACTGGGTGGTACCGACTGCTCAGAGGTATTTTTTGGTTGTAGTTGGTGTATAATCCTTGGCGGTAGTAGCAATTCAGTGGTAGTTCAGGGCTGTAGTTAGTGTATGGTGCTGGATTGGGGTGCCTGGTAAGTAGCAGTTGATGGTTGTAGTTAGTGTATGGCACTGGGTAGTAATGACTGGTCAGCTGTAGTTGATGGTTGTAGTTAGTGTATGGCCCTGGGTAGTAATGACTGGTCAGCTGTAGTTGATGGTTGTAGTTAGTGTATGGCTCTGGGTGGTATTGACTGGTCAGCTGTAGTTGATGGTTGAAGTTAGTGTACTGTGCTGAGAAGAAAGAGCTGGAGATAGTGTTTTTTGTCGAGCGCTATGCTTCTGTACTAAACAACAACAAAAGATTTCTCGGATGTTTTCCCACAATTTTTGCATACTGTGGGTGCTATATGAACAACACCATGTAGAGCTGACCGCCACCTCCTTATTTAGGACGCTATCTGTTTTCTTTCCCTTCCAAAATTGAACAGCCAGTCCCATTATGTGAGAGATTATGAATATGAGTGAGTTATGAAGAAAATTACAGATTCGAATGTGCAGCTATTTTTTTCCGAATCGGTTATTCATCATTAGCAGATTTGGAGAGAAGGACCTGGGTGGTTAAACTCAATGCCCTGATCATCGTCTGTAAGGGTTTGTATTTTACCCGCAAACGGAACTAAATATCACAAAAATACCAGATTCTTATCTATTGTTTGACAACCTGTTTGTATTTCCTAACAAAGTTTTAAACCATTACAGCACAATCCTAAATTTCAACGATCTCTGATGACATTTTTTCCAATACTTAATCGAAGGCTTTATGATACAGGGGAAAAGTTTTGACCCATTCATTAACAGGCTTGATTCACACATCTTGAGAAAAATGTGGTGGTTGTATTTTAACCTTTACCACATAATCTTGAGTGTTAATGACCTTGATGAAGAAGGCTTATGAAAATATTTTGGGAAGGATGAAATGCCTGTAAATAGCATTTTCTCCTTTTCCCGAAATGTTTTCTTTTTTTTTTTTCTTCTTTTTTTAACCCTTTCAAAGATAATTTTCACCGTTTGAGCCATACTTCATTTGTCGTCTATAAATGCTTTGGATTTGGACAATTCCTAAATTTTGTTTTAAGATAGGGCTTGTTTGATAAAGGGTTAAAAGTGAATGAAAGAAATAAGAAAATGACTATCTCTAATTTTAAACCAGACGAGAAAACTGTCGAAATTGAGAACGTTTGCAGACGACAAATTTAAAAGTGTCTCTAGTGATGACATTTCTCTATAAAAGAATATGTTTAAAAAAAAAAGTTGGAAAAGGAGAAAATGCCAGTTATCAGCATTTTCTCCGTTTTCCACAAAGCTTTCAAAAGCCTTCGTCCTTGGGTCATCTAATTACGTGACTCCTTGGTAAAGGATAAATAAGAAGGTTTATAGATACGACTTGGATAAGTGCTTTTTTCGAGCATAAATCAGATGAGCAAAGTTATATCAATATGAACCATGCTCTGGCAAATGGTGGCTTAATGGATCTCCGTGATGCATGATGCCAAGTAAGTCATCATGGTATTATACATCCCTAGAATCCGTCTTGTATAACGACCTACTGCATCATGAGGTACACTGGTCCTTTGACATACAGAAAATAAACCAGTACGGAAATGTTTCGGTCCAGGTTAGCCTGTGCAGATTACGCAGGCTGAGCTCGGTCGATACTTTTCGCAAATGCATGATACTCCCTTTTCTCAGAGCATGACTCATATATAACGGATCAGTGCCCCCCCCCCCCAAAAAAAATCTCTCTTTCTGAAGCATAACTAATGAATTTAAAGTTGAGCTCGAACTCAGCTGAGCATGGAATGAAGTTTAACAAGCATGATCCCTGATTATACTAGAAAATACTAGTTTTCCTACCTGCTTTATACAGTGCACACACAGCAATTTGTAGAAATAAAAAACTTCTTATCAACTTTGAGCTATCCATAATTATTACAAAATTCAAGTGTCCTGTAGTATATTCACTTTGCTGTAATCGACGTTTTAATGACTTTCGAATTATAAATGAGTGCTTATATAGGACAATTTCATAATGAGGTAATAACATGAGCACCATGTTGGGTTTTCGAGATTGCACAATGGATTTAACGCTGGTTTTTCAAGAAGGATATTTTTGGTCTTTGTCTGCGCATTTCATGCTTTCGAAGATTGACCTGTCTGTTATGACATACTTCTATCCTGCACGGGATCAACATTAGGTCTATCCTTACCGTAGACGAACCAAAAACTTTTTGTGGACAGTGAAGATCAAGATCAGACTGCACAAAACATTCAGTCTGATCTACTGATCTACTGATACACTGCCCACTATTTTTTTGTAGATTATGACCAAAGTGGTTCTTCATCTTGCAGCGGACGTGTAGTGGCCTTTGAAAAAAGTGTAACTTGTTTATTTAGTAGTGAAAGAGTTAACCCTTATCCTGCTAAATAACTAACATGAAACTTTTAGGCGGATAGTAAAAACCCAAATTTTGCTATTTCAAAGACATTTTTGGGAGAAAGATATCTTCTTACCGGACAATGTAGATCCAAGATCAGACTGCACGTTCTGTGCAGTCTGATCTTGATCTATACTGTCCGCCAAACGTCAGTGAGTCGCGCTTAGCAGCCAAAGGGTTAATATACGGTCCGCATTCCTCAAACTTTGCCGCTAAAATGTAGCAAGTGGAAAATGGGTGTAAATAATACGTCTGTGCAGAAATCAAGCATCTTTTTCGCTCCAAACTTTATAAAAATATAATAATTTCAACTACACACTTCTGCTGATGTTCAAATAGTTGCAATATTATTATTCCTATCGCCATCATCATCATCATCTTCTTCTTCTTCTTCTTCTCTTTTTTCTTCTTCTTCTTCTAAAAGTGACCAATATGAATTCACCAGAACATAATGATACTTAACCTTTTAACGCGTCTTTCATGACTTTAGTGGTAATTGCAGCCAGTGTCTACGGGTCAAGATCAGACTTCACAATATGTGCAGTCTGCTCTTTGATCTAGATCTACACTGTCCGCTTTGCTGAAACATTCCGGACAAGGGTATCCTTGAAGATTACACCTTTTTGTCTTATATTTCTAGACCGAAAATGTCTGTTAACCTTCAGGCTGCCTCACCAACCTTTTGCGGACAGTGTTGATCAAGATCAGACTGCACAGAACATGCAGTCTGATCTTTGACCTAAACTGTCTGTTAACCCTTTCGGTGCCATAGACGAAAACAGAGACTTTTGCAGACGGCATAGATCAAGATCAGACTGCACATAACGCGCAGTCTGATCTTTGATCTATACCGTCCACTTATGCAGTCAAGCCTATACGATAAAAATCTTTGTAAATTTTTAATGGATTGTATTTAGAGCCGTCGAAAGAGGTCGAGTTAATTTATTTGGCGCTCAAAGAGTTAAGGACGTATTTTTCCCTCAAAAAATATCCTTGAAATAGCAAAATGTGGGTTTTTACAACCGGCTTAAAAGTTTTATCTCAGTTATTTAGCAGAACAAGGGTTAATTTTATTTATGCGCTCTAAGGGTTAAAATCTAGTAAAGAAAATATACGTGAAAGGGAACGGCGAATATTTTGAATATAAGCACTTCAGTATCTGGTGCAGTGTATTTTCAGGGAATTTTCAAGTAGATAATATTCAATGTCGATACAAAATTCCTTACTTTTACTTTCGGTTTTCATAAATAGAACTACTCTATCCTGTTTTCTTTTGTGTGTGTGTGTGTGTGTGTGTGTGTGTTTCTGTATCTATCAGCAGTGTTTTTTATAAGAGAATATCTTCTTGGTCCTTTTCAATCGTTTAAACCGTTACTAGACGGCGAAATTTTGATTTGTCGAAATTGAAAGCAATTGCAGACGACAAATTAGATGTGTCTCGAAAGACGAAATATTCACAGGTTAGGGTCTTTAAAAGTCGGGATTGTCGGGTAAAGAGTTAAAACTGTGATCATGATGTAATTAACGTAGGTTTAACTCTTTACCACACACACAATAATAGACCAGTCCAAATTGTAGTCATTTGCATCATGATACATTAAACGTGACTTAAAAGCTGAAATTTACCGTTGAGAGAGTAGAAAACATCGTAGGAAAAGGAGAAAATGCTGGTTACCAGGGTAGTGTTTAAAAATAAACGTATATAACGTTATAACTGGCATGCGCATTTTTCCCACAATCTGTCTTCCATGGAGTTTTAGGTTTTTTTCTCTCCGATGGCTTGCTCATACATCTTCATTGCAAATGAGGACATTCTCGGCGGCTGATACATACATGTTCTCATTCATTGCATATGAGGACATTCTCGGAATCTGGTACGTACATTTTCATTGCAGTGAAGACAATCTCGACGGCTTACTCATATATATTTTCACTCAGGATGAGGATATTCTGGACGGCTGACACATTCATTTTCACTGCAAATGAGGACAATCTTGACGGCCTACACATACATTTTCACTGCAAATAAAGAAATTCACGGCACACATTTTGTCAATGTAAATAAATATATTCTCCATGGCTGGCATACATTTATACTGCAAATGAAGACATCCTCGACGGTTATCACTTATACAGGGTGTTTCATATTATCTGTCCTTATTCTAAGAGTCAATATTTTCTACTATTTTCAGTTTAGACTGGGTTAAAAGCTGTCAATTTTTTGCAGACACAATAAAATTTCACTTGATATGTAGTACATAGACATTACTTTTATAATAGTTAATACACTACACTTTTTCTGACAAGTCCATTTTACAACAATGACGTCTACTCTGAGCAATTCTGACGTCGAGTTTATTGTGAGAGTTTTTTATTACATGTCATTTAGGACGGCTGACTCATACATTTCCACTGCAAGTACGGACATTCACGACGGCTGGCACATACATTTTCACTGCAAGTTTAGACATATTTCATTGCTATTTTTTTTTCCATATTTACATGCAAGTAATTAAATTGATACAAAACAACATGAGGCAAGTAAGGACATTCATGACGGCTAGCACATACATTTCCATTGCTAATGTGGACATTTACGACAACTGGCACATACATTTTCATTGCAAATATGGAGATTCACAGCGGCAGGCACATACATTTTCGCTGAAAATGAGGATATTTTTGACGGCTCGCAAATATTTTATGTCTGGGAATGAAAACATTTTTGTCGTATTGGTCATTATTTCAAAGTAAGTTATGGAAAAACTAGGTTTACAATCACGATGTACGATCTGTGCAGTGTAGTGTCTATCCACACCATCAATAAAGGATAACTATGTGGAGACTGACTGAGAAAGAGGCTACCGGCCACAAAGTCTGTTAATCTTTAGCCAAATATTTCCGAGTTTTAATGAATATGACGGAGAAAACTTTTGAATACATTGTGGAAAAAGGAGAAAATGCAGGTTACCAGCATTTTCTCCTTTTACCACAATGTTTTCTATCCATTCACAGACAAATACCATAATTTGAGTGAAATTTAAAATGTCCTCTGCAAATGTTTTCAATATGAATGAGTCCAAAAGCTTGCAGACTGGAAAAGAGTTAAGACGGAATCTTTTTTCCTAGCTCTGCAGTATCGTAATACTGAACTTAGTTCTGGTGGGTCACTTGATTAAGGGCCGTTTCATTTCAGCTGACAAAGAAAATAAAAACAATCTACACTAGAAGAAAATTATTTATTTCTGATTGACGCCCAACCATGACAAAGATGGTTTAAATGATTTGCAACATGATTCATGTAAAAAAAAATAGTTTTATTTACGAATAAAGATGAATAAAGATGATATATATACAAAATTATATAGAAAAAATATTAGTACTTAACTCTTTACTATACAATCCCGATTTTCAACGACCCTGAAAGGAAATGTTTTTGAAAACATTGAGAGATAAGGAGAAAATGCTGGTAACCAGCATTTTCTCCTTTTTTCTCAATGCTTTCTATCCTATACAAGACAAAATCCATCAATTGATCATAATTTGATTTGTCCTCTGCAAATGCTTTAGATTTGATCTTGCCTAAAATTTTGTAGTTTTGTAAAGAGCTAAAGTCAAAATACAAATCTCACATGGTGACAAAAACATGACATATTGACAAGGTAGGAGCATGATGAATTAAAGGTAATTACAGTTCTACCATACATGATTAATTCATGATGCAAAAAGTTTAAATAGACAAACACATAAAGAAGGGGAACTATTGTTCCAACTGGGCTTGAACCCACTAAGAAAGTATAATAATTAGGCATTGTGAATTTGGCAAAATATGAAATAATAGAAGTTCAATTTTTCAAAACCAGTTGTTTGGAATCCAGCCAAATTTGATAGGCATTCAGTACTTATTGTATTAAACAATACCCGCAAGTTTCAAAGAAATGTGACCAATAATCCCATAATGTGGACTGTGTTGAGTAAGCAAGGCTACTTTTCCTAAGCTGACTGCTTGGTTTCCTTTATTCTTAACGAGACTCAATGCCTTGATAATATAAGTAATCTGTCCAAATTTCAAAAGAAGTGAATAAAAAATGCGGACGGTATCGCATAAACAAGAAAAGAAAATTTTCAACTTTAAAAGGCTACGTTTCAGACTAATTTTTTTTTCCCAATAGGATTCAAGCTATTGATGATATAAAGCAACTGTGCGAATTGCGTGAAAATCGAACCATAAATGCGGACTTTATCGCGGAAACAAGGAATGTAAATTCTGAAATGTAAATAACTACATTTCCCTTACCAATTGTCCGATTACTTTCCGAATCTATAAAGTTCAAACTATTGATGATTTTAGAAAACTGATTAAGTTTCACATATATCTGACAACAAATGCAGACTATATCGCGTAAACTATTACTCTAAATGTTCAATTTACATGGCTACTTTTCCCTTACTGATCGTCAGATTTTTTTTTTTTTTTTTTTTTCAATCAATAGGGTTCAAGCTATTGATGATATAAACAAACTGTGCAAGTTTCGCTAAAATCTTAAACGCACAAATGCAGATTTTATCACCTAAACAAGAAAAAGACAATGGGACGGACTGACAGACGAATGTACTACGGAAACCACCCCATGACCTAAGCTCTGCTGGTTTAAGCCAGTAGAGCTCAAAACCGTGGAGGAAAAGAGGACAATGCTAGTTACCGGCATTTTCTTCTTTTTTCATAAAGTTTTCAAAGGCCTTTTCCCGTACGATGGTAAAAAGATGGATTGTTAAGTTAAGGACTTGTTAAAATGATAAAAAAATTATTGCTTCAGTACACGAAAACGTAATAAAAGTAAGAGTATTTAACTAAAATATATTTTTTTCAAAACATTTGACCAACATCTCATCACTGGAATAAATACATTACAATGTCATGGTATATAACTGTGAAAAGGGGGTTTTTATGCATCCCGCGCAGGGTGACAATTAATAGAGCACAATTAATAGAGCACTTATAATAGCTGAGACAGCAATTGCAATAACTGTCCCTTTTTCGAGTCCTTTGTCGTCTTTGTCATCTCCGTTGTGTTCGTCACCTGTAGATAAAGAAAGATCTGTAATAAAAGTTCAGAAAAAAAACGTTAAAAATTCATTTTCCTCTAAAACTTTTACCTATCAATCCCGAGTCTGAAAGATGTGTAGAAGGAAGGTCTTTATAGACATTGTGGGAAAAGGAGAACACACTAAAGCCATGCTCTTAGAAAATAGGCTTTATGCATCTCTCTGGTGCATTATAAAGCAAGACATCAAATATATATAGATCCTTAAAATCGATTTTGTCTAACAACCGACTTAATCATGAGGTAGAATGGCTCTTAGACATACAGAAAATTTGAATATGTAAAACAAAAAGGTTTGCTTGTCAGACATGGATCTTTACTTTTTGCAGATGCATTAAATCCCCTTTTCACAGAGCATGATTCACTTGATTTGCCTCTGCAATTGCTTTCAACATGATTTTGTCCGAACTTTTGATGTCTAGTAAAAAGTAAACGAATTCTGTCGTTTAAGAACTACATGTATGATTAAAGAGAGACGAGACTAACAAACTAACTTACTAACTAACTAACTAACTAAATCTAATATAAATAATGTCGTTCACAATGATCATATTTTCTTTCTCCAAAATCAATGAAGATGTTGACCTTAGCGAGCGGCACAGATCAGTATCAGACTGCACAGAACGCGCAGTTTGATCTTGGATCTCTGCCGCCCCCTCCTTCACTCAAACCCATAAGATAATTTTAACTCTCTGAGTTTCAGTGGATGAGATTTTCATGGCTTGGCTCAAAATTATGTAATAGACCTTCATGTTCGTTAAAATCAACAAATTGCATAGAATCATTATAAAGCGAAGTTAAATGGATTAACCAGCCATACGAATGGCATACGAGTCACTAGAGTAAACAAAGTTGATTTAATAAACTCATGGTGTAAACATAGTTAATAAATATTATTCACATATAACAGGGATATGGAAAAACCTGAGAAATCTCATTAAAAATCCCAAAACGCGAAAAAAATCGCATCCAAAATAAAAAAATTGATTATCGCAAAAGATAATTTTCACTTTCGTTTTCGACGGTCAACAAGGGACATAAATCATTGAGACTGCCGTAGGCATGATTATAAATCAGTATCATGTAGACGCTTGAATATAGACTGCATTACTCACTTTTAATTAATCTTTTCGAACAACCGCTCTAGACGCTTGAAATTTGCATAACGCGCTTTTAATAATGCTTTCGGACAACCGCTTGTTTTTATTCCGTAAAACTTTTTTCATGTCTCAAGTCTGCAGACGGAGATTTCGATTGAAAAATACCACCAAAAAAGAAGTTGAAGCCCAGAGAGGACTATAAAACGTTTTTTTTTTTTTGTGAAAATTGAAAAAACCAGTTTTTGCCAATCATATCTGCCTAAGCTTCAATTTGACGCAAGAAAAAATATGGGCTAAAGCCTATTTTAAGAACGCACCCTGCTCTGTTTATAACAGCTTATCAAGCTAGAGTGTCGTTTATGAAAACGTGATAACGGTGTTAATCCACCTATCTGGTTTAAAATGACAGGTTTGAAGTTACCTGCTTACCTAATTGACAAATGTATATCAAATACTGCTGTAATGCTTCGCCAAAAACTAATTGACGTGAAAAAAAGACCGTTGAAAAATAAAAACGCGGAAATCCATGACACAACAAAGGTCAATATGACTTCGTCCGATCAGAGGCACTTCAAACTGTCTTTTCATCTTAAATTATGGATTCAAACAGTGAATTTACATAAATATCTGTATAAAACAATAAGTGGAAGCTAAAATCACTCTTCAATAATGAGGAAACAACTAGTTGTTGTTATACAAAATGAAAATTATTTTACCTACAAGTTACACAGTGGAGGGTGGAGGTAAAACCTTTTTGTCTTACAGTGTTAGTACTGGATCAAGTGTTAAAGAAGAAGGTATTGGACGTTCATACAAAGAAAGTAGACTAGAATGAAAAAGACCTTTTATGGATGTGAACTTTATATTCTCCCTTTTCAACAATGTTTTAAGCTATGAAAGATAAATCGAGTCATTCTAGCCACATTTGAGTTGTAAACTGCAAATGCTTTAAATATGAATGGGTCTAAAAAAGTGTTGTAAACAGTAAAAAGATTGTTTGTGTCCATTTATTCATAATGATGAATTGCATTCTAGAGCTTAAACTTAAAAAAAAAAATTCAAGTTAATATTAATCTATCCACTTCATTCTAAAAAGTCTGTAGATCTACATTAGATGAGGTATTTTCCTGTTTGATTTGTCCATAAATAAAGAACATAATTTGAAAATTTAGTTTTATTACATCCTTATGAATACATAATAAAGGAGTAATTTTTACTCCTGGACATTTCTCTTTGACTCTTTAAAAATTCCATTTTGACTCTTGAAAATTTGAGACCAAAAGTCAATTACTCTTGGGATCCAGGACCTAATGAGAACCCTGACTAAGTGTTCAGTTAAGGTTTATTTTTTTTACCTTTTGGTAATTGAAGACAACTATCTCATAATTTTTCAAAAAATCTCATTAAAAAAATACAAATGGGATTTTTCTCTCATAGCTCTAGTCAGATAGGCATATCCCTGCATATAAGATGTCGTTTTCTTTAGCAGACCTGGATATAGAGAGCGGATTTACGTATTAATTCTTTACCACAAAATACCGAGTTTTAACGATCTTGAGGGAAAGGGGTTTTCGGGAAAACCAGGATTTTCTCCTTTTTATCAAAATGTATCCCTCCATTTCAAAGTCAGAAATTAGCATTCGAGCAACATCGCATTTTGTCGTCTGCAAGAGCCATTCATATGGACAAGTTCAAAATTTTGTTGTGTGGTAAATGGTTAAATGTTTGTCTTTGATCATAAACTCTAGTCTTTCACTGTATGAAATGTGAATGAAGTTGCTTTTCAACCCTATTACATAAATATACATGAAACAACAAACCCAACAGGTGCGTATTCAGGTGGAAGCCGGGATTCAACATTAACCATCAAAGCATCAAATAAACGAAATGCACTTTCTAAATCAGTGAAACGAGACAAACCATCTCAATTTCAAAACTTCTTTTGCCAGAAAATAAGAAACTATATTGCGGACGATGTGGATCAAAGATCTGACTGTCCGTTCTATGCTTCCGGATCTTGATCGACATTGTCTGCAAAATGCAATCTGATCTTGAATTACATTGACAAAAAAATTACAAAGTTGTACTTGGCTTTGTAAGGTGCTAAAATCTATTTTGCTAGGAGGAAAACGATGAAAGAAACAAAGAAAATAAGAGAGCGAAAATAAAAGAATAAATTGAGCTTCATCTTTACTACATTCCAGAAACGCACCTGCCTAAGTTGCTTCACAAGCAGAAAAATCAGTTTATGAAATTCGTTTTCAACGGAGTCTTTCTAATCATACTAAGAATATAAAGCAATAACGTAATCTGCGTTAAGAGAATTAAAGATGCTTCCATATCAACATGTCGCCGAGGCAACTACACCCTAAGTCTTGGGAAAAAATAGATACATCTCAGAGACAACACAAAACAATTACCTGGCACTGTGCCACCTACACTTGAGCAACCAGAAAAATACAAATGACGACAACGTAAAACATTATCATGTGCCGAGCCTAATACTCAGCGCAACCAGAAAAAAAATGCAAATGCCAACAACATAAAACATAACCCTAGAGAGGAGCCAAATACTCATGAGCAACCAGAAAGGTGCAAGTGGTAACAAAAAAAACCCATAAACCTGGCGTTGGGCCAAGTACCAATGGGCAACCAGACAACTACAAGTGACAACAAAATACACCATCAATCTAGCCCGCGCAAAATACTTTAGGCAACCAGCCAAAAACTCTTTGGCTGCCGAAAAAATACAAATGACGTCAACGTAGAACACAAACCTTGCGCCAAACCAAATACTCATGGGCAACAAGACAAAAAAAAAATGCTAACACTATAAAACACAACCTGGTGCCGAGCAAAATACTGGTGGGCAACCAAACAAATGCAATTGCCAACATCAAACATAAACGTGGTGTAGAGCCAAATACACATGGGCAATCAAACAAATGTAAATGCAAACAACATAAAAAGTCAACCCGGCACCAAGCCAAATACTAATTGGAAACCAGACAAATGCAATGCCAACAACATAAAACATACACCGTACGCTGAGCAAAATACTCATTGGCAACCAGACAAATACAAATACCAACGACATAAAACATAAACCTTGCAACCAAACAAATGCAAGTGTCAACAAAATATAAAAGAAAAATCAGCCTAGTGCCGAGCCAAATACTAATTGACAACCAGTCAAATGCAAATGCCAACCACAAGGACATATATCTGGTGCCGAGCCAAATACTGGTGGGCAACCAGAAAAATGCAAGTACAAACAGTATTTAAACATACACCGTACGCTTATATGAATATTCATGTCCAACTAGACAAATACAAGAGCTAACAACATGGAAGAAATATCTGATGCCGAGCCAAGTACTATTGGGCTGCCAGAAAAAATGCAAATGAGAACAGCAGAGATCAATTAACTGGTGCCGAGCCAAATACTAGTTGGCAACCAAAGCAAATTACAAAAAAGAAAGAAGATACACCTGGGCTCACTTTCACAAAAAAAAAATTAAGTCTCTTACTTTACTCAAATCCGTTAATGGACTCATTTTCCGACTTAAATTCGTTATTTAAGACATGTTTAACTAAGATTAACAGACTTCAGTGACGTTCTAAAATCCTGAGGTGACAACTTTTAAGACTCAACTCAGCTAAATAATGAACTTTATTCTGTTAACAGAGTTAAGTCTGTTTCTGAAGCTGAGTTGAATCTGAAACAATTGACAATTCAGGAATGAAAACGTTTCTTAAGTCTGTTATTTTTGTGAAATGCGTCTCAAATAACGAACCCAATTAAAGTCTGAAACCGAGTCTGTCAGCGGATCTAAGCAAAATAAGAGACCTAAGATTTTTGTGAAACGAGACCCCGGCGCCGCGCCAACTATTCGTTTGCAGACAGAAAAATGCAAATGACAACAACCATACAATGTAAAACTGCCAGCGCCGAGCCATAAACTCATGGGCAGCCGGACAAACCAGACAAATGCAAATACCAAAAACATAAAACATAAACCAGAGACCATAGACCAGAAACCATATACTTGTAGACAACAAAGCAAATGCTAGTGACAACATAAAACATTACCTAGTGATGAGCAAAATACTGGTGGGTAACTAAACAAATGCCAGTGACGAGATAAAACACAGACCTGGCAGCGGGCCAAATACGCATCGCCAACCAGAAAAATGCAAGTGACAACACTTTAGAGAAACTTACTAGCACACGAGTTAAATATCCATGGACAACCAGAAAAATGCAAGTGCCAGCAACACAGATAAAATACCTTCCAGTGAGTCAGATACTCACTGTCATCCAGAAAAATGCAAGTGCCGACAAGAAAAATTAAGAATCTGGCACAGAGGCGTTTATGGCAACTAGCAACATGCAATTGACAAAATCACGGAACAAATTCTTGGTCCAGAGCCAAAACCAACCGTAGGAAACTAGAATGCAACTGCCAAAACAAAGTTCTTGTGCAAAAAAAACCACATAAAAAGCAACTTGTAAAGCTTACTAAGCCCTGATTGCAATAGGTTTAAATTGTTTAAGCAACAAAGCAGGCGATATTTGTAGAATACACAGTTTCCTCTACCACACACATCAACATCCCCCACCCACACACCCCCTCCACACACACACATGTACACGTTATTATGTAAAAAGAAAATAGAATTCTTTTAAATTAGTAAGCAATTTATGTGTTGGAAATAGGAATGGACAAAGACGAAAAGATTCCACATGATCTGTGTAAATAGTTTTGAACGTTATTGTTCAAAATGTCTTATACACGTGCATGCTAAACATATCTTGCAAAAGGTCATTTGAATTTGTACGTTTGTTTGTATTGGAGTTTAAAGCCGTTTTAACAGCTTAGGTCATATCACGGAGGTCAGTGCACCTATGCATTGGTTCTCTGACTTTCTCACACCAGCACTGACACAACTTTCTTTCCAAACTACTGAAACCTTTTTTCGCATGCATCAGAGGCGAGAGGCGAAAAATCGCCAGAGAGAAAGTTTGCCTCAACTGGCTATCGAACCCGCAACCACCATGTCATGCGTCAGATACGCTATAACCACTGAGCCATCCAGCTGGACAGGTCGTTCGTACTGCAACATGATTACAATAATAGTGATACTGATGAACATTTATATAAACAACTTTCCGTTTTGCATATCGTTATCAAAAGAATAGCGTTTGTAAGCAGGTAGTTGCGATTTCGAGTGGCAGGTCAACAAAACACATTTCATGGACTCCTGATAGTCGCTGCATGGAATAATTCATCCCTCTGTTACCACTGAGCAGCTGTTTATGTGAGAAAGCCGCAAACTGTTTGGAGAGAGTATTGTGAAAAGTACATGTAAAACTCTAGGACAGCATGGTATGGCCGCCACACTATGGATAAAGTGATACTTAAGGACATATGCCACAGTTTTCTCTGCTCACCGGTTTGCGCATGTTTCCTTTTGTAAACTTTATTATATTCTATTGGGTTACTATGACAGTGAGAGAGTATGTTTTATCTGTAATATATTAGTTGCCTTTTAAATATCTGGAAATCATAAATGATCGGGATGCCAAATCATGCCAAATAGATATTTATTATAAAGGCAGGTAAGTCATTTAAGCCAATAACTCTTTAGAATGCAGCGTATCTCTCAAAATGCCCCGCTTCATATACTTTTTTTTTTTCTAAATTCTTACATGATATTAGAAAGCACCATTCCTGTGAAAATTTAAAAAGAAATCTGTCCACTGATTGTTTTTTTTTAATTGCAGAAAAGTGATCAGAAAATAATTCTTGCTGACACATTAGAACATTTCTAATTGCTACTGTGATCTGTCTAGTGCCTTAATTCTTTCGATTGATGTTCTTTTAACTATTTCGAAACATTACATATTTAAGACTAACTATTTATTTGAGCAGTATTTGTTACCTTAAAGTTTTAAATTAAAGCCTATTTCCTGTAATTCTAACAAGACTTATCCCCTTTGAAGAACGGTATCTTTGTTCTTGCTCCTCAACATATGATTTTATTATCATCGGAGTGAAAAAGAAGGAATACACTGTGGCATATGTTCTTAAAATGGTGTTAATACACAGACACACTCACACGCGCATGCGCGCGGAAGAAAGAAGAAAGATAGAGCAGAGCAACATTACTAACTGAAACTTCTCAAAACTGAATAGGAAAAAAAAAGCTGCATTAAAAGCATACTAACCACGGCAGTTGACTGTCAGAGAGAAAATAAGACAAAAAATAATATTAGTATACATTGTATCTGTAAGTCAAGTTACCTTAATAATATATTTCGTATTAACTTGTTTATATAGTGTAGATTTAGCAATTTTCAGCCAATTACATCAGCGGAATTGCTTTACCAGGGAAAAAACCAGGGTCTGTATTCACCAACAATTCTTAGGAACGTTCTCTTAAGTCTTATTCTCCAGAATTTTCTAAGTTTAAAAAAGTTAAATTCTTGTGAATGGTCGGTAAATACGAACCCGGGATTAGGAAACGATTTTCTTATCAGAATAGACAATTTGTAAGTTTAGAAAATATAAGACCAGGCTTGACGCTGAGAGGGGATGTCCGAAGAAACGAATTAATGGCGTACGGCTTATTTTTTCGTTAACGAACAAGTTAAAAGAATATCATCCTATTCATGTCCATGTATTCTAATTTTGGTCTGCTCTCTTGGAAGCACAATGAATTGTTTTAAGCTTTCCTGTTCCTATACCAAGAAATTCCTATACCTATTTAATTGTATCCCTTTACCAATTTATTGAACAGCTATTTCAAAGCATTCTTATTCAATACAAATTTAAAGACATTCTTATACCATTTCAAAGGCGTTCCTATACGTATTTAAATGCTTTCCTAAACCTACTTAAAAGTATTTCTATACCTATTTAAAGGCATTGCTTCACCTATTAAAATTATTATCTAAAGACTTTCCCTAACCTTTTTAAAGATTTTCTTTACCTATTTAAAGACATTCCTAACCTATTTAAGGCATTTCTATAGCTATTTGAAGCCTTTCTATATCTTATTAAAGGCATTCCTGTACCTATGTGAAGACTTTTCTATACCTATTTAAAAAAACTTCCTCTTTCTATTCAAAGGATTTCCAATACTTATTTCAAGACATTCTTATACCTATTTAAATGCATTCCAAAACCTATTAAAAGAAGTTTTTCTTTACCCATTTTAATGAGTGTCCTATACATATTTTAAGGCTTTCCTACACTTATTTAAAGGCATACCTATACCTATTCAAAGAGATTCACTTCTTAGTTTCAATCTGAGCAGACCTCAAGGAATGCAATATACTAGTATAAACTAAATCAAGCTTCAAAACCTTAGAGTTAACCAGTCAGCTTAGTTTGAATAAAATTTGAATTAAGAATATGCGGGAAATATCTAGAGAGACTGCACTTACAGTTTTCCGAATTTCTGATCAACATGCCTATGTTATTCTCTCGATGATCTCGTGGGTAATTGAATGGCGTCTGACCAGGTTGGCATCTCATTGGAGCAATCGATATGTGCTCACCATTTTCGTCTTATACCTGGATTGAAAAAAACTATTTATTGATGATACATATGCAGTCTTCATGATGTAACACTGATTTTTAACACTTTTCTAAAGTATGACTCGTACACACAACAACTAATGTCTGACATACATGTTTGGGTATGGTCGGCAAATTTTCCATGGCAATTAGATAGAGCTTTTGCTAGGTTCATGTTTTCCAACCACGTTTAATGCCTTTACATTTGATTTTATCTCATAGATCACAGACTCCATTAGTAATTGAAATTAATAAATAGAGGATATTTGTTTTTTACGGTGAAAGATCGAAATTTATTTCATCGAGTGAACATCATTGGTAATATTTTCATGAGTGGCACAGCCACGAGTTAAAATATTATCGATGATGGTCACGAGATGAAATAGATTTCGATCTTTCACCGAAAAAAACAAATATTCTATTTAGTTCATGCTTTTAACCCTTTCGGGGGGGGGGAACTTAATCAAAATCCAGTACAGTTCTTTTCGGTTATTCCCCGTCGCGTACCGCCTCCGCATAGCAACGCTTTACAACATTACATCAAGCGCGAGAAATGTAAGTTAAATTACGTCATATTTCTATCTGGTTGTGAGGCACGCGCATTTTACCTAGGTAACTAGTGCGCGGTAACAACTGTTTCCGCCTGAAGAGTTAGAATATAAAAATCGGTATTTTCACTGGTCGTAATCATGAAATATCGAAAAATATTTCACCGATATTTCTCGATAACCTACAGGAAAGCATGAAATAAACTTCTTTTTTTGTCTAACCGAAAAGACAGTCCAGATATTGATATTCGAGGCTGCCTCCGATCTAATTACTTCACAAAATATCAGAGTGTATACATGGAGAAGAAAGGCGATGAATATATTTTGAAAAAAATAAAGTGAGAAAATGCTGGTAACCAGCATTTTTCTTCTTTTTCAACAATGTTTTAACCCTTTCAGACTCAAAGCGCAATATTTGAGCAGCACTTACTTTGTTGACTCCAAATCTTTTCAGTATCGAAAAGTAAAAAGGGGTTAAGCAATGGAGTTTTTTTATCGTAATTTCTGTCTGGAAATAGGAAGAATTATTTTGAAGAGAAAGATATTATACCTACCATACAAGAAAATCGGAATGTAGAATTATTATCAACAGTATCATCATTGTTGTACACGTAGCTGTAGTAGTAGCTGCCGATCTTTTCACTTGTAAGACAAGACAATGATCCATTGGCTGAAAGAAATGAAACCAAACCATTGTTTATTTGTTTTAAATGAAAAAATGATGAATGGATCGATAGGTGATTGGATGGGTGAATGGATGGATGGAAGGAAGGAGGGACTGAGGGATATATGAATGGATGGATTTATGAATGGATCGCAAGCTGAATGAATAAATGAATGAATGAATGAACGAACAAAAGAACGAACGAACGAATTAATTAATTAATTAATTAATCTTCAGACCCAATGTGTTTCACATTAGTGTTATTCTATTTCTCTTCAAAGTTTGAAATTGGAAGTTCCTACGTATTTTTCGTTATGTAGGATTGTACAGAAAAAGAACAGTTAAAGTGTTTATCAAGTGATAAAAATTTTGACTCCGCTCAAATGACGAGACTTATCTATGATCCAGTAGTAAACAATGTTGTCAAAAGATGAGACGCTGGTTATCAACATTTTTCCATTTGCAAACATGTCTTCAAAGGCTTTCTTCATCAGGGTCGTTAGAACACGGGACTGCATAGTAAAGGATTTACTTACTGGAGTATGCGACAGGTAAAGAACAATCCGTTGAATTTCAGCCGCAGACTGGTTTTATCAGTACAGGTGTCCAATGCTAGGTCACTTCCCCTGCACGGAACTGTACCATTCGGCAAATAGACTGAAGACTTGAAATTACCCAGAATGCTCTGTGGACATTCGACGCTAAACTCGTTCTCCTTGCCTTATAAGCAATAGATACGAAGATACCACAATCAAAATCATCAAATTCAGCAAAATTTTCCTTCGTTACGTATGTATCTGTTTACCTAATCTGATTGCCTAATTTCACATTCATCCCATTGTTTAGATAATAGATCTATGGATCTAGATAAATCATTGATTCAAAATTATGGTGTTTCAGATGGTCATCAAGATTTCAGACCAGATACAAGCATTCAGTCACCAAGGGCAGACATAAAAGATAATGAATGGTTATAATTATGTGCATTGAAAACTTAACGACTACCTGCATGAGCATGATCATCATTTAATAATGGATGGATTACCTAATGCACCATACAATGTGGTACCATGTGTACCTATATGTGCCGTTTTATTAACTCATACCGAACATGTATATGTGCTGCGAGAATAAAGAAAAAAATCTTGTGAATTTAAAAAGATGTTATGCTTTTCATTGTCACTAGGCTACACCTGATAGATGTTTAGCTATTTTTCTTTTTTTTTAAATTATAGTGACAAAAAAAAGTTAAGAAATAAAAAAGGACCATAGGGAAAATGTTGGAGTTTTACCTGGCAACATAAAATAAAGCTGTTTGCAAAACAGATAGAGGATATTTGGTTTTTTTTTTCGGTGATAGATCGAAACTTATTTCATCGAATGCGCCACTCGTGAACATATTACCAGTGATGTACACGACATGCAATTAATTTCGATCTTTCACCTCAAAAAATATAGATATATTTATTCTATTTATTTCATGCTTCTAATTCCTTTGGGGGGCACTTTCATCAAAATCAAGTACAATTCTTTTCGGTTATTCCCCATGGCGTACCCCTCCGCATAACGACGCATTACTATATTACGTGAGGCGCGAGACATGCAGGGTAAACTAAGTCATATTTCCATCGGGTTTAGCGGCACGCGCATTTTACCCAGGTAACTAGTGCTCGGGAACTTCTGTTTCCGCCTTCAGTTGAAGAGTTAGAGAATAAAATCGGTATTTTTCACCGGTAGCAACCATGAAATATCGAAAAATATTCCACCATTATCTCTCGATAAACTACCAGAAAGCTTTAAATAATTCAAGATATTTACCAACAACCTGATAGATTAATGAAAAGTGAAAAAAAAAAATTAAATTACTTTCTTTTTAGAGCAAAACAGTCAAAGGCCAGGCTGCACATTCTATGCAGTCTCATCTTCATCTTCACTGTCCACAAAAGCCTTGAATGGCGCTGAATGACATGTTGGTTAAATCGAAAATGAAAAATGTCATCACTTCCAGATGAAACTTGCTTCCTGCGTGTATGAAACAATCACTCTTTTCTTCCACCCGTCATTTCTGGCCGCCTATCTTGCCCTCGTCCATTCACAATAAAGAAAGAAAATTGAGAGAGACACTAAGATAAGAAGAGAGCTGCCTTCAACCTTACTTTAGACCCTCGGGTGCTCGGTAATGAAAAGGACACAGTCGATCGTGAAAAATTCAAAATAAGGCAGCTCCATCGTTGTTGTTGTCAGAAAATCTCAGAATAATGGAAAGAGTAGGTCGTCTAAGATAAGACTGCATATTTTTATGTAATCTGATCTCTGTAATGTAATATATATATCATTACTGTTTCCTACTATGTTGTAAGTTGTCCCCTACAATTAAAAGGGCAACACTTGGAGAAAAAAAGAAATAGGATAAAAAGTTATAGAGAAGCCCAAAACTCTGTACCTGGGGATATCATCAAGTTGAAAATACTCCTGTCTACCACGTTACTCAGATTACAGATGTCAGAGAATCGCCACAAATCTTCTGTTTTTGAGGCAAAAACTCTCTCTCCATCGGTTAGGTTGGAAACATTTGAAAAAGGTATGAAACAGCCAATTTTGAAGAGTGTCAATGAAGTACTTCTCCCTATAATTTAGTAACTGTAGCAAGACTTTTTAGGGTGAATATTGAGAAATACCAGTAATATCTTAAATGTGTGATGTCTTTATGAGACTTTGAAAAACAAGAAAGTACAGATCGATAATTATATATTGTTTGTTTACAGGTATATGAGAGGTGCTCTGATAAAAAGGGATTTAGCGTATCTCGACGGAGCATCATACCAAGCAGGTCATTACATGAAAATGGATCCATACAATTAATTTCATCTACTAACTACTGTCCATATTGGTTATGTCCTTCTTTGAAAACCTTGTATTGAAGCGGATCGACAACCACGAAGAACGACACTTTGCTAAGCGGACATTATAGCCATATCAGGGAAATGCCAGAGATCAGAAATTAAAGAAAAAAACCTACCATGAAGTGTAAAGTACTTATACACATAATCTGATAGTTTTTCGTATCTCAAACACAAGAAGCTGTAATACGTCTGTCCGGCAACACTGAAGGTATTGAGAGATCTGTCAAAATACAGTTAAAAAAACTGTATGAGGGGTTTCAAAAGCGTATGTGAATACATGTATAGTTTTATCATTTTGTTATAACTTTGCACGACTAGTTCTCTTATTCAAGACCCCAACGACTCACCAAACCATGTCCGTGACGTGCCATGGTCTCTGTTAGGTGAGGGGAGATTCTCTTACCACGTGTAAGACTCATTCTATACAAGCATTGAATAGTCTCTAAAAAACGCCAAGTGGATGAATTAATAATTGCTAAAAGTCAAGGAAGTACGATACACTCGATAGACCTTAACCCGCATTCTGCACATTGCGATCTTTTGTGTCTGATTTTGGTCATGCAGTCTATTGTTATGCAGTTTTCGAAATCAAACTGTTTGTTTGGTTTCTTTTTTTACCGTAAGACTACTAAGCACGACTCAAGGACTTCTTACGGACAAAATCAGACTGCACAGAATGTACACTGCCTGATAAGATGTCCGATAAGGTGATTATTTTCGCCCCCCCCAAAAAAAAAACAACTTTGAAATAGCAGCATGTGCTGTCTGATCTTGTGTCGACACTGTCCGATAACCTTTATTATATTTCCCCCTTAATAACTTTGAAATAGCAGAGTTATTGCTTTTACTATCTGCTTGAAAGCTTCATTTCATTAAGCAGGTTAAGGATTAATATTTGATGAGAAACGTCATTCCCAACATTATTACAATGTTTTTAATTTGGCCAAAATTAAGATTATGTCGTCTGGTATAAAAACAGCGACGGAGAATCTAAACAATTAATAGCGTAATAAGGACAGCGAATAAAGATCAGACTATACGGATATGCAAGTCTTCTCTCTGCATGAAGGACAAATGAGATCAGGAAATACATAAGGTATGGTTTAGTATTACCTATAAGCTACATAGCCTTCCGTCTCGAACTTGGTCTCGTCCGCAATTTCCCATTTCTCAACTACCGTGCTGTTGACACTAAATGTCCAATTATTCATCTCCCACGTTGTAAAATGGACATCGCCTTTCACGCTGTCAGTCCAGGAAGTGTTTCGGAATCTATCCGGGATCGTACATGCAGCATCTGAGAAAAAAAATCAATAAAGAAAAAAGAATGAAAACGCCTCGAGTAGGAAATTAACCATTCATAATATGCTGTATTGTTCTATGCTTCATTCAATGCGGTGAAGATATAAGCAAATCGGTCTTTCACAGAATTTCAAAAAAAGTTTTCTCTGTAGACAAAAATTTACGGCTTATCCACATTGAAGGTATTTGCAAATCAACAAACAATGAATTGAATAAGGTTCTATCGATGAGATTTGTCTTTGAAAGGATAGAAAACATTGTCGGAATGTGAGAAAATGTTGTTACCTGCATTTTGTGCTTTTCACGCAATGTTTTCAAAAACCTTCTTCCCCTGGGTCGTTAAACACAGGATTGTTTGGTAAAGTATTAACTCTTCAACACATGACAAAATTTTAGACTCGTCCAAATCCAAAGCATTTTCAGACGACAAATTAAAGGTGGATCAAGTTGTAGAATCTGCCCTTGAAAGGAAACATGTAGAAATATTTATGGAAAAGGGCAAAATGCTGGTTATATGTTTTCAATTTTCAAAAGACTTTTTCCTCAAGGTTGTTTAAATTCGTGATTGTGTGGTAAAGAGTTAAACTTTTAAGTGTAGCAAACGAACATTTACAGCCAAAAGTTTATAAAGAAAACTATTGCAAATTGTAAAAGTTCCCATTAGCCTGAGAAAAATTTTATTCGTGTTGTTCAGTATCGATACTAGATTAGAATATGTAATCTGTGCAGTCTAATCTTGATCTCATGATCTATACCGTCGGCAAAAGGGCATGATTCGTGGTAAGGCACGTAACTGAGGGTTAACTTGGTGGTCTAGGGTTCCCAAATTGTTTTACGTCATAAATCACGTATTTTCCAGGATCAGCTGGGAATTCAAAGAGCGTTTTACCTGAATATTGCCCAATTTATGCATGAATAAGTCGGTTCAATATTAACCCATTTCTACCACTTCTTTATTAACTGTGTGGGTAGGTACAAAGATCGATTGAATTTGTCATACCAAATTACTTAACTATACAAAAGTGCATATATGAAAGAATTTCAATAGGCTTTCTTAGGCTTCTAATAAACATTGAAAGAAAAAATGGTAAAAGGGGGGGGTGGCGCCAAATAATTTATTTCGATAAATAATCCAAAAGTTTTGAATTTCCTTTACAATCTTTTGACGGCTTTGTTACGTAAACCCATGTTCGAAAGAAACTTGAACTGAAACTGAACCGAAAACATAAATGAACTTTTAACGCATAACTGCTCTTATTGTCAGTGTATTACAGTTAAATTACGAATTTATTCATCTGTAACACAGGCGTGGGATAAGCAAATAGTGTTGTATTTTGTCCGAAGGCTGTGTGCCTCATTTCTTAGACAATGCTGATCCATATTTTCTCTGTGAAGCCAGTTTTCATAGCTGATGATCGTGACAAAGCTGCGAATTTTCATCATCTTTAGATTCAGAACAAAATCGTTCTTTGCAAGTTTCTTTTGAATAACTTTTCGTCTGTGATGTACACAATTAACTTTGAGCCATCCATAATTATTACAAAATTCAAGTGTCCTGTAGTATATTCACTTTGCTGTAATCGACTTGCGAATTAAAATGAGTGCTTATATAAGTCAATTATTAATCATAATGAGGTAATAACATGAGCATCATGTTGGGTTTTCGAGATTGCTCAATGAATTTAACACTGGTTTTTCCAGAAGGCTATTTTTGATCGTTGTCTGCGCGTTTCATATTTTTCGAAGTTATGACACATTTCTATCCTGCACAGGATCAACACTAAGTCTTTCCTTACTGTAGACGACACAAAAAGCGTTAGTAGACAGTGAAGATCAAGATCAGACTGCACAGAAGATTCAGTCTGATCTACTGATCTACACTGCCCACTACTTTTTTTGAGATTATGACTAAAGTGGTTCTTCATCTTACAGCGGAAGTGTAGTGGCCTTTGAAAAAGTGTAACTTGTTCATTTAGTAGTGAAAGAGTTAATACGCGGAGCGCATTACTCAAACTTTGCCGCTAAAATGCATCAAGTGGAAAATGGGTGTAAATAATACTGTGGAGAAATCAAGTTTGTTTTTTTTTTGTTCCAAATTTTATTAGAATATAATTTCAACTACTCACTATTTGCTGATGTTCAAGTAATTTTGATATTATTATTTCCTTTCATATCATCATTATAATCATCATCATCTTTGTCAATTTCTTCTTCTTCTTCTTCTTCTTCTTTCAATAGTGACCAATATGAATTCAGCAGATTCTAATAACATTTAACCCTTAATTCGTCTTTCATGACTTTAGTGGTAATTGCGACCAGTGTCTACGGGTCTGATTTTTGATGTAGATCTACACTGCCCGCTTTGCTGAAATATTCCGGACAAGGGCATCCTTAAAGATTGCACATTTTTTGTCTTATATTTCTAGACCTTTTTGTGGACAATGTTGGTCAAGATCAGACTGCAAAGAACATACAGTCTGATCGTTGATCTATACTGTTCGGTTTAAAAGTTTTATTTCAGTTATTTAGCAGAATAAGGGTTAAGTTTATTCAGGCGATCTAAGGGTTAAAATCTGATAAAGATAATATACGGGAAAGGGAACGGCGAATGTTCTGATAAAATCTCGACTTGTCGAAAGTGAAATCATTTGCAGACGACAAATTAGATCTGTCTCGAAAGAGGAAATTTGTCTTTCAAAGGTTAGAAAACATCATGGGAAAAGTACAGAATTGCTGGTCGCCAGCATTTTCTTTTTTCCCCACGATGTTTTTAAAAGCTTTTTTCCCCAGGTTCATTAAACGTCGGGATTGTCGGGCAATGAGATACCATGGTCATGATGTAATCAGCGTAGGTTTAAGTCTTTTCCACACACAATAATAAACCGGTCAAAATTGTAGTCATTTGCATCATGATACATTAAACGTGACTTAAAAACTGAAGTTTACCTTTGAAAAGTAGAAAACATTGTGGGAAAGGGAGAAAATATAGGTTACAAGCATTTTCTCCTTTTCCCACAATGTTTTCAAAAGCCTTCTTCCTTAAGGTTGTTGAAATTGGGGATTGCGTGGTAAAGGGTTAAATACATTATCTCTGTTAAAATGCACGATCGAGTAAGCCAGAATAATAGCAAACATTTAGATATGAAGTGGTGTTTAAATATAAACATATATAATTGTCATGTGCATTTTTTCCCACAATCTTTCTTCCATGAAGTTTTAGGTTTTTTCTCTCCTTAATGCGAAGCCTTCGGAAGGACAAAACTCCACAAATCTATGTCCAATGGCTAGAAAACAACAAAGCACACTATGACAAAATTTATAGATATCTTGTAACATTTTTTATTAATTTCCACTCACTGTTACAATATTTTGAATACATGTACTTTATGCAGTCGATACTTAATATACAGGGCCCGGTTTCACGAAAAAAACTTAGATCTCTTATTTATTAACGGATTTATTTTCCGACTTAGGTTGATTTTTTTGTTATTCTAGACGCATTTCACTGATATAAACAGACTATCGGAACATTCTCCGAAAGCTGACACAACGTTTCAGACTCAACTCAGCGAAATAATGGACTGAAGTCTGTTAATTAACTAAACTTCAGTTCATTTATTTTGCTTAGTTGGTTCTGAATCATAGTGTCAACTCAGGATTTTAGAATGTTACCACAGTGTGTTAATGTTCCTTAAATGGACCTCAAATAGTGAACTCAACTTAAATCAGGACCTGGGACCATTATTAGATTTGAGTAAAATAAAAGACTTAAGTTTTTTCGTGAAACCAGGTCAAGGTTTTTTGAAAGTTAGAGAAAATAATTGCACTCTTGAGTATATAATTTATTATATATCTAGAGGAGAAGAGGCGCTTCGAAGAATTCGAGTTTCCTTTAATACAAAAGTAGCAGTTGAAAAGGTAGCATTGACCCTTAGGCACAAAATCCGGAGATTTAACGATTCTGAAGAATTAAACTTTTGAAACCATTGTGGGAAAAGGAGAAAATGCTGGTAACAAGCATTTTCTCCATTTCCCACAATGTTTTCTAATCCTCGAGACACAAATTCCATGATTCTAGCTACATTTAATTTGCCTGCAAATGCTTTCACTTTGGATCATTCCAAAGTTTTGTGGTTTAATAAAGAGTAAGTTCATTCATAGATCGAGTAGTCCTCTGGCCATCCTTCAGCCCGTCCGTCCATGCGTCAGTCTAAAGCCGACATTAAGTATGTCGATGGACCTATGACAAGGAATGCTGAGAAATTGATTCTATTAGAACTGCTCATAAAATATCGGACGGCGTCGATTCAAGAACTGACTGTACTTTTTATGTGGTCTAATCTTGGTCTATAGTGTCCGTAAAAGTGATTGTGATTGCACTAAAGACTGAACTGAATAATTACCTGAGTGATATCATAATAAATAAAAGCCTAAGTCATTGTGCCTTCAACAGGGACTGTTATGGTCGGAGTATATCAAGATTAGATGCGCATAGGGTGCAGTGTCACACATTTCAGGGCAATCAGCGTATTTATCTGAACCGATAGGCAGACAGACAGCGAAAGAGGGAGGAAAGTAAGACGTACATGTATATAACTAAGTTGCACAAATTATCTTTTTGGATGTCTAATTGTTTATTTTGACTTTTACATATTTCAAAATATCTATCCGTCAGTCATTGATGACATTGCACGATTCCCAAAAGCTGTATATTTAGTCGAAACACTAACGTGTGCAACAATATAATATACACAGTGCAGAACAATTTTAAAATATGCTGAAACAAGTCCAGTTCCAGTAAATCTATACAGTATTTGTAATTTAAAAGCCATTAATTCAATCAGTTATGAATTCCTTCAGTCTTTGTAATATATTTTTACGGGTGTAATTTCGAGCAGATTTCTTCATTGAAGGAGGTTTTGGTACTATAAGTGAATCCGCATTTCTGTCGTTTCTCGCAGACTCAGTGTTTGATGTATGAGAAGCTTCTGTAGGTGTAGCTCTTTCCCTATCGCTGGAAGCGGCTCTAATTTTTTTATCTTTATGACAGGACCTGTCCTCGCCTTGACATCCCTTTTCCGTGGTTCATTAGGATCTTGTCTTCGATTTATTTTTGGCAACACAACATAACGTTCACCAGGTCCGGTCTGCAGCTTTTGCGAGGATTGGAACTCGTCAGATGGACGGGGAGACACGCTTTTGGAGGTGGGTTGTTTTGACGGGTAGGCAGATATGCAAAATAACAGAATAGACTAGCCGGTCAGACGGAAAGATTTTGGACAGATGGATGGGCCAATCACATGAACTTAAAGCGAAGAACAGGGTAACGGTATTGTTTTCTTTGATTTAAAGATCAATTTGATACTCATATTTTAAGTGTTTTGGTGACCACTGGCGTCAGACTGCATCGTCTTTTTCTTACTACTTTTGGATAGAATAACGCCTTGAAAATCCTACAAAGTGAGGCAGTTCAATTTTGTATTTTTGTTCTATACATTGTAGTTACCATATCATAATGATTTCGTAAATCTCCATTTTACAGCCAAATGAATTTCGACTTTTCTCGATGGCCGGTACATATGTTTGAGTCGTGCTGTGTGAAAAAGGATGTATCCGCAAAAACTATCGACTCGTGTCAGCTTGCGCAGTCCGTGCAGGTTGACATGGTTCGAAATCTTTTGCTATTTCTAAATTTTCTCATGTCCAAGGACCATTCTACCGCATGATTCAGTCGGTTCTTAGACAAAACGGATTTTATGGACCCATAATTATGTTATGATTCACTTTGTATAATGCATCATGGATATTTGTTAAATGCACTTTTGCCGTAGTGGCGCTCATTTTCGTTGCTTATTTATAAGCACGTTCCCGATGGCTTGCTCATACATCTTCATTGATGAGGACATTTTCGGCGGCTGATACATACATGTTCACATTCATTGCATATGAGGACATTCTCGGAATCTGGTACGTACATTTTCATTGCAGTGAAGACAATCTCGACGGCTTACTCATATATATTTTCACTCAGGATGAGGATATTCTGGACGGCTGACATTCATTTTCACTGCAAATGAGGACAATCTTGACGGCCTACACATACATTTTCACTGCAAATTAAGAAATTCACGGCACACATTTTGTCAATGTAAATGAAGATATTCTCCATGGCTTGCATACATTTATACTGCAAATGAGGACATCCTCGACGGTTATCACTCATACAGGGTGTTTCATATTATCTGTCCTTATTCTAAGAGTCAATATTTTCTACTATTTTCAGTTTAAACTGGGTTAAAAGCTGTCAATTTTTTGCAGACACAATAAAATTTCACTTGATATGTAGTACATAGACATTACTTTTATAATAGTTAATACACTACACTTTTTCTGACAAGTCCATTTTACAACAATGACGTCTACTCTGAGCAATTTTGACGTCGAGTTTATTGTGAGAGTTTTTCATTACATGTCATTTAGGACGGCTGACTCATACATTTCCATTGCAAGTGCGGACATTCACGACGGCTGGCACATACATTTTCACTGCAAGTTTAGTACAGACATATTTCATTGCTATTTTTTTCCATATTTACATGCAAGTAATTAAATTGATACAAAACAATATGAGGCAAGTAAAGACATTCATGACGGCTAGCACATACATTTCCATTGCTATTGTGGACATTTACGACAACTGGCACATACATTTCCATTGCTATTGTGGACATTCACGACAACTGGCACATACATTTCCATTGCTATTGTGGACATTCACGACAACTGGCACATACATTTTCATTGCAAATATGGAGATTCACAGCGACAGGCACATACATTTTCGCTGGAAATGAGGATATTTTTGACTGCTGGCAAATATTTTATCTCTGGGAATGAAAACATTTTTGTCGTATTGGTTATTATTTAAAATTTAAGTTATGGAAAAACTAGGTTTACAATCACGATGTATGATCTGTGCAGTGTAGTCGATCCACACCATCAGTAAAGGATAATTATGTGGAGACTGACAGAGAAAGAGGCTTCCGGCCACAAACTTTGTTAATCTTTAGCCAAATATTTCCGAGTTTTAATGAATTTGACGGAGAAAACTTTTGAAAACATTGTGGGAAAAGGAGAAAATGCAGGTTACCAGCATTGTGAACTTTTACCACAATGTTTTCTATCCATTTACAGACAAATCCCATGATTTGAGCGGAACTTGATATGTCCTATGCAAATGTTTTCAATATGAATGGGTCCAAAAGCTTGCAGACTGGAAAAGAGTTAAGACGGAATCTTTTATTCTAGCTCTGCAGCATCGTAATACTGAACTTAGTTCTGGTGGGTCAGTTTATTTGATTACGGGAGGTTTCATTTCAGCTGATAAAGAAAAACAAGCAATATACACGTCGAGGAAAATATTTATTTCTGACTGACGCCCAACCATGACAAAGATGGTATAAATAATGTGCAACATGATTCATGTAAAAAAAAAATAGTTTTATTTACGAATAAAGATGATAATACTGATATATATATACAAAATTATATAGAAAAAATACTAGTACTTAACTCTTTACTATACAATCCCGACTTTCAACGACCATGAAAGGAAATGTTTTTGAAAACATTGAGAGATAAGGAGAAAACGCTGCTTTCTGCTTTCTGCCCTATACAAGACAAAATCCATCGATTGATCAAAGTTTGATTTGTCCTCTGCAAATGCTTTAAATTTGGTCTTGCCTAAAATTTTGTAGTTTTGTAAAGAGCTAAAGTCAAAATACAAATCTCACATGGTGACAAAAACTTGACATATTGACAAGGTAGGAGCATGATGAATTGAAGGTAATTACAGTCCTACCATACATGATTTAATTCATGATGCAAAAAGCTTAAATAGACAAACACATAAAAAAGGGGAACTGTTGTTGCAACTGAGCTTGAACCCACTAAGAAAGTATAACAATTAGGCATTGTGATTTCAGCAAAATATGAAATAATAGAAGTTCAATTTTTCAAAACCAGTTGTTTGGAATCCAGCCAAATTTGATAGGCATTCAGTACTTATTGTATTAAACAATACCCGCAAGTTTCAAAGAAATGTGACCAATAATCCCATAATGTGGACTGTGTTGAGTAAGCAAGGCTACTTTTCCTAAGCTGACTGCTTGGTTTCCTTTATTTTTAACGAGACTCAATGCCTTGATAATATAAGTAATCTGTGCAAATTTCAAAAGAATTGAATCAAAAATGCGGACGGTATCGCATAAACAAGAAAAGAAAATTTTCAACTTTAAATGGCTACGTTTCCGACCATTTTTTTCCCCAATAGGATTCAAGCTATTGATGATATAAAGCAACTGTGCGAATTGCGTGAAAATCGAACCATAAATGCGGACTTCATCGCGGAAACAAGGAATGTAAATTCTGAAATGTAAATAACTACATTTCCCTTACCAATTGTCCGATTACTTTCCGAATCTATAAAGTTCAAACTATTGATGATTTTAAAAAATTGTTTAAGTTTCACATATATCTGACAACAAATGCAGACTATATTGCGTAATCTATTACTCTAACTGTTCAATTTAAATGGCTACTTTTCCCTTACTGATCGTCAGATTTTTTTTTTTTTTTTTAATCAATAGGGTTCAAGCTATTGATGATATAAACAAACTGTGCAAGTTTCACTAAAATCTTAAAGGCACAAATGCAGACTTTATCACCTAAACAAGAAAAAGACAATGGGACGGACTGACAGACGAATGTACTACTGAAACCATCCCTTGACATAAGCTCTGCTGGCTTAAGCCAGTAGAGCTCAAAACCGTGGAGGAAAAGAGGACAATGCTAGTTACCGGCATTTTCTTCTTTTCTCATAAAGTTTTCAAAGGCATTTTCCCTTACGATGGTAAAAAGATGGATTGTTAAGTTAAGGCTTGTTCAAATGATAAAAAATTATTGCTTCAGTACAGGAAAACGTAATAAAAGTAGGAGTATTTAACAAAGATATCTTTTTTTCAAAACATTTGACCAACATCTCATCACTGGAATAAATGCATTACAATGACATGGTATATAACTGTGAAAAGGGGCTTTATGCATCGGCAGGAAGTATCGACTCAGATCAGCCTCTGCATTCCTTGCAGGATGACCTGGGCCGAAACTTTTCGCTATTGGTCAATTTTCTGTATGTCCAAGGACCAGTTTACCTCATGGTTCAGATGGTTGTTAGACAAAATGCATTTTTGGATCTATGATCATGTGATGAGTTGTTTGGTATCATGTATCATGGATATGCATTAAACTCCTTTTTGCTAGAACATGGCTTATATACTTGATTGATATTGTTGAAAAATATTCATAAGATAATTGATATGACCTGGCGTAAGTTGGCATTTGAGTTAAATTTTGATCAAACGAGTCCAGGTAAGTGTTATTATTCAAAGCTTTGGAAGACTTGAAAACATAGAGGATATTATTCTGTTTTCTGCGGTGAAAAATCGAAATCTATGTCATCGAGTGACCGTCATCGGTATTATTACATTCTGTTACTAATAATAGTAACATTTTCTACTGAAAGTGTGTAATATCAATGTCACGCGAGGGCAGATATGGCGGGGCAACGGGCTGATATCTGATATCCTGCCCGTTGACAAGATATTTGCTCTAAATCTATAGCAACAGAAGACTAACGTTAACTAACGTTCTCAAAACATCCAGTTTGAAAAAAAGAATGGCTGAATCAGTCCGTCAATCGCTAGCGGACAAATCTTCAGAACTTATTATATACATTCATTGAATCGCAAAACCAGCAAAGACACGATAATTAGAGAATAGATTGTTGTTGTCTTGGATTGGGAAAGTTTATCGGACAAGGCGTACGAATTTTATCTGGTGAGCCGGGGAACCGAGCCTGGTTACGTTTCCCAATGCAACGCACCAACCATCTATTCCATTTAAACTGTTTCTCGTTTATAATCCATATAATACTAGATTGAATATTTGGTTCGGAAAACACACATACCAACATCTTTTCCACTAGGAATAAAAATTAAGAACTGTTTATTTTAAACGTCCGTGTACTGTATATGCAGCTGCGATAGTCATGATGAATGATGCATGATTACGTCATGAACGTGACGTTAACCCGCGGAAAAAAGGTTGTGTCGAATTAAGACAAGAATTTCTCTGTTTTAAGTGTTAAAACATAAACAAACAAAAAAATCGAGCAAATGATCCATGAATGTAATAAACAGGTTATTACACGGCTGATGAGGGCCGGAGAGTGATATCGGCCCGCTACATCGAAATCTGCCCTCGGGCTAAAGCCCTCGGGGCAGATATCAAGGTGGCGGGCCGATATCACTCTCCGGCCCTCATCAGCCGTGTAATAACCTCTATGTATTTTCACGTGTGGCACAGCCACTCGTGAAAATACTACAGATAGTGTTTACGGTTTGACATAAATTTCGACCTTTCACAAAAAAATATATAATCTATTTATTTCATGCTTCTGACCCCTTTTCTGTTGGGACTTTCATCATAACCCAGTACATTTGTTTTCGGTAATTCCACGTTGCGTACATCCCCAACATACAACACAATATTACAATACAATATTTTGTAAAGCGCCAGAAAGGCGTAATGTGCGTAAATTACGTCACATTTCCGTCTGGTTGAATGGCACGCACTGTTTACCTAGGTAACTCGAGCGCATGAACTACTGTTTCCGCCTTCAGTTGAAGAGTTTTGTTTGTTTGTTTGAATGGTGTTTTACGCCGCTTTCAACATTATTTCAGTCATATCACGGCGAAAGCTCAGATATTCATGTTTTCCTCGGTTTAACCAGTACTAGGCTGGGGCTCTGAAGTGTCTTACCCAAGGACACTCCTGTGAAAAACCCAGTGGAGCCAGTGAGGCTCGAACCCGGGGCCTCCAGGTCACGAGTCCTACACCTAACCACTGAGTCACACAGGACCCCCCCAGTTGAAGAGTTACGGAAACATCCACAGTTTCATTGGTCGTAACCATGAATTATCAAACCTTATAATCCGCTAAATATTTCCCGATAAACTACCGAAAAGCATGAAATAAAATGTTTTTTTTTCTCCGCGAGTTTGATCAATTTTACCACAAAACCAACAGATGTCATATTCTTTATGTCAAAGAACTACATGTAAAGAATTACAGTTCATAATATGCAAAAACAGAGGCCTACATGTTGATATTCATCATTTTACGCCGGTAACCGGAAACACCGAGGAAGAAAGTCATTTTCGTCACATTTCGCTCTTTTCAAGACGACGACAATTTAGACGATCTGATAGGCTTCGTTTGCGACATGCGACAAAAATACCTATAACGATTAAAGCACCTATACTAGTTGAGACAACAATTGCAATAACTGTCCCTTTTTCGAGTCCATTGTCGTCTTCGTCATCTCCGTTGTGTTCGTCACCTGTAGATAAAAAAAGATCAGTAATAAAAGTTCAGAAAAAAAACGTTAAAAATTCATTTTCCTCTAAAACTTTTACCAGTCAATCCCGAGTTTGAAGGAAGGTCTTTATAGATATTGTGGGAAAAGGAGAACACACTAAAGCATGCTCTTAAAAAAAGAGACTTTATGCAACTCTCTTGTGCATTATAAAGCAAGACATCAAATATTTATAGATTCTTAAAATCCATTTCGTCTAACAACCGACTGAATCATGAGGTAGAATGGCTCTTACACATACAGAAATTTGAATATGTAAAACAAAAAGGTCTGCTTGTCAGACATGGATCTTTACTTTTTGCAGATGCATTTAATCCCTTTTTCACAGAGCATGACTCACTTGATTGCCTCTGCAATTGCTTTCAACATGATTTTGCGTAAACTTTTGACGTCTAGTAAAGAGTAAACGAATTCTGTCGTTTAAGAACTACATGTATGAAAAAATGTCATTCACACTGAAAATATATATTTATTTTTTCCAAAATCAATGAAGATGTTGACCTTAGCGGACGGCACAGATCAGTATCAGACTGCATAGAACGTGCAGTCTGATCTTGGATCTCTGCCGCCTGCTCCTTCACTCAAATCCATAGGATAATTTTAACTCTCTGAGTTTCAGTGGATGAAATTTTCATGGCTTGGCTCAAAATTATGTAATACACCTTCATGTTCGTTAATATTAACAAATTGCATAGAATCATTATAAAGCGAAGTTAAATGGATTAAGCAGCCATACGAATGGCATACGAGTCACTACGATAAACAAAGTTGACTTAATAAACTCATGGTGTAAACATAGTCAATAAATATTATTCACATATACCAGGGATATGGAAAAATCTGAGAAATCTCATTAAAAGTCCCCAAACGCGAGAAAAATCGCATCCAAATAAAAAATTTATGATCGCAAAAGATAATTTTCACTTTCGTTTTCGATGGTCAACAAGGGACATAAATCATTGAGACTGCCGTACACATGATTATAAATAAGTATCATGTAGACGCTTGAATCTAGACTCCATAACGCGCTTTTGATAGTCTTTTCGAACAACAGATCTAGACGCTTGAATTTTGCATAACGCGCTTTTAAGGTATTACCATCCTAACGCTTCTAGTGCAACATGGAACAAAAGTTCTTATTAGATGATAAATAAGGATTTATACTGATATAATATTTTTGCACATTTCTAATCGACCAGAAATTCCTTTCATGTCTATCTTGAAATTATTTGTTGATACTTTTGTTATTTTCCTGAAAAGGGAGGTAATTATTATCTCCCTATGTAATGAGAATATAGTGGTTTTAGATTCATAAATGATAATTCTAAGAAGGAAAAAAAAGGAAAAGGTGTCTCGGTTAAAGTAGTAAAATAATACTCATTTTTAATCATAGCAAATTTTGTAGGATAATATTATAGTGGAAATAGCTGTTTTCCATTAGGGGGGTACTACCTTCATAATACTTTCGGACAACCGCTTGTTTTTATTCCGTAAAACATTTTTCATGTCGCCAGTCTGCGGAGGGAGTTTTCGATTGAAAAATACCACCAAAAAAGGAGTTAAAGCCCAAATAGGACAATAAAACTTTTTTTTTTTTTGAAATGACCAGTTTTTGCCGCTTAAAAATATATCTTCCTAAGCTTCAATCCGACGCAAGAAATATGAGCTAAAGCCTACTTTAAGAACGCATCCTGCTCTGTTTATAACAGCTTATCAAGCTGGAGTGTCGTTTATGAAAACGTGATAACGGTGTTAATACACTTATCTGGTTTACAATGACAGGCTTGAAGTTACCTGCTTCCCTAATTGACAAATGTATATCAAATAATGCTGTAATGCTTTGCCAAAAATTAATTGACGTGGAAAAAAAAGACCGTTGAAAAAAAAACGCGGAAACGCATGAAACAACAATGGTCAGTATGACTTCGTCCGATCAGAGGCACTTCAAACTGTCTTTTCATCTTAAATTATGTATTCAAACAGTGAATTTACATAAATATCTGTATAAAACAATAAGTGGAAGCTTAAATTACTGTTCAATAATGAGGAAACAACTTTGGTTGTTATATAAACTGAAAATTATTTTACCTACAAGTTACACGGTGGAGGGTGGAGGTAAAGCCTTCTTGTCTTACAGTGTTAGCACTGGATCAAGTGTTAAAGAAGAAGGTATTGGACATACAAAGAAAGAAGACTAGAATAAAAAAAGAACTTTCATGGATGTAACCTTTATTTTCTCCCTCTTCAACAATGTTTTAAGCTATGAAAGATAAATCCAGTCATTCTAGCCACATTTCAGTTGTAAACTGCAAATACTCTGAATATGAATGAGCAGTCTAAAAATATGTTGTTTTGCAGTAAAAAGATCGGTTGTGTCCATTCATTCATAATGAACTACAGAACTACATTAGATGAGGTATTTTCCTTTTTGATTTGTCCATAAATAAAGAACATAACTTGAAAATTTGGTTTTATTACATCCGTATGTCTCCATAATAATCGAGTGATTTTTACTCTTGGACATTTCTCTTTGACCTTTGGAAATTCCATTTTGACTCTTGAAAATTTGAGCCCAAGAATCAATTACTCTTGGGATCCAGGACCTAGTGAGAACCCTGACTTAGTGTTCAGTTAAGGTTAGGGGTTTCTTTTGTTAATCTCTTGGGCATTGAAGACAACTATCTCATAATTTTTCAAGAAAAAATAGATACATCTAAGAGACAACACAAAACAATTACCTGGCACTGTGCCACCTACACTTGAGCAACCAGAAAAATACAAATGACGACAACGTAAAACATTATCATGCGCCGAACCTAATACTCAGGGCAACCGGATTAAAGGCAAATGTCAACAACATAAAACATAACCCTAGCGCGGAGCCAAATACTCATGAGCAACCAAATAATTGCAAATGGTAACCAAAAACCCATCAACCTGGCGTTGGGCCAAATACAAATGGGCAACCAGGCAACTACAAGTGAGAGCAAAATACACCATTAATCTAGCCCGCGCAAAATACATTAGACTACCAGATAAATGCAAATGCTAACAACATAGGACATAAACCTGGCGCCGAGCCAAAAGCTCATTGGCTGGCAGAAAAATTCAAATGGTGTAAACGTAGAACACAAACCTTGCGCCAAAACAATTACTCATGGGCAACCAGACAAATAAAAATTCTAACAGTTTAAAAAAAAACCTGCTGCCGAGCCAAATACTGGTAGGAAACCAGACAAATGCAATTGCCAACATCAAACATAAACCTTGTGCCGAGCCAAATAGTCATGGGCAACTAGGCAAATGTAAATGTAAACAGCATGAAAAATCAGCCTGGCACCAAGCCAAATAATAATTGGAAACCAGACAAGTGCAATTGCCAACAACATACAGAAATATACACCGTACGCCGAGCAAAATACTCATTGGCAACCAGACAAATGCAAATACCAACAATATAAAACATAAACCTGGCGCCGAGTCAAAGACTGGTTAGCAACCAAACAAATGCAAGTACCAACAAAATAAAAACTCAGCCTAGTGTCGAGCCAAATACTTATTGGCAACCAGTCAAATGCAAATGCCAACTACAAGGACATACATCTGGTGCCGAGCCAAATACTGGTGGGCACCCAAAAATCAGCCTGGTGCCGAGCCAAATACTCATTTGCAACCAGTCAAATGCAAATGCCAGCTACAAGGACATACAAGTGGTGCCGAGCCAAATACTGGTGGGCAACCAGAAAAATGCAAGTGCATGTCAGAAATAATCTGTAAGCTACAGGCAGTACCACATCTTGTATATAACTTAATGTCTATCATTGTGAGTACCGGGAGTACTTTGATCATTTGATGCTTTAGTGCTATTTTTGGAATACGTTTTCTCTTTTGAATAAATCACAGATTTTAATTTCAATCAGTGTTTATGTTGTATTCAATGATATGCATTTTTGTTTCGTTATATTCTGCAATAGGTACATTGTAATTTCACGTTTAAATTCTTGATGGATTTTCACGTTTAAATTCTTGATGGATTATCAGGTCAAGAAATCATGACACTTTTAGAAACACAAAATTCTGACCCTGTTTAGTTGAAACTAGTGCAAAACTGGATGTTGTACTACGCCGTTGCAACAATACGCTGCAACAGCAACTTTTCTCCGTAACCCATTACAGAGACATCACTCTTTTCACGCTGTGGAAATAGGCGACACAGGGTTAAGCAGATCGACTAGCACAGAGCAAGGTCGACAGTGGTTCAGCATACGACTCCATTCGTAACGCTGAAGAGAGCTCGATGCTCGTATACGTTCCGAACCGACCAGCCTCAAACAGCCCGGCTTCAGTGAGGTCCAGACTCATTCCAAACACGATAGGCTGACTAGGGGAGTCATTCTAAACAGCCCTGCTTCAGAGAGGTTCAGACTCGTCCCAAACACGACAGGCTGACTCAGGGAGTTGCTTCAACACGTCCTATACAGACCCAGCCTAAAACGGACACGTTCAAAGCAGTTCGAAGCTGAGAAGTCTTGTGTTACAGTTCCAGCCTAGACAGTGAGGTTTGAACAGATCAGTCTGAAACACAGACCGACAGCGGTTCAGCACAACGCCGTTTCTGGCCAGCTTCAGGCAGACTTGAAGTACTTCACAGGGACTCGTTTGAAGACGTTTGAAGCCGAACAGGTTGAGAGTGTGTTTGAAGCCAAGTCACGAACGACGGTTTGAGGCAACCTTCATACTCCGTCTGTTTTAAACCAAAGACAGAAGTTTAAGCTTGGCACTTTTTCTCCATAGACTGTATAAGACAGTCGTTTGGCGTCCGACGGGTAATCTATCAAGACAGAAGTTTGATGCTTTTGTGTTTTTAGTTTCAAATTAATTGAGGCCAGATAGCCTGAGGAAAATTCTATATATCGTTAGAACTGTACATATTCCCTGGTAAGAATTTGTCACCTGAGAAACAAACCCATTCATCGTCATCAGTGCAAATACTAGTAGTATAGACATACACCGTGCGCCGGTATGAATATTTATGGACATCTAGACAAATACAAGAGACAACATCATGGAAGAAATATCAGGCGCCAGCCAAATACTAACGGAGAGCAAGAAAAATACAAATGCCAACAGCAGAGATCAATAACCTGGTGCCGAGCCAAATACTGGTTGGCAACCATATAAAATTACAAAATAAGAAAGAAGATACACCTGGGCTCAGTTTCACGAAAAAGCTTTAAGTCTCTTATTTGCTCAAATCCGCTAATGGACTCATTTAAGTTAACTTCGTTATTTGAGACGTGTTTACTAACATTAACAGACTTAAGTAACGTTCTAAAATCCTTAGTTTACACAACTTTGAAGACTCAACTCGGCTAAATAATAAACTTTAATCTGTTTACCGAGTTAAGCCTGTTTCTGTAGCTGAGTTGAGTCCGGAACATTTGACAATTCAGGATTGAAAACGTTACATAAGTCTGTTAATTTGTGATTTTTTTGTGAAATGCGTCTCAAATAACGAAAGTCTGGAACCGAGTCTGCAAGCGGATCTGAGCAAAATAAGATAAATTTTTTCGTGAAACCAGACCCTGGCGCCGAGCCAAATATTCATATGCAAACAGAAAAATGCAAATGGCAACTACCATACCATGTTATCCTGCCAGCACCGAGCCAAATACTCATTGGCAACCAGACAAACTACACAACTGCAAATGCCAAAAACATAAAACATAAACCTGGTGCCGAGCCAAAGATTCTCAAGCGTAACTAGACAAATAACAAATACAAGGGAAAACAACATAGAACAAAAACCTGGTGCCGAGCCATAGACTCTCGTGTGTAACTTGTCAAAAAACTGGGCAGCTTAGAACATAAACCTTGCACCAAGTAAAATACTGGTGGCGGGCCAAATACTCATCGGCAACCAGAAAAATGCAAGTGACACTAAAGACCAACTTACTAGCCATGCCTTGATTACAATAGGTTTAAATTGTTTAAGCAACAAAGCAGGCGATATTTGCAGAATACACAGCTCGCTCTACCAGACACACACGCATATTCCCACCCACCCCCCCCCCCTACACACACACACACGTTATTATGTAAACAGGAAATAAAATTCTATCAAGCAATTTATATGCTGGAAAGAAATGGGAATGGACAAAGAAGAAAAGATTTCGCATTAGCTCTGTAAATGGCTTTGAAACTTAATCTTCATAACGTCTTATATACGTGAATGCTAAACATAACTTGCAATAGGTCATTCGAATTTGTATGTTTGTTTGTATTGGAGTTTAAAGCCGTTTTAACAGCTTAGGTCATATCACGGCGGTCAGTGCTCCTATGCGTGGGTTTTCTGACTTTCTCACACCAGCACTGACACAACTTTCTTCCCAAACCAATGACTACTTTTCTTGCATGCATCAGTGGCGAGAGGCGAAAAATCGCCTGAGAGAAAGTTTGCCTCAACCGGTTACCGAACTTGCAACCACCATGTCATGAATAAGATATGCTAACCACTGATAGTGAGAGAGCATGTTTTTATCTACATGCATAATATGTTGGTTGTCTGGAAATCATAAATGTTCAGGATGCCAAATCACGCCAGATAGATGTTTATTATAAAGGCAGGTAAGTCATTAAGTCAGTAACTCTTAAAAATGCAGCGTATCTCTCAAAATGTACCGCTTGATATACTTTTTTTCTAAATTCTCACAAGATATTAAAAAGCACCATTCCTGTAAAATCTTTTTAAAAAAAAATCTGTCCGCTGGTCTTTTTTTTTTCCCCTTTATTTTATTGCAGGAAATTGATCGGAAAATAAGTCTTGCTGACACGTTAGAACATTTCTCATTGCTAGTGTGATCTGTCTAGTGCCTTAATTCTTTCGATTAATCCTTAACACATTACACTTCTAAGAATAATCATTTATTTGAGCAGTATTTGTTACTTTAAGAACCACCTTTTAAGTTTGAAATTAAAACCTGTATGTTTTAATTTTTACAAAAGTTATCCCCTTTGAAGAACGGTATTTTTGTTTTTGCTCCGCAACACATAATTTCATCTGAGTGAAAAATAAAAAAATCTGTGTAGGAAAAAACCGTGGCATATGTCCTTAAAACGGCGTTAAAACACACACACACACACACACACACACAGACGCACGCGCGCGCGCGCGCACCCGCGCTCACGAAAGAAAGAAAGATAGGGCAACATTACTGACTGAAGCTTCTCAAAGCTGAATAGAAAAAAGCTGCATTGAACTATACTCACCACGGCAATTGACTGTCAGAGAGAAAATAGGGAAAAAATACTATTAGTATACATTGTCACTGTAAGTTAAGTTACCTTCATAACATATGTACAAATATAGTGTAGATTTAGCAAACCAGGGTCCGTATTCACCAACAATCCTTAGGAACGTTCTCTTCAGTCTTATTCTCAAGAATTTTCTAAATTTGAAATAACACAACTTTTGACTGGCTAGAGCATTTGGTTTAGCCAACCAGACGTTGAGTTACTTTCAAATTTAGAAAATCTTGAAGAGAAAGACTATGAATATTGTTATGAATGGTCGGTAAATACGAACCCAAGATTACGAAATGATATTCTCATCAGGATAGACAATGTTTGTACGTTCAGAAAAAACAAGACAAGGCTTGGCTCTGAGTGTGGATGTCCAAAGACAACAATTAAGGGCGTGCGGCTGACTTCTTTGTTAACGAACGAGTTAAAAGAATATCATCCCATTTATGTCCATAAATTTTAACTTTGGTCCTGCTCTCTTCGAAGCACAGTGAATTGTTTTAAGCTTTCTTGTTCCTATATCAAAGCATTCCTTTACTTATTTAAATGTTACCAATTTAAAGGTTCATGTATTTAACAGCTATTTAAAAGCATTCTTATTCAATACCTACTTAAAGGCATTCTGAAACCATTTTAAAGGTGTTCCTATACCTATTTAAATGCTTTCCTAAACCTACTTAAAAGTATTTCTATACCTACATAAAGGCATTTCTTCACCTTTTGAAATGCATTTTTATACCTATCTTAAGAGTTTCCTATACCTATTTATAGATTTTTTTACACCTATTCAATGGCGTTCCTCTATCTATTTTACGCCATTTTTATACCTATTTAAACGAATTCCTATACCAATGTCAAAGTCTTTTCTCTACCTATATAAAGTAATTCCTGTACCTATGTAAAGACTTTCCTTGACCTTATTTACCTATTTGAAGACATTCCTATATCTATGGTATTTCTATAGCTATTTAAGGCCTTCCTACATCTTTTTAAAGGCATTCCTGTACCTGTGTAAAGACTCCCACTTTCTATTCAAAGGATTTCCAATACTTATTTCAAGGCATTCTAATATATTTAAATGCATTCCTATACCTATATTAAAGTTTTTCTTTACCAACTTTTAAAGAAAGTCCTATACATATTTAAGGCTTTCCTACCCTTATTTAAAGGCATTCCTACACCTATGCAAAGAAATTCACTTCTTAGTTTCAATCTGAGCAGATCTCAAGGAATGCGGTAAACTAGTATTAACTAACTAAAGCTTCAAAACCTTGCACCTAATCAATCAGCTTAATTTGAATAAAGTTTGAGTTAAGAATATGGGGAAAATATCAAGAGAGACTGCACTTACAGTTTTCCGAATTTCTGATCAACATGCCTATGTTATTCCCTTGATGATCTCGTGGGTAATGGAATGGCGTCTGACCAGGCTGGCATCTCATTGGAGCAATCGATATGTGCTCGCCATTTTCGTCTGATACCTGTATTGAAAAAAAACTATTTATTGATGATACATATGCAATCTTTATGATGGAACACTGATTTGACTTCATTTGTAAGTTATGTGAACTTTTTTAAAGCATGACTTGTACACACAACAACTTATGTCTGACATATTTGGGTATGGTCTGCGAATTTTCCATGGCAATTAAATAGAACTTTTGCTAGGTTCATGTTTTCCAACCATGTTTAAAGCCTTTACATTTGATCTTATCTCATAAATCACAGACTCCCTCAGTAATTGAAATGAATATATATCTTTTTTTTCTAACCGAAAAGACAGTCCAGATATTGATATCCGAGGCTGCCTCTGATCTAATTACTTCACAAAATATCAGAGTGTATACATGGAGAAGAAAACCGATGAAAATATTTTGAAAAAATAAAGTGAGAAAATGCTGGTAACCAGCATTTTTCTTCTTTTTCAACAATGTTTTCAACCCTGTAAGACTTAAGGCTCAATATTTGAGCAGCACTTACTTTGTTGACTGCAAATCTTTTCAGTATCGAAAAAGGGGTTAAGCAACGGAGTTTTTTATGGTAATTTCTAACTAGAAAGAGGAGGAAATTATCTTGCAGAGAAAGATATTATACCTACCATACAAGAAAACCGGAATGTAAAATTATTATCTACACTATCATCATGGTTGTACACGTAGCTGTAGTAGTAGCTGCCGATCTTTTCGCTTGTAAGACAAGACAACGATCTATTGGCTGAAAGAAATGAAACCAAACCATTGTTTATTTGTTATAAATGAAAAAATGATGAATGGATCGATAGGTGGATGGATGGGAGAATGGATGGCTGGAAGGAAGGAGGGACTGACAGATATATGAATGGACGGATTGGTGGATGGATCGCAAGCTGAATGAATGAATGAATGAATGAATTTTCAGACCCAATGTGTTTTAGATTAGTTGTTATTGTATTTCTCCTCAAAGTTTGAAACTGGAAGTTCCCACGTTTTTTTTTTCCATATATAGGATTGTACAGAAAACGAACAGTTAAAGTGTTTACCAAGTGATAAAAAATTTTGACTCGGCTCAAATGACGAGACTTATCTATAATCCAGTAATAAACAATGTTGTCAAAAGATGAGACGCTGGTTATCAACATTTTTCCATTTGCAAACATGTTTTCAAAGGCTTTCTTCATCAGGGTCGTTGAAACACGGGACTGCATAGTAAAGGATTGACTTACCGGAGTATGCGACAGGTAAAGAGCAATCCGTTGAATTCAGCCGCAGACTGGTTTTATCTGTACAGGTGTCCAACGTTAGGTCACTTCCCCCGCATGGAATTGTACCATTCGGCAAATAGACTGAAGACTTGAAATTACCCAGAATGCTCTGTGGACATTCGACGCTAAACTCGTTCTCCTTGCCTTATAAGCAAAAGATATGAAAATACCATAATCAGCATCACCAAATTCAGCATTTTTTTCTTTTATTACGTATGTATCTGTTTACCTAATTTCATTGCATAATTTCACATTCATCCAATAGTTTCGGTAATAGATCTATACATAAATCATTGATTCCAAATTACGGTTTTTCAGATGGTCATCAAGATTTCAGTGCAGATGCAAGCATTCAGTCATCAAGGGCAGAGATTCAAGTTAATGAATGCTTGAATGTGCATTGAAAACTTAATGACTTCCTGCATGATCATGATCATCATTTAATAATGGATGGATTACCTAATGCACTATACAATTTGGACCATGTATAACTATGCTTGCCTTTTTATTATCTCATACCGAATATGTACTGTATATGTGCTGAGAGAGTATAGAAACAAACTTGTAAATTTAAAAAGATGTGTATTTTTTTTTATTGTCACTAGGCTATACCTGATGCATGTCTGGCTATTTTTCCTTTTGTAAATTATGATGACAAAAAAGTATTGAAAGAAAAAAGGACCGCAAAGAAAATGCTAGAGTTTCCGCCTTCAATTGAAGAGTGAGAAAATAAAATCGGTATTTTTCACTGAAATATAAAAAAATATTGCACCGTTATCTCTCGATAAACTGCCGGAAAGCATGAAATAAGTCAAGATATTAAACAACATACTGCTAGATTAATGAAAAGTGAAAATAAAATTAAATTACAATTTACTTTCTTTTTAGAGCAAAACAGCCTTACACAGTCGGACAGTGAGAATCAAAGGCCAGGCTGCACATTCTGTACACTCTGATCTTAATCTTCACTGTCCACAAACTTGAGCCTTGAATGGCGCTGAACGACCTATAGGTTAAATCGAAAATGAAAAATGTCATCAATTCCAGATTAAACTTGCTTGCTTCGTGTATGAAACAATCCCTCTTTTCTTCCACTCGTCATTTCTGGCTGCCCATCTTGCCCTCGTCCATTCACCATAAAGAAAAATGGGAGGAGACAGTAAGATCAATCTTACTTTAGACCCTCGGGTGCTCAGTAATGAAAAGGACACCGTCGATCGTGAAAAATTCAAATAAGGCAGCTCCATCGTTGTTGTTGTTGTGTCAGAAAATCTCAGAGTAATGGAAAGAGTGGATCGTTTAAGATAAGACTGCATATTTTTACATAGTCTGATCTCTGTAATGTAATATATATCGTTACTGTCCCCCACTGTACTGCCAGTTGTCCCTAGAATTCAAAGGGCAACACTTGGAGAAAGGAAAAGAAACAGGAGAAAAGGTTAGAGAAGAAACCAAAAACTCTGTACCTGGGGATATCATCAAGTTGAAAATACTCTTGTCTACCACGTAACTCTTGTTGCAGATGTCTGAGAATCGCCACAGACCTTCTGTTTTGGAGGCAAGAACTCTCTCTCCATCGGTTAGGTTAGAAACGTCTGAAAAAGGTATGAAACAGCCACTTTTGAAGAATGTCAATTGAGTACTTCTCCCTGTGATTTAGTAATTATAGCAAGACTTTTTAGGGTGAATATTAAGAACTACTAGTAATATCTTATATGCGTGATGTCTTTATGAGACTTTGAAAAACAAGAAAGTACAGATCGACAGTTATATATTGTTTGTTTACAGGTATATGAGAGGTGCTCTGACAAAAAGGGATTTAGCATATCTCGACGAAGCATCATACCAAGCAGGTCATCACATGAAAATGGATCCATACAATTAATTTCGTCTAACTACTAATCGAGTGGTGAGGTAGACCGGTTCTTTGACATGCAGAAAATTGACCAATAATAAATTTTGACCCAGGTCAGCCTGCACACTCTTCAGACCTGGGTTAATACTTTTAGCAGATGCATTTAATCCCCTTTTCGCACAGTTTGGCCCATATGTGTTTGTCCATGTTGGTTATGTCCCTCTTTGAAAACCTTGTATTGAAGCGGATCGACAACCACGAAGAAGGACACTTTGCTAAGCGGGCATTATAGCCATATCAGGGAAATGCCAGAGATCAGAAATTAAAGGGGAAAAAAAACCTACCATGAAGTGTAAAGTACTTGTGTACATAGTCTGATAGCTTTTCGTATCTCAAACACAAGAAGCTGTAATACGTCTGTCCGCCAACATTGAACGTATTGAGGGATCTGTCAAAATACAGTACAAAAAGCAGCATGAAGGGTTTTAAAAGTCGTTTGCAAATGTAGTTTTGTCATTTTGCTAGAACTTAGCACGACTAGCTCGCTTATTTAAGACTCCAAGGACTCAACAACCATGCCCTTGACGAGCCATGGTCTCAGATAGATCAGGGAGAATTCTTGTACCTCATGTAAGACTCATTCTCTACAACCGTTGAATAATAGCCTTTTAGGAAAACCGAACAAATAAATTATATAAGCTAACAGTCAAGGAAGAAAGATACACTCGCTACCCGCAATCTGCCCATCGCAATCTCTATTTATCTGATTTTGGTCATCCGTGCTGTCTTTTTTTTTTGCTGTCTTCAAAATCAAATTATTTGTTTGTTTGGTTTCTTATTATTTTTTTCCCTAATCTTTGGTGCACACGTAATGTTATTTCCAACATTATTGTAATCCTTTTAATTTGGCCAAATTAAGATTATGTCGTCTCGTACAAAAATAGATACGGAGAATCTACACAATTAATAGCGTAATGAGGACAGCGAATAAAGGTCAGACTATACGGATATGCAAGTCATCTCTCTGCATGAAGGACAAATAAGATCAGGAAATACACAGGGTATGGTTTAGTATTACCTATAAGCCACATAGCCTTCCGTCTCGAACTTGGTCTCGTCAGTAACTTCCCATTTCTCAACTACCGTATTGTTGACACTAAATGTCCAGTTTTTCATCTCCCATGTTGTAAAATGGACATCGCCTTTCACGCTATCAATCCAGGAACTGTTGCGGAATCTATCCGGAATCGTACATGCAGCATCTGAGAAAACAAATCAATAAAGATCGAATAAAATGGAAATGTCCTCGAGTAGGGAATTAATCATTTTTATTCTTTATTGTTCTATGTCTAATTCAATGCGATGAAAATACAAGCAAATCGGTCTTTTACAGAATTTCAAATACATTTTCGTCTGGAGACAAAATTTAAGACTTGTCCACATTGAAGGTATTTACAAATTTACAAACAATAAATTGAACGTAGCTCAGTCGATAAGACTGGTCTTTGAAAGGATTGAAAACATTGTCGGAATGTGAGAAAATGTTGTTACCAGCATTTTGTGCTTTTCACGCAATGTTTTCAAAAGTCTTCTTCCCCAGGGTCGTCTAAAGACGGGGTTGTTTAGTATAGGATTAACTCTTTACCACACGACAAAATTTTAGACTCGTCCAAATCCAAAGCATTTGCGGACGACAATTTAAAAGTGGATCGTATTGTAGATTCTGCTTTTAAAAAGGTATGTGTAGTAAACATTGTTGGAAGAGGACACAATGCTTTTTATAGGCATTTTCTCCTGTTCTAACAATGTTTTCAAAAGGCTTCTCCCTCAAGATCGTTTAAATTCGTGATTGTGTGGTAAAGAGTTAAACTGTTAAGTGTAGCAAACGAACATTTACAGCCAAAAGTTTAAAAAACAAATTCTAACGTGACACGTGATTTTACCTCTATAAACACAGTGCAACGGGATCGTGGTAAAAATCGACGCCATTTTATAGTAAATTACCCGTGCCGGCTGTTCCTATGTCCGCCCTCGGATATTTTACAATGAAAGTCTGTTGATGTAAACAAGTCGTCCGCTACTCAGAGAAAAACTCGAATTTACCGATATTTACTCTTTTTGATAAAATTGACAGTAATGAAACTATTTGAAATGTTACAAGTAAACATGTTTCAATCAAGTATCTGTTTCTGTGGAAGATTAACATTAAAATTGGCCAGTGTTGCATTGGAAATGAGATATGGAGTGAGTGGGATAATATTCAGAGCATTTGACGCAACTGCGACTCTAATGATTGACTAGAAATTCATTCTTCTTGTTCGTTTGAAAGGGAGAACATAAAATCGTAAAGTTGTGCGGGGTTTTTTTTTGTTGTTGTTGTTGTTGTTGTTGTTGTCGCTTGTTTGTGTTGTTTTTGATACCTAAGGCTTTATTTTTTTCCTTTATATTTACCGACTGGGCAGTGGAGCTTTGCTCTGGTTAGCAAATGGAACAGCCATGGTATATTCAAGGGAGCTATCGCCCTCGTGGTTCATTTATTATGCATCATAACTCACAACCGTAGTTAATTGAACGGTAAACCACGATAGAAAGAAGATTATTTCTTAACTATTGCAAATTTAAAAAGTTCCTTTTAGCCTGAAAATTACAAATATGCTACTCAGTGTTGATCCTAGATTAGAATATGTGGTCTGTGGAATACCCTGATTTGTACAGTCTAAACCTGATCTATCCGTCTGCAAAAGCACACTGAGTCGTGGTAAGGAACGTAACTAAGGGTTAACTTGGTGGTCTAGGATTCCCAAATTGTTTTACGTCATAAATCACGTATTTTCCAGGATCAGCTGGGAACTCAAGGAGCGTTTTACCTGAATATTGCGCAATTTATGCATAAATGGCAGTGTGGGTAGCTAAACCGATCGATTGAATTTGTCATATCAAATTACTTAACGATACAGAAGTGCATATATGAAAAGAATTTCAATGGGCTCTGTTAGGTTTTTCATAAACATTGAAAAAAAATGTTATAAAAGAGGAGGGGGGCAAAATAAGTTATTTCGACAGATATTCTAAGTTTTTAATTTTCTTTACAATGTTTCTCATGGTTTTGCTATGTAGACATATGTTCTAAAGAAACTTTAATTAAGACTCCACTGAAAACATATATGAATGTTTATCACATAACTGCTCTAATCGTCTGTGTATTTCAGTCATTACGAATTTATCTATCTTACAGAGGTATGGGATAAACAAATAGTGTCGTATTTTGTCTTAAGTCTGTAATTTTGCGCCTCATTTCTAAAACATTGCTGACCCATATTACTCTGTGAAGTCAATTTTCAAAACTGATGATCGTGACAAAGCTGCGGGTTTCATAATCTTTAGATTCAAAACAAAAATCGTTACTTGTAAGTTTCTTAGGGACTATTTCCTTCCGAGATGTACACACCTATCAAAGAAGAGGGTAGGCTTCATGGGAATTTCGATACATAGGCATATGTAGGCCTATGTTTTAACACATGAACATCATGAACTATAAATCTGGAGATAAAGTTATGTGATAAAAAGAAACTGATATCCGTTGCTTTTAAGGTAAAAATTTTATTAAGCTCGTCCACAAAAAATGTTATAAAGCTCGCCAAAGGCTCGCTTTAATGGCTTTTTTTCCAGACACGTTTAATTATATTTTATCTTGAATGCCAACTCGACATATCAGGTCAACATTTTAGATCCTAAATATATGCTCCTATTGAAATATCTCACATTATATAGTTTGTTTGATCTTTCACGCCCATTTTTAACGTTATTTCAATTAAATCGCAGCGTCATAGTAAACCATTTAAGCACATCCCCAAACTTAATAAATATTTACGGAATTCCACAAATCTACTAAAGAATTGACATTATTCATTTCCGAAAATTCTTAATTGTACACATGAGGAACGAAATTTGAACAAGACTTAGTCTATTAACGTTGCTAAGCGCGACTCAGGGACCTTTTGCAGACAGTGTTGATGAAGATCAGACTGCATATGACGTGCAGTCTGATTCTGGATCTACACTGTCCGATGAAGAGAAAGTTTAATTTTCCCCTGTAAATGACTTTGAAATATCAATTTTGGGTTTTTATCATCGCTCCAAAAGTTTCATTTAACTTACCTGACCGGTCAAGAAATACTTGACCACACAATCCCAAGTTTTAACGACCCTGAGGAAGAAATTTGAAAACAGTTTTGGAAGAAGGAGAAAATGCTGGTAACGTTAGTTTGCATGGTCATGTAATGATAGACATGATGAAAAATTAAAGTTTAGCAGATTTGACTTAAAAGTGAATGAAAAATAAGTAAAATGATTATCTCTAATTCTAGACCAGACGAAAAAATTCTAGACCTGTCAAAATGGAAAGCATTTGCATGCGACATATCAACCCTTATCCTAGTAAATAACTGAAATGAAGCTATCAAGCCGCTAATAAAACCCTAATTGTTGCTATTTCAAATATATACTTTAGGGAAAAATATCTCTGTATCGGACAGTGTTGATCCAAGAGCAGACTGCACGTTCTGTGCAGTCTGATCTTGATCTACACTGTCCGCAACAGGTTAGTGAGTCACGCTTAGCAGCTTAAGGGATAAAAGTGACTCTAGTGATGGGATTTGTCTATAAAAGAATAAAAGAAAGAAAAAATGTCGGAAAAGGAGAAAATTCTGGTTGTTAGCTTTTTTCTTCCATTTCCCAAAATACTTTCAAAAGCCTTCTTCTATGGGTCGTTTAAAGTGATTGCAAAGGGATTGATTTAAAAAAAAAAATCAATAGTAAGACATGGATCTGTGCTTATAAAACTTTTTCTGGACCCAACTCGAATGAGTATGAAATTTCAAGGTCATGTGAATATAATTTGATACACAACTAAGGGAGTAAATTCTTAATTTTTACTCGGTAAATCCTCCCTCTTCTCCTCAGATTAACGTCTATTTATCAAACTTCATCACTACCTGAAGCATTAATGTTAACCCATATCTTCCTAAATAGCACAAATGAAACTTTTCAAGCTCAGAGCAAAAGCGCAAATATTGCTATTTCGAAGTCATTTTTGGGAGATAAAATATCTTCATATCGGACAGTGTGGATCCAAGATCAGACTGCACGTTCTGTGCAGTCTGATCTTGATTTGCACTGTCCGCAAAAAGTCCTTGAGTCGCCCGTAGTAGTCAAAGGGTTAATGAAATTGAAAGTTGAGCACGAACTCGGCTATGCATTAACTATTTAAGTTGTAAAAGTATGATCCCTGAATTATAGGAATATTCCATAAAATTAAAGTTTTCCTACCTGCAGTATACGTTGCGCACAGAAGAATTTGTAGAAATAAACAACATCTAATAAGCTTAATCTCCTCCATAATTATTACTGAACTATTTAAGTGTCTTGTAGTGTATTCACTTTGTTGCTATCGACTTATTAATAAATTTGGAGTAAATAGGGAGTGCCTATAGAGGAACATTCTAGAATGATGTATTAAGATGCTTGTCAGCGTGGGTTTCTGTGATTGGTCATTGGGGTTTTTTTTCTGGCTGGTTTTCCGAAATTCTATTTTTGAAAATCCAATAACAGACGTTTCTATGGGATAAGCTATAGACGGCATAACAGTTGTGTGTGTGTATATTCTAACCCTTTTCCAGACAACCCCTAGTTTTAACGACTCTGAGATAAAGGCCTTTTGAAAGCATTGTGTGAAAAGGAGAAAATGCTGATGACCAACGTTTTCTCCATTTCCCCACAATGTTTTCTGCCTTTTAGGAGAACTTCAGTTCGTTCATACCAATTTCAAATGTGTATATCTGCAAATGCTTTTAATTTGGAAGCGCCTAGAAATCTTCGAAATTTGTGAGAAAGGGTGAAAAGGGCGGGCTCACGATAAATTCGCCGCGTTCCATCCTGCACGCTAACGCGATTATGTATACGTGAGTTTTGCTTTGAAAGTATACGAGGATCAGCCAACTCAGCTCGGTTCACTCTCTTCACCGTTGTATGGATAGTTACAATAGATCTATCAATATTCTCATTTCCTTGTGATCATCATCACAATAATAATCCTCGTCATCAGTTCCTTTTTCTCCACTCTTCTTCTTCTTCCTCTTCTTCTTCGCCTATCTTCTTCTTCTTTTCTTTTTCTTCTTCTTCTTCTTCTGCACCTTGTGAGCAATATAAATTCGGCAGAACATAATAATGTTTAACCATAAATGAGTCAATCATGACTTTAGTTGTCATTGCGGCCAGTGCAGATCAAGATCAGACTCTACAAAGCATGCAGTCTAATCTACGATCTACACTGTCCGCTTTGCTGGCTTAACATTATGGACAAGGGCATGCTTGAAATTGACATTATTTTGGTCTTACCTTTCTACACTTAAAGGGCCAAATGTTACGTTCATTCGGCGTTCTGTTGGTTAAAACTCTTGGACCGGTTCTATGAAAAGACTTACGCATCTTATTGTACTCAAATCTACTATTAGTCTCTGGTTCTGACTTAAGTTGAGTTTGTTATTTCAGACACATTTCGGCAACATTTTCAGACTGTAGTTTAGTTCTCTAATACTCAGTTGACACAACGTTTCAGACTCAACTAAGTAAAATAAATGGACTTCAGTCTAGACTTAAGTCCATTATTTTGCTGAGTTGAGTCCGAAACGTTGTGTCAACACAGGACTTGAGAATGTTACATGATTCTGTTAATGTTAGTGAAATACATCTGGAATAACAAACTCAAGTCGGAAAATAAGTCCGTTAGCAGATTTGAGTGAAATGACAGACTTATTTTTTTCATGAAATCGGGCCCAGATGGAGAAAGTTTTCGGGAAAGGGTACCGCGAATATTCTGAAAAGAAGCAGTTCAGTATCTGGCGCAGAGGATCATAGTTTCGGGGAATTTTCAAGTAGAATACTAGTATGTCGATACAAATTTTTTTATTTTCACTTTCGGTTTCCATAAATAGAACTATCTTTTTTTCCCCTGTGTGTTTGTGTATGTGTGTATGTGTGTGTGTGTGTGTGTGTCCAAATTGTAACCATTCGCATATGACATATCAAACATGACTTAAAAACCGAAATCTACCTTTTGGAGAGTAGAAAACATTGCGGTAAGAGGAGAAAATGCTGGTTTCAAATGCCTTCTCGCTTAAGGTTGTTAAAATTGGGGATTGTGTGGTAAAGGGTTAAATACGTTTTGTCAGATAAAATTCACGATCGAGTAAGCCAGAATAATAACACACATTTAGAGATGAGGTAGTGGTCAAAAATAAACTTATAAAATGTCATGCACATTTTTCCGCAATTTTACTTGCATGAAGTTTTAGGTTTTTTCTTTCCTTTATGCGAAGCCTTCGAGAGAACAGAGAACTCCACAAATCAAAGTTAAATGGCTTGAAAACAACAACGACATACTATGACAAAATTTACAGATGAATTGTAACTACATATATTTTTATTGATTTTCCCTCTCTGTCACAATGTTTTACATGTAGGGTAACATGGGGGCACCGCGCCCACTTGAGGTAAGACGCCCATGCCCATTTTATTAATATATAGAAGCAATAGAAAGGCACGTGACTTCCCATTGATGACGTAAGCTTGTGATAACATTTCTCCAGAAAAAATGGATACAACTACAGTCAAAGGTTACTTTTTATGACAACTATTCGTTTTTCTGCAAATTTGATGTAAGAAATAGACCATGCATGATAAGCGTTCTGTACTTTGCACACCGAGTAATTCAGGTGTGTAATATATCATTCTATTAAGGAAGAACTCAGCTTTTACTTCAGAGTCGCGAAAACTAGTTATATTGATATCCATTGCTTGAAAAAACGTCATAACTATGTTGATGTAGTCAGGGGTAAAAGGCCTACTCGTGCTTGGGGTAGGACGCCTAGCAATGGGCGTCTTGCCCCTAGCACTTGTTTCTTCATTGATTCATGTATCTGTTCGCCGTTTTGCTAATGCTACGTTAACACCATGTTCCCGGCAGCCACGACAGCCCGCTTTGTCCGAAGCGTAGTGTGCCGCGAGATTTGGTAGTTTTTTCTCCGTGTACTAGGTTTTGTTAGATCTAGCCAAGTTTGTTTACGGTGCCTCTCGGTATCCTTGAGAAGCCGTGGAGAGAAGGGGTTTCCCAGTTCCACGGTTCACAAAGATCTAACAGTTCGACCTGCCACGGGTGCACGTACGTTCCATCCCTGCCCGACAAGTTCTGATCAGCACTCTCACGTTTCTAAAGTTCCTAACAAGGTCTAACACGTTCTTCACGTCAGGTTTTCCAGAGATGGAACGTGGCTGTTGGGCATTTTTGGACCACGTCTGTGTTCACGGTCTAAATAGAAGGCCTCCCAAGCAGTAGTTATCATTGTAGTGAAAGACTTCGCCTTGTCACCATGACATTCAAAGATGAAGCTTTTGTTCTTGTATATTTGCTTGATGAATACAATATTTGTTTCCAAGAGATATAGAATTATAGCAAGGTCAAACTGTCACATTGCAGTAGGCAATATGCAAGAGAAGAACGAGGAGGAGATAACAAATATCCATGTTGGTACGCCAAATGGATATAGAAAAAAGAATCAACATCTCAACTGCTGCTCAAAAATTCTTACAAGAAAGTATTGCACCGAAGATATCAGCCATTTCCAGAACTATCTAAGAATGCCTCCAGACCTCCTTTGACAAAGTCCTGGAAAGGGTAACACCATTCATTGTGAGAAAGAATACGAGGTACCACTTTGCCTTACAACTTTGTTGGAAATTATTCCTGACCTTGAGACATCTGACCAACAGTGACCATAAGAGACAATAAGTCACCACTTTCCTGTGCATTTCAGTGAAGTAAAGCTGCCAGATCTGCCATATGGTGGAAGAAGTGTGAAATGCAATGTAGAAGCATACTCTGATGAAGTGTTCGCTGTTCCTATGGAGCCAGATGAATGGTGAGCCCCGGTTCAGGGGTTTGAGAGACATCAGGCCCTCGAGGATCATCAGCTTGAATCTGGTCCTCCACTGGTGGCATTGGTGGTGATGCAATGAAGATGAGCCATGTTTTTCTTTTGTAAATCGCAAAATGCCAACTTTGACTTCTTCAACTCATTTTCCTATCGCAGCTTTTATTTGTTACGAGACCGTTCACATCCGGTTAGGACGTATTTCTTAGAGCGCAATGCTCCATGGCACCCTGGGTCCATAAACTGGCACATGTCGGGATATGCCTTGGTAGAACGCTTCAAAACGGCTGGGACATAACTGAACTTGCAGGGAGAAACGTGAGGCAACGCAGTACAACCTGACAAAACTTGAAAGAACCGTGAGAAACCGGTGAAAAAAAGTGCTTTCACGTCCCAACACGGGTCTTCTCTTCTCTGAGTCTTGATACGGCTTATTACGTGCTGTGTACGGTGTAATAAGTCATGAGTTGTATGAAATTATATAGTTTGACGTTACGTTCCTATGCAATAAAGCTAACTAGGGTCCGTATGAATTTCATCAACCTCTCTTAAGAACGTTCGTGGGCTTTTTCTTCAGAATTTTAATCTTCAGAAACTATTTGCTTTAGCCAATCAGAAGTTGTGTTACTTTCAAATTTATAAAATTTTGAAGAAGAAGACTAAGAATGTTCCTGAGAATGGTTGGTGAATACGGACCCTGGATCTGTGTGGTAGCCAAGCAAACTTTTAATGGGGTGTACTATGTTCTTTTAGAGTGTGCATACTTTTTTTTTACGTGTTTTACAGTTGAAATGCTCATTTACAGGCACTTACATTAAACTATTTTCAGAATGTGTTCACTTGGTCAACGTTAGCCTATTGCTCGCCGATATGCAGACTTGGGCAAAACGCCCACCTTCGGCAGGGGCAACATGCCCACGGTGGGCGTTTTGCCCACCACCAAAAGGCGTCTTACCCCTGACACGGGGCAAGATGACCCAATAATTTTAAAATATTGATCTTGACATTGCTTCTTTTAATTAACTTGTAACAAGATTTTGAAGGTATACATATTAAGTTTTTTAAGTATATGCTTCAATGATACAATTTTTCCTTGAATTGACCAAATACTGATAGTTTCATCACAGAAAGATGCTTAAGGTAGGCGTCCTGCCCCATGTCACTATACTTAATGCAGTCTATACTTGAGCAAGAGGTTTTTTGAAAGTCAGTGGCACTCTTGAGCATATTGTATATTATATATCTAGAGAAGAAGAAGCGCTGTAAATTGTATCTGGTCATTGTGTAAATGAGCCTTAAAATTTGACTTTTATGGTCGGAATATATAAAGATCGGACTGCACAGGATGGAAAGTTTCACACATTTCAGGGTAATCAGCGTATTATCTATTATCTGAACCGACAAACAGACGAAACCAGACAGACAGCGAGAGAGAAGGGTGAGGAGGAGGGGGGGAAGAAGTAAGATATGTATAACTGATGCACAAATTCTCTATTTAAATGTCTAAGCGTATATTTTGACTGTCATATATGTCAAAATATCTATCTGTCAGTCATTCATGACCTTGCATGATTCCGAAAAGCTGTTTATTTAGTCAAAACACTGACGTTTGTAACAAAACAAAATACACAAAGTGCAGAACAACTTAAAATTATGCTGAATCGTGTCCATTTCCAGGAAATCCATATGGTAGTTGTAATTTACACGTCATTCATTCAATCAGTTATGCATGCTTTCAGTCTTTGTAATATATTTTTGCGGGTGTAGTTTTGGGTAGATTTCTTCTCTGGAGGAGGTTTTGGTACTATAAGTGAATCAGCATTTCTGTCGTTTCTTACCGGCTCAGTGTTTGATGTATGAGAAGCTTCTGTAGGTGTAGCTTTTTTCCCTATTGCTGGAAGCGGCTCTAACTTTTTCATCTTTATGACAGGGCCTGTCCTCGCTTTGGTATCCTTTTTCTGTACTTCATTAGGATCTCGTCTTCTATGTATTTTTGGCAACACAACATAACGTTCACCAGGTCTGGTCTGCAAGTTTTGCGAGGATTGAAACTCGTCAGCATCATATCTTGTATCGGTTGTTGCTTCCTTGGGCTTTTGAAATTGTTCTATCTTTTTCTCTAAGGGATTAATCACGTTGGTTATATTTCCATTTTCCTCGATCGCTTTCAACACCGTGTTTCTGAGATTATCATTGCGCATTTGTAGTATTCCGAGATTGCAGTCTTGAATACAGTTCATATCCATGACTTCTCCCCGAACTTTCCAGATATCTTCTTGGACTTTATCTGCTGTCACAGAAAACATTTGTGCTTCGATCAGATTAGTTTTGTGTGCAACCCTTTGTCGTTGTGCTTCTGCTTTTGAAGATTCTTTAATCGTTGTTAATTCTCTCAACTTCCTTTTCCACTTAGAATCCTCGTCTGTCAGTTCACCTGATAAGAGCATCAGCTTTTCTATTTGACGATCTTGCGTTGCATGTGTATCGTCATTGTCCCATATAGCTTTGATGTTATCATTTACTGTCTTACACAGTCTTATATACACTTGTACTAGTTCATCTTGATTTTTCATACGGAAGTCTTTCATATTTTCACCGTCTTCTTGTTTCATTCGTTTTCCTTTCGCTGTCTCAGGTTCGGGGATTTTCGTCGTTCTACGTTTTATTGGGCTTAGGTTTCTCGGCATTCCTCTGCCAATTTCCATCAATTTCGTATTGCCTGTGTTTGAAACAGGAGTGCTGTGGCGGGCCATCCACGGCTCGGTGACAGTGCAGACAGTCAGGAATGAAGAGACTGAGGGCAACTCTTTCTCACAATCCACTGAAAAAGTAGAGAAAAAAAACTTATGGAAAAAAAGTGTCATGCTCTGGCAAAAGGGGATTTATTGCATCTCCATGATGCATGATACCAAGCAAGTCATCACATAATTATGGATCCATATAACCCATTTTGTCTACTAACCGGCTGAATCCTGAAGTGGAAAGTAGTTCAAAGTTTGTATATATGCGTGTATGTGTTTTACAACAACTTTTCTCATCCGGTTTATTTGATACAACAGAAGCATTTTTTTTTTTGGTTACAAATTTTTCGAACTAAACCTATTCAAATAAGTAAAGATAAGTTGTCTGTAGCATGTAATGAGTCAATTTATATGAGCCATGCTCTGGCTAAAGGGGGCTTAATGCATGTCCGAAATGCATTATACCCAGTAAGCTATCACATAATCATGGATCCATAAAATTCATTTTTTCTAACAACCAATAGAATCATGAGGTAGATTTGTCCTTGGACATACAGAAAATTGACAAATAGCGAAACGTTTCGGTTCAGGTGCATTAAGCGCCCTTTTCACAGAGCATGGCTCATCCATTCATCAATTTGTCCATTTATTTTTAATTTTTTGAAATCATGAGCCGTCCTATGTGAAAGGAAAGCTTAATGTACCTGCGAAAAGTATCGACCCGGACTCTGCGGGCTGACCATGTCCGAAACTGTTCGCTATTAACAGAACATAAAGTATTCATAAAGAACATAAAGTATATTTTATATGTCCAAGGACCAGTCTACCATATGATTAAGTCGGTTTTAGAAAAACAAAACAGATGGCTATTATGGATCCAAAATTATCTGATAGCTTGATTGGTATAACGCATCACAGGGATGCATTAAGGCCCTTTTTGTCAGAAGAAGGCTCAAATGTTAAATTAGTTTCAAAACAATTTTAAGGAAGGAAAATGCATACCATTTTTAGTCCTCGTCTTCTTTGTTCTATGAGCCTTTTCAAGAGAATCCCTGACCATTTTTGTTCGAGATTGTTTACTCATGTCGTAATTTATTTTTTATGTAGTGAAAATATGTAAATAATAGATATTGATAGTATAAACAGTAGAATGTTGATCTGAAACGTACGCCTTATATTCGTCGTTACGTTACAGAAGTGACGTTATGTTGTCAATAACAATTACGTCTATGACGTCATATCCTTTACTGGGTCCAAGTTGTTGCGAATGCTGCGATTATAAAATCAGCTATCAGTTTGAACTTTTATCTAATTTCTAAGTAACTTTCGTATGCCGTTCCTGTTGGATGTTTCGCTAATTAATGCGGAAATGTCATTAGATTAATGTAATCATTTAATTAAACAAAATATCTTTCAATTTAGATAACTGAACTGGCACATGAAAATTGGTGCGACACATGTAGGCCTACGAAATTCCATCTTAGCCACACTTAAGCATATTTATGCACAGTCCAACAACGCCATGGAAGTGATTGCTACCTTTGTGGCGAAATCTGGTGATCCTTGCGTTGTGTAAGGGTAGGAATCATGTTTCAAATCCCGCATAAACACTTCATAATTCCGTAAACCTACTTCGGTAAGGCTCGTCTTCCGCAGAACTGACTAGTTAGAATGTACATGTAGTTATAGTTGTTTTTGTGGCCAGTGTAAATCAATATTCAGACTGCAGAAAACGTGCAGTCTGATCTTTGATCTTCACTGTCTGCATAGCTTCAGCACTATAGACAAAAGCAACCATCAAATGTTGGTTGGGTTTATTCCGCACTCTGAGGTTGAAAATATATCATGCTTGAGACTGGTAAAATTATACAGAACTAGTCTTTACGGGAACGAACGAAGTGAATGCCGAAGTCGAATTTGTCTCAGATCAATAATGTTTCACTGCACATCTAGATCCCAAGCAAAACATAGCATTCTTAATGGTAAGTCTAAGTCTCAGAATGCATTGTTAAAGGAACAATTCTACTAAGTTTTATCAAACCATGTAAAGTCTTTAGAGCCATTCATTGGCGACAGGGGGTTTAATGCATCTACGTGATGCATTATACTAGGGAAGTCATCTCATGATTATGGATCCATAAAATCCATTTTGTCTAACATCCGATTAAATAACGAGGCAAAATGGTCCTTGGACGAGCGAAAATTTACAAATAGTAAAAAGTTTCGACCCATGTCAGCCTGCGCGGACTGCGCAGGCTGACATGGGTCGATTCTTTTTGCAGATGCAGTAAACCCTCTTTTCATAGAGCATGACTCCTATATACAGTTCAAACAAAGATCATCATTGTGGCCCTATCAGCAATCCCTCAACTTCTTGGCGTTAATTCGATAAGGACCCTGAGCTTATAAGGCTTGTGTTCATGCTCAACTGAGTATGTTTTCAAACTTTCAACTTCATTAATCCTTAGGGTGCTAAGCGCAACTCACTGACCTTTTGCGGAAAGTGTAGATCAAGATCAGACTGCACAGAACGTGCAGTCTGATCTTGGATCTACACTGTCCAATAAGGACATATTTTTCTTCCAAAACATAACTTTGAAATAGCAGTATTTGGGTTTTTACTATCGAACTGAAAATTTTATTTTAGTTGTTTAGCAGGATAAGCATTAATACTTCTGCAAGTGCAACAATGAGAAATGTTTACTTTTAGTTCATTATATAAGAAGAAGGAAAGAGAAGTTCGATAAATTAAATAGTTTGTCAATGCGGTTAATTAAATCAATTCTGTATAATGTTGAAATTCTATGAAAAAAAAAGCACCTACTCAGGGGAAATAAACATGCAGGTTATATACAGTCTATATAAGCTTTTAATGGCATATGATTGCTCTTTGTTAATTAAAGCGTTTGTCACTGGGTCTTACTTCACAATAGAATCATAATTGCACGTCTCACCGTTTCACATGCACTTTCAAGTCTTCTTATAATTATACCCTACAGACATTTTCAGTATAGAAACAAGACAAAAGTATTTGAGATATGCTATTAAAAAGGATGGGGTTTAATGCATCTGCAAAAAGTATCGCTGCGGATCAGCCTGTGCAGTTCGGACTGCGTAGGCTGACCTGAACCGAAACTCTCTGCTTTTTCCAAATTTTCTGCATGTCAAAGGTCCTTTCTACATCCCGATTCAGTCGGTTGTTAGATAAAATGGATGCTAGGGATCCATACTTATGTGATGAGTTGCTTGGTGTGATGCATCACGGAGATGAATCAAACCATCTTTTCACATAGCGTGGCGCAATAGTAATTTCAAGGTTGGTTTTGCCCAGAATATCTCGGATACGTTATACTTCTGTTATATGTCCTATAATGTGACCCACAGGCTTACGTCCATTTGTTCACCCCGGATTAAGATCAGGGTGCAAAATGATTGACGTCTTTTCCACAGCTATAGAGCGGATTAAATAATAGACAGCTCAAAATTAATCCAGTTCAACCAGTCCTTTACCAGACAAAAAAAAATTCAGCTTTGTTCATTTTTAAAGCACACATTTTCTACAAATTAAGTGTGGCTCAAAAGGTTGGGATTGTATTATGAATAGTTATGACATTGTGGGAAAAGACAAAAATTTTGGTGACTGGAATTTACTCATTGTCCTTCAAAGTTTTTTATGGCGATTCTCTGAGGTCGTGCAAATGAGAGACTGGTGAATAAAGAGTCAAATCTTAAATCGGGACATGTTAGGGTGACGGCAAAAAATAATACTAATTCTATTTTTACATCGTTTGCGATCACTTACATGAAAAACGTATGGAGAAAAGAGATTCAAAAATCTTTTATTTTACAAGTTTTAACGAAAGGCTAGGAATTAAGTGCCTTCATTCTGGGCGGTAAAATCCGAGAGTGGTCCAAATTGAAAGCATTGGCAGGCGAAAAATTAAATGTGGTAAATATTATGGGAGCTGCTTTTGACAGGTAGAAAACATTGCGGGAAAAAGAGAAAATGCTTGTTTTCCCATTATGTTTTCAAAAGCCTTCATCCATAGTTCGTTAAAACATGAGATTGTTTCGTAAATGGGTATGATTATGCCGATTTATCTCATAATTACCCCTTGTTTCCAGTGTGATATAGATAGTCTAATCTTGGACATATACTGTCCCTAACAGTGTATAGAGCTGCGCTTTGCAGCCTCGGGTTATAACAGCCTTCATAGTGTCTACCATTTTATCATAGCCACATTTATATTTACTGTACATAATGCCCATTATACTTTCTTAAGCCGCTGTTCTGGAGTGAACTGAATAAGTTTCAGTTTGATTTCATTATTATAACCAGCAGTGGCAGAAGTAGTAGAATTAGCAGTAGTAGTAGTAGTGATGGTAGTAGTGTAGTAGTAGTAGAATAAGTAGTAGTAGTAGTAGTAGTACAAGTAGTAGTGGTGGTAGTAGTATAGTAATAGTAATGAAAGTATAAGAAGTAGTTGTATTAGAAGTTATGGTAGTTGTAAACGTAGTAGTAGTAGCAGGATCAATGGTAATGGTGGTTGTAGCGGTGGTAATAGTAGAAGTAGTGGTAGTTGTAAAAGTAGTAGATGCAATCGTAGCACTAGCAGTAGTAGTTGTAGTAGCAGCAGTAGTAATAGCGTATATAGATAGGGGTTAAAGCTATGAGATCAGCGAATAACTTCCAAAGAATAAAAGAATGTGCGAAAATCGGAGCATAAGCTTTGTTAAAATCATTTAGTGAACTCGTGTACTAATTACGACATTTTGGCCAACATCCAATAGTTATACGACGTAACTCGTCACCAGGATAGAACATATTGTATCTGTTCATATTGTGAGTATTTGAGTACGACATAATTATTATGTGGCTAAAATGATGAGGTCTGTGTTTGAAAGGGCAGAAAACATTGTTGGAAGAGAAGGAAACCCTGATGCCCAGCGTTTATAATCTTTTCCTGGAACGTTCTTCCTCAGGGTCGTAAAAACAAGGGACTATTTGGTAAAGGGTCAAAAGGTCAGAAAATCAAAACCATTAGAATTGTATTTATAATTAGTGGCTTTTTATCCGTAATGGATCATATTGAAAACAATTTCGTACACCTATTAAACGCTTTGACTGCTGCACTGTAAAAGTGTGACTCAGTAGGGTTTCAGTGGACAGTGAAGATAAAGATCAGACTGCACAGAACGTGCAGTCTGATCTTACTCTTCACTGTCCGATGTAGTAAACTACATTAAATTTTCATAATAATCCCTTAACTCTTTATAAAAGGGCAACATTTTTAGACTGTTCCATTTTGAGAACGTCAATGTGAACATGGCTTGAATGGTGCGGCTTGTCTTCGAGCAGATGGCGAACTTTGTAAGGTAAAAAATACAGAACGTGCAGTCTGATCTTAAATCTAACCGCCCGCTCTATTCAAACCTATAAGATAAAGATCTTTCTGAGTTTCAGAAGATTGAATTCTAAATCAAGGCGCTAAAGAGGTCGAGTTTATAATTGGCGTCGAAAAAGTAAAAGGACATGTAGGCTTGAACTCACATTTATCCTTTTCGTACACGCAAGGTTAACTTGCACATTTATCCTTTTCGTACACGCAAGGTTAACTTGACCTAGGTATTGTGTTTTACTGTCTGTGCAGTTTTACAAAATTCATCTATTTTGCGGTCTTCTTCTAAGACTAATTATACATGTTTTACGCTTATTTTTCGTACTTAACTCTTTCCCAAACAACAAAATATTGGACTTAGCCAATTTGAAAGCATTTGCATATGACAATTTGAATGTGGCTCAACTGATGGAATTTGTCTTCGACAGGGTAGAAAACATTGTGGGAAAAGGAGAAAATGCTGGTTACCAGCATTTTCTCCGTTTCCCACAATGTTTTCAAAAGGCTTCTTCCTTAGGGTCGTTAAAACTCGGGATTGTGTGGTAAAGGGTTAACGCAAGGAAAAACCTCTTTTTTCTTAGATGTTTCTTTTTCTTATTTCTTGTTGATTTAGAGATCTGGTTCTGTTCAGTGGTACACTTACTTTCAAAATTCAAAAGAATGGTGAAAACTCACCTAACTATGAATGATTGAACATGAAGTGTCTGTAATGCCTCTGTACGATTGAATAAATTATTCTTTTTTTAGTTTTAATTTGAACTTACGTAGACCAAATCTTTAGGCGATATTCATCTACCATCCTAAATCCAATATGAATTAAATCGCAGACGAAAAGTTGTATATGGTTTAATTGATTAAGATTTGTCTTTGAAAGGTTAGTAACAATTTTGGAAAAAGAAGTAAAAGGTGGAAATATTGTGGAAAAAGAAGTCAATGCTGGTTACTAGGAAACGTGATTGTTTGGTAAAATGCAAATAACCGCACTTTAATTTATATCATTAACCCCTGGGCAGCTTAGTGCGACCCAGAAACCTTTTTGTGGACAGTGTAGATCAAGATCAGACGACACAGAACGTGCAGTCTGATCTTGGATCTGCACTGTCAGATAAGGAGGTATTTTTTAACAAAACATAACTTTGAAATGACAATGGAGTTTCACTTTCTGCTTGTAATGTTTCATTTAACTTATTTAGTAGGTTTAGGGTCACGAAGTATTGACAATGTTATGAGCAAGAAGAGGAGCATTTTGCGGGCGGCGTAGATCAAAATCAGACCGCACGTTCTGTGCAATCTGATCTTTGATTTCTCCCGTCCGCTTGTTTAGTCAAGAACACTCCGGAGGGTTGTATTTTCAGGCGTCGAAAGAGATCGAGTTTATAATTGAGCCATGCTCTGTAAAAAAGGGGGCTTAATGCATCTGCGAAAAGTATAGACCCAGGTCAGCCTGCGCAGTCTGCGCAGGCTGACCTGGGCCGAAACTTTTCGCTATTGGTCAATTTTCTGTATGTCAAAGGACCAGTCTACCTAATGATCGAGTCGGTTGTTGAAAGAAGTGGTTATTTTGGATCCATAATTATGTGATGACTTGCCTGGCATCATTTATCACGGAGGCGCATTAAGCCCCCTTTTGCCAGACCATGGCTCATATATTTTGTGCCGAAAGAGTGAACTCTTGACCAAACGACAAAATGATAAACTGGTCCAAATTGAAAGCATTAGCAGACAAAATATTAAACGTAGCTCAAATGACCAAATTTGTTTCTGAAAGGTTTGAAAACATTGTAGCAAAAGGAGAAAATAATGGTTACCAGCATTTTCTTCTCTTCCAACAATGTTTTCAAAAGTCTTACGTCCCTGGGTCTTTCAAACTCGGGGTGTGTGGGAACGGGTTAAGTGTGTGAGAGCTTATGGACTTACATAACACTAATGGAACCATTTAGCACCCGGTACTATTAACCTTACAGGACAGTGTTTCATAATTATGCTCTAGTTTTTGACTTACGGCACTTATTAACTCTGTACCAAACGTTAAAGTTCTAAACTGGTCCAAATTAAGAGCATTTGCAAACGGTACATTGTCACAAAAGTGACTCAGATGATTGGAACTGTCTCTGACAGGGCAAAGGACATTGTTGGTAAAGAAAAAAAAATGCAGTTTACAAACATTTTCTCCTTTTCCTACTTTTTTTTAAAAAGGCTTCTTCCTCAGGGTCGTTAAAATTCGGGATTGTTTGGTAAAAAGCTGAACTACATATTTATGATTTTACTCTTTTTTTGGTTTTCCTACATCGGGTTGTTTAATTCGAGAATGCTTACCCAGTATAATCTCCAGTGGCAGTTTGTTTGGGTTGAAACGTCTGTAGGCGAGACATTGCTGAGCCTAAAGTGTCGAATTGACTTGAAATAGTCATACGTAGCCTTCATGCAAATGAGTGAACTTTGCATTAATAAGACTAAAAAGAAAGTCGAAAGCGGCGTAAAATACCATATGAACATTCGGGTACCAAGCAAGGATTTTATCTAAAGAGAACAAGAACAGATTGTCGCATAGAAGACAAATGGGAGGCTAAACCAATTGCCTGTTATTAGCACTTTTTTTTCCGTTTGTAGCGATATTTACTCTAGCCATATTCACCAACCATTCTTACATATAACAATTTTAGTCGAATTCTAAATTAATCCCTTACCAGCTAAATAAGTGAAATGAAACTTTCAAGCCCATAGTAAAAACCACAAATTTTGTTGTTTCAAATGTTTTTGAAAAGAGATCTTATCGGACAGTTTAGATCCAAAATCAGACTGTGCGTTCTGTGCAGTCTAATCTTGATGTACTCTGCCTGCAAAAGGTAAGTGAGTCTCGCCTAGAAGCCTAAAGGCTCAGAATTGTTGGTGAATACAACTCCAAGGTTATTGCTACTGAAGAAGGGTAAAAATGAGGGAAAAATGGGCATGGCAAGAATCAAGGCTAAAATACAAGTGTCATGTGTGTTACACGCAACTTAGGTCAAGAGTTGGTACAATGTGTTTGAGAAATGAACAATTCTTGTTGGCGTCAAATACGTGAATAAAAATTCGACCTCTTTCGATGGCTTTGAATACAGTCCACTAACTAAGAACTACTTCTGTCTTAGAGGCTTGGTTAAACAAGTGGGCGGTATAGATTCAGGATCAGAATGCACATTCTGTGCGGTCTGATCTGAATATATGCCGTCCGTAAAAGTCCATATTTTCTCCCAAGGCAATTAAAGGGTTTATCCGTAGTGTGCCAAATAAATTAAATGCATATTTTCTGCCAGTTAATCCATTGAGCACCGAATTAAACCAACGGACATTAATTTTTTAGTCTACAAATAAGAAAAGTAACTGATCTATGCTCTGTGAAAAAAGGGGTTTAATGCATCTGCGAAAAGTATCGACTCATGTCAGCCTGCGCAGTCCGCGCAGGCTGACATGAATCGAAACTTTTTGCTATCGGTCAATATTCTACATGTCCAAGTATCATTCTACCTCGTGGTTCAGCCGGTTTTTAGATAAAATGTATTTTATGGATCCATAATTATGTGATGACTTACTTGGTATCATGCATCATGGAGATGCATTAAGCCCCCTTTTACCAAGGTACGGTTTAATTGTTACTTCAAGGTTTCCTTAGTCCAGAATGCCTGAGCAAAGCGGAAAGTGTAGATTGAAGATCAGACTTTAAGTTTTGTGCTGTGTGATCTTGATCTATACTGGCCAGAAAGGCAACAAAAGTTGTGAAATACGCTTATATGGTTAAGGTAAATCAGGTGAAAGAAACTGCTAGTAGTTGCTGCAATTTCCCAGAATCTAGAAAAATAAAACCTGAACTTTCTGTATGATCTGATCAAGGGATTAGTGTCTGCAAGAGCAAATAACTTTTATTACTCCCATCAGGCGAGGGCTTAATCAGGAACTTAAAGTGTGGAAAAAGAGAACATTGGCTTAAGTCTTTCATTCATGCATAATATACCTTTAATCCTTAACCTACTTCATAACTAGAATGAAACTTTCAGGTCGATAGTAAAAAACTCAAATATTGCTATTTCAATGTTATTTTGGACGGAAAAATATTTTTTTTATCGGACAATGTAGATCCAAGATCAGACTGCACATTCTGTGCAGTCTAATCCTGATCTGCACTGTCCGCAACAGGCCATTAAGTCGCACTTGGAAGCCTAAGGGTTAAGCGCCAAGTTATTTATTGATATTTGATTGGTAACTCCTTGTTACGAATGCCTCAAAACTAGACTTTTTCAACTCTTCAAGATTTCATTATCTACTTTTCTTTGGCAGAGACCTTTTTTCCCACAGAAAATGCGATCTACTTCCTCAGATCTTTTTTCTCTTCAAGAAAATAAATAAGAATTCGCAATGAAGGTAAAGGGTTAACTCTTTGAACCGAAGGAAGTGGAATAAGAAATTGCAATTTGCGATAAACAGGCCGAGACTGAAAATTCATCTCTGTTAAAGCCGTAACATCTCACAAGATATTTGACAGTGCAGATCGAAGATTACACTGCACGTTTCTTACAATCTGATCTTGACCTAGACTGTCCGAAAACCGACGAGAATCGTCCGTGGCAAAGAAAAGGTTCAAGGTCATTAGCCTCAATTGTGCATAATATATTTCATGTACCGCAGTCTTTCAAACAAATTCAAAGATGGGAAAATATATCATTGTGACAGCAATATTTTGTCTTCTAGTGGTAGGATTTATTTGCTTATTTCTTCTTCTATTCTATTCATTTATTTCAGTGTTATTTCTTTTAATTATCAGGTTCTTTTTTATATATATAAATAAATGAATTTGTCTGTAGTTGACTTCATTATTTATCTGCCTGTTCTTTTTTTAAGAATCTATTTATCTTTAGTTGTATTGTATAGTGCTATATATATATTTTTCTATATTAGTCTGTCTTTCTGTCTGTCTGTCCGACTGTCCGTCTTTCTGTCTGTCTGTCTGTCTGTTTTTTCCAAAGATTAGCAATTTGACTGGCTTACTAAAATCCGACGGGAAGTTTTGAACCAAGATAGATATTTTTTTCAAGAAAAGAACACGTACTCTTTCTCTTCGATTACTTGTGCATGTCTATGTTCAACCGTCATATGTATGAAACAAAATAAGTGGATTAACCAAAGACCACATAATACGATTTTCTTTACAAATGAGCCATACTCTATTTAAAGGGGTTCTAATGCATTTGCAAAAAAGTATCCATCCATGCAAGCCTGCAAAGTCTGCGCAGGCTGACATGGGTCGAAACGTTTTGCTAATGGTCATTTCTATGCATGTCAAAGGGCCAGTGTACCTCATGAACCAGTCGGTTGTTAGACTGTTAGTTCTTATGAATCCATAATTAAGTGATGAATGTTTTTGGTATAATGGATCACGGAGATGCATTAGAACCCATTTTGCCAGAGCATAGCTTAATGTTAGATTAATGGACATGTAGAGGTGGCTTAACGTTAAACTAATAGATATGTAGAGGTTTTTCATAGTATGAAGCTTGGAAAGTAAATTATGATTCGTTTAACCAATTCATTGGAGAGCTGTACATGTGACCATGAACCTCTTACAGAACAAAAACCGGTTGATGAAACGTGTACTTTTGTCATCATTGCTGATTAGTGCCTCGTCACTTTGCCCTTTTTCCGGTGTAGCTGAATGCGCTGGCTTTTGACCTGCTTTTTGGAACTGATAACAAATGAATAAATAGAACTTTGTGATTGGTCAAAAATTTAGACATGTTTATTCTACGGGCCACTGTGGTCAAACGTGTAGACCCCTGGTTATTTGCTGGGAAATTTACGCCGTCTGTCTTTTTTAAAGATGTTTCTTTTTACTTAGTATTTCCAAACTCCATCGGTTTCAGAATGCTCAGTCCAGCCTTATCCAGTTACCAAAATGTCTGCAAAAGCGCCTTCAGCTGTATTCTTTGTTTTAATAGTTTACAAATGAACCGTTGTCTGTAAAAAGGGGGCTTAAAGCATATGCAAAAAGTATCGACCAATGTCAGCCTGCGCAGTACGCGCAGGCTGACATGAGTCGAAACTTTTTGCTATTAGTAAATTTTCTGCGTATTCAAGGACCATTCCACCTTCAGATTCAGCCCGTTGTTGGACAAAATGAATTTCATGGATCCATAGTTATGTGACGACTTGCTTGGTATAATGCATAACGGAAATATATTAAACCCTCTTTTGCCAGAACATGGCTCAAATAGCAATATCACACTAGAATTATGCAAAACCGGTGTTTTTACTGCAATTTTACAGATTCCACCAGTATCAGGATACGGAAACGAGACGGCACTCCGAGCGGCTCTTCAGGTCAACTATGACCGGTATGCTAGACCCGCACATCCCACCAATGTTACTGTCTTATACAGCATACGGGCATTAAAGAATCTAGTACGTATGACGTGAAATATGTTGCGATATTGTATCTAGTAATATAAGACTCCCATATTAAGAATATATATTCTTTATTGAGATATTTTTTGCCCATGAAATATAGTTAGTGTGTGTGTGTGTGTGTGTGTGTGTGTGTGTGTGTGTGTGATATATATATATATATATTGTATTTAAAAAAAAAAAAATATAACTATATTAATAAAAAAAAAAAAAAATTCATTTATGAAGATGCAGAGTATTCTTTGCTTATAGGCACTTCAGAGTACTAGTCTAGAACTAGTGAAAGCCAAAAAAAGATGACTTAATGAATTGACGTCGTGATAAAGCTGCAGGGTTACTGTCAAAAACCGAGAACATGACACCATTCAATCAAACTCAAATATGATACATAAGCAAGTTAATACAACATAATATTTTTTATTTGTAAAAGAAGGCCAGCGGCCCATAATACAGCATAATAATTATACAATTTTAACAATCAATGAGTTGCGTTAAAAAGAAAACAAGTATAGGATCTGACATAAGCTGGCATCTGAGACAAAGTTATGTGAAAAGATTCCAGAGAAATGCCACCAAGCGAGCCTCTTGCCAGCTTAACATCACTCCCGCAAACGAGCCCCAACATGGGTTCCCTGTCCAGTGATGGTTAATATGTAGCTGGGATTTGCTACAAATTTCTTAGATGTATCTAATTTTAGATTAATTCATAATATCACAGCAACGTAGGAATAACCGATTTTGAGCCTGCTTTGCATAGGTCTCTTAATATACATATAAGCAAACATCTTGTACTTTATCAATGACATATTATTCAGTCTATTGCTTTGTAAGAAGACATGTTCAAATAGAGATGGTAGAGATGTAGTGATAATAGTCAAAATTATCATATACAGCAGAATTAAGATTTTTAACAGAAAGAATAGTTTTCTGTGAGGCAGTATTTGGCAACTGCGGGTTTTTTTGTTTACATTGAATCTGGGTGAATATGGATACCTATAGACTAACTTCGCTCGTCTAAAAAGGTCTTCTTTTCCTCTGAAGTCAATATGTTCTGTCTCAATTAAGTTGGTCTTCATCGGTTGCACACGCTTCTTTTGCAGCAAATGGTGATGAAAGAGTTAAACATGTTTCAACCGTTCTTTGTTCTGTTTAAAGCCATTGAGCCACGCTCTGGCAAAAAGGGTCTTAATTCATCTCCGTGATCCATTATACCAAGGAAGTCATCAAATGATCAAAGACCCCTAAAGTCCATTTTGTCAAACAACCAAACTGAATCATGAGGTAGATTGATCCTTGGACATGCATAAAATTGACCATTGGCCAAAAGTTTTGGCCCAGGTCAGTCTACGTGGGCTGCACAGGCTGACCTGGTTCGATACTTTCCGCATTAAACCCCCTTTTCACAGAGCATGACTCAAATGTTTTACTACATGTAGTCAACCCTTTACATAACAAAATTTCAGACCTATCCATATCTAAAGTATTTGTAGATAACAAACTAGATGTGGGTCATATATTTGAGCCATGCTCTGTGAAAAGGGGGCTAAATGCATCTGCGAAAAGCATCGACCCATGTCAGCCTGCGCAGTCCGCGCAGGCTGAAATGTTTTACTACATGTAGTCAACCCTTTACATAACAAAATTTCAGACCTATCCATATCTAAAGTATTTGTAGATAACAAACTAGATGTGGGTCATATATTTGAGCCATGCTCTGTGAAAAGGGGGCTAAATGCATCTGCGAAAAGCATCGACCCATGTCAGCCTGCGCAGTCCGCGCAGGCTGAAATGTTTTACTACATGTAGTCAACCCTTTACATAACAAAATTTCAGACCTATCCATATCTAAAGTATTTGTAGATAACAAACTAGATGTGGGTCATATATTTGAGCCATGCTCTGTGAAAAGGGGGCTAAATGCATCTGCGAAAAGCATCGACCCAGGTCAGCCTGCGCAGTCCGCGCAGGCTGACCTGGGCCGAAACTTTTCGCTATTGGCCAATTTTCTGTATGTTCAAGTACCAGGCTAACTCAGGATTCAGTCGGTTGTTGAAAAAGATGGCTAGTATGGATGCATAAGTATGCGATGGATTACTTGGTACCATGGATCACGGAGATACATTAAGTCCCCTTTTCACAGAGCATGGCTAATTTGATTTTGCCTTTGACAAAGAAGAAAAAGGAGAAATTTATGCTGGTTACTAGTTTTTTTTCTCCTTTTCCGATTTTTTTTTTTTTTTTACTAAAACCTTCTTCCACAGGGTCGTTAAAATTCTTGATTGTGTGGTAAAGGGTTGAGTTCCTTTTTTTTTTTTAGCATCACAATATGCAGTTAGAATTTCGTATTCTCATTTTTGTTCACGGTTTTATTTTCATCTTAAATTCGAAAATTCTGATTTAAGAGTCAAAGTAATTTATAAGACTACACGATTATTCTTAAGCTACTAAGACAATCCGTAAGCTTTTTGAGGACAGCATGGATCAAGATCTGGCGGCCAAACCGGGTAGCCATGTGATTAACTTGTGACCTGGTAGCTGCGGGTTCGATATCCGGTTTCGGCAAACTTTATTTCCTGCAATTTACGCCTCTCACCTCTGATGCATGGGAGAAAGTATTCTGTGGCTTGAAAAGAAAGTTGTTTCTGTAATGGTGTGAGAAAGCCAAGAAACACATGCGTGGGTGCGCCTGTCGCCGTTATATGACCTAAGCTGTTAAAACGGCGTTAAACTCAATAAAACATAGCAAGCAAACAAACCAGATCTGACGTCATGGGGTATTCTGTCTAATCTTAGATCTACTCTGTCCAATATCTTGTAAGTTATTTTTGTAGAAACAACAATATAAATGCAATCCTCGAGCAATGGTGATAATACCAATGCAGTGAAAACTTTATTCGCTAGAAAAACGCGTATACATACTCACTCTTTAAAGTGGTGTAGAATAAATGTGGAAATTTTGCATTGTGATCAAATTTACCAACAGCTCCATTGTTGTCAACAATTTTATTTACAGTGTCTGTCTGTCTGTCTGTCTGTCTGTCTGTTACCTTATACTAGACAGTATTCTTAAACTTACTGTTGATTCATTAACTGAAATTTAAATGATTTATTGTAGGACATTACATCTGAGAGTATGGAACATGCAGCCTATATACGAATGGTAAATGTTTAAAGAATATTTCATATTGTTTTATAGAAAAGGTATAGTCTTTTCCTCTGACGGGGAGACATGTTTCTTGTCCAAACTTCAAAGTGCAAAATTCTTATTGGATTCTGGTCCTTTGCGTGTATACAGTCCAAGGGACCAAGGAAGCTCCCTTGATGATGTTCAGAGCTGTGTGGACCATATACGCAAACTTAAAGGAAAGTCGTACCTTAGCTTTTTGCTGATCTAAGTCCTTTAAAAAATCAATTTATACACTTGAAACTATGATTCTTTTTTTGTTGTTATTGGAAGGGTAGAAAACATTATGAAAATAATGCTGGTTATCATCATTTTCTCCTTTGTCCAAAATGTTTGCCAAATCTCTCTTCTTTAAGGTCGTTAAAACTCGGGATTAAGGTATTAAGAATCGATGTTTAGATTATGAAACTATGAATTTTCTTCAGCACTTAAACTGTAATTTATGAAGAAATCTATCGAGTATTTCTACTTCTTCAACAATGTTATCCCTTGCTCTGGTCCGTTTAACCTTAACTCTTGTTATTTTTTCTTTGGGGCAAAAAGCTTTCCACGTGTTGGTCATGTGTGGATTGTAATGCTTCTCTTTGACAGGAGTGGAATGATCCCAGACTGACGTGGAATCCGACCCAATATGACAACATAACATCTATTGTGGTAAATTGGTGCTGGCGGCCTGAATTTTTCTTAGGCAACAGGTAGGTATTCTAACCTTTTTGTTTTTTCGGCGTAGCTGAATGTACTGGTTTTTTTGTACTGATAAAACATGAATAAATATCTATTTATGATTAGTCAAAAATGTAGACATGTTTATTTAAATGGCTCCCGCGTATTTTCGGGCAAATTTACGCTGTTTATCTTTTTCAAAGATAGTTTTTGTTTCAAATGACCTTCATGAAACCCAGGCATATTTAGTTTAGAATTGTTAAATACTTTTTCTACTGGCATATCTTATACTAGAATAATTATACAAGAAAATAAACAACAACAAAAAAAAAGAAGAATTTTTATTATTTAAGTGCGTCTGACGTCCCTCTGCTTGGATATGACGATGACGAAACCAGAGTTCATATCTTTTACACGGGTGAAGTAATGTGGGCCTTGTATAGATCCTTGGAAACCCACTGTGACGTCAACATCGCAGATTTTCCCTTTGACAAACAAACTTGCAACGTTGAATTGGGCTTCCTAGATCATAATGACGGCACTGATATAGTCTTTAATGTACCGGAAGATCAGGTAAGCCGCGGCGCACGCATTTGACAGGCATTGATTCTTTGAGCAACAAACGTACAGATGAAACCGCAATGTGGAAATCTAAATACATATATGAGCCATGCTCTGGCAAAAGGGGGCTTATTACATCACCGTGATCCATGATACCTTGATACCAAGCAAGTCATCACATAATTATGGATCCATTAAGTCCATTTTTGTCTAGCAACCGACTGAATCCTGAAGTAAACTGATCCTTGGACATACAGAAAATTGACCGATAGCAAAAAGTTTGGGCCAAGGTCAGCCTGCGCGGACTGCGCAGGCTGACCTTGGTCGATACTTTTTGCAGATGCATTAATCCCTCTTTTCACAGAGCATGACTCGTTTATTTTTGGATTAGCAAATAGCTCCCAGGAAAATGTGGATATCAATATTTTTTTTACTCTTAGAATAGAAAATAGTTCTCATGAAAAAAAGAAGATTCCTTAAGCTTCGAAGAGTTATCTATCGTTTAAAACAAAATACGAAAGCCAATCGCCTAACTTCATTCGAAAATTAGCAATACAACAGAGTAGTAGGTAGTACATTATTATTATTATTGTTATTCCTGCATGGTTCAGTGGTAAAGTGTAGGACTCGTTACCTAGATGCCCCGAGGTCGAACCTCGCTGTATCCACTGGGCTTTTTCGTGGGAAAGTCCTTTGGCAAAATACTTCAGAGCCCTAGTCTAGTACTGGTAAAACCTAGGAAATACAATTGTAACATGAATATGTGAGCTGTCACCGTGATATGACTAAAATATTGCTCAAAGCGGCGTAAAAAGCTATTCAATCAATCTATTATTTTTACCTTTATAATTATTATTATTATTGTTATTATTATAATTATTATCATTATAATTATTATTATTATTAATATAGATTGACACAGCATTTTACCTGGAAAATGGCGAGTGGATTATCACTGGTTCCTCCCATGAAATCCTTAAGTGGTCACTTTGTTGTCCGGCTTTGAAGCCCACAGCCGTGAAGTTCTATATATCATTCCGCCGGCGACAGCCCTACTATATCATAAATATCATACTTCCTATAGTGCTCCTATCCTTCTGCGTACCCTGGGCTTTCTTCATTACAACAGGTATGATTATAACTAATTTTCCTATCTCTTTCACTGTTAATAAAAACATAGTGACAACGGTATGCGCCTTTCAGCCCCGATGAATTCTTGCCTTTGCAGCCAATGTAGGTCAAGACCTTCGATCTAAACTGTCCACTTTGCCAAGACATCGTGAACGAATCGCAACCTTTATATTGCGCTTATAAAGGTTTTTATTCTAGGTTAAAAATATGCTTTGTGTTATTTTGGCGCCTTAACTCTTCTCCATACGGCACTTCTTTCGAAGTGTCAGAATCCAAAGCATTTGCAGAAGCTAATGACATCATTCACCTTACGTCACTTCCGGCTAAATGTTTTAAAGAGACGCACTTGTAGTCATTATCAGCAGTAATTACTACTTCTTCAGGAACCAGAGGTCCTTTGGAAACTTTAGACTTGACGATAGTGAAAGAATTTGCAGACGAAAAATTGCATGTGGCTCAAATACATGTAATGGGTAGGAGCATTGATGCAAAAGGAGAAAATGTTGGGTACCGACATTTTCTCCTTTTCCTTCAAAGTGTTTAAAAGTCTCCCCGTCAGGCTCGTGGAAAATCCGTATTCATTGGTAAAGGGTTAATCGCTCTTATTGTTGATGTTATTGTTTTTAGTACTCATTACAGAATCTGGTGAACGGCTTGGTTACGCCCTGACGATGTTATTGTCGTATTTTGTCTTCCTAACGGTCACATCAGAAATGATGCCTAGTACATCACTAAAAGTGCCTGTATTAGGTATGATATATCGGTTATTAGTCCCTTGTATGTATGTTTGTTTGCCAATACGTCTGTTTGTGTGTCAGCTTGTATAACTATCTACATGTGTCTGTCCGTCTGCCTGACTCGTCTGTTAGTCAACGGTTTCCCATGTGTCCGTATCGTCCGTTTGCGATCAGAAAGTCCGTTTATCGCAATCGGAACCCCATTTCCACGTATACGATCCGGCCACGTGATCTTTCTTTTGTAACTGGGTTCTGAACGGCAAACATGTTAGATGAAACGGAACAAAGCTAGTTCTTAATGGCTGGTGCTATATGTTTTAGATATAGAAAACAAAATCGAAAAAAAAAAAACAGATATTGGGCGAGGGGTATCATCAGGAATAGAAACGACTATGTCACTATCATTTAGTATCCAAGTTCAAGTTAAGTGATGATGCCGACTTTACTTGTTACTTTAGACTAACAGACCCCGTTGATGCCGTCCTTCTAGAATGTGTTAAAGCCGAAATTACGTAAAGATCGACCTCGTTCCGCTTGAAATGCCGTCCGATGGTTCGTTGCGATGCAAAAGAATGCTGCATGTAGCGAACTTTTCGGTGGCAATCAGACCGTCGCATTGACGGACAACGCAGTCGGATACATGGAAAAATTCACATTGAAAATAATGTGATCCGAACTTGCGTCCGACATCTCACTGTCGCAAACGGATTACGCAGTCGGATGACGGACACAATGAATACCAGCCTTGCTCCAAGTACTATTTTATATAAACTTGATGTTTTGTGTAGTTTGATCTTGTTATACAGATATACTGAGCGCAAAAGCCCTTCTTTGCTAAAGGGTTGATAAAATAACTAGTACAATGCTATGTTTGTAAAGGGGGTGGGAGTGAGAAAATGCGTACAAAACAGAGGAACGAATATAATTCAATTATTGAATTTGTCGACTGCAACTGCTTTGAATATGCTTTGAATATCGGAGAGACACATAATTTGCCGTCTGCAGAGAAATAAATTCCAAAGCTAGGTTAAAAGTTGCCAGGTCACTCTATCTTTACCTTCAAAATATTTTATATCTTGTCATCTTCACAATATTTTCCATTCTTTTAAATGGTATGGATTACATTTAAATGCAATTTAACACCTGCACTTCTTTTTCCACATTTGGGCTTTTAAGAAGGTCAACTGTAACAGAGGCATGTTCATGTAGATCAGTACGCTACTAATGCCAATGAAGACCCCTTTTTTCTCAATTTTCTCTACTCTTTTGCTGTCAGCTTAAGAAATATCTTTTATCGAGATCTGAAAAGGCAAAAAGAAAAAAAAGTTTTACTTGAATTAAAGAAGAATTTTGTCATAGTTTAATAGACTCAAGATCAGACTGCACATTCTCTGCATTCTGACCTCGATTTACGCCGTGTGCATAGGTTATCTCAGTTGCCACTGACAGTGAAAAAAACTGGTTATGTTTTAAATCAACCCTTATCCTGTTAAATCAGTGAAATGAAACATAAAAGCCGATTAGCAAAAACCCAAATTTTAGTACCGTATTTCAAAGGTATCTTTGGGGAGAATAATGTGTCGTTATAGGACAGTGTAGATCCAAGATCAGACTGCACGTTCTGTGCAGTCTGATCTTGATCTACAATGTTCGCAAAAGGTCCTGGAGCCAAGCTTTGCTGCCTGGGGGTGGATATATGTAAATCTTGACAAGATTTGACCCTTTTTTTTTTCTCATTTTTACTTCCATTTTCAGCCCAATATCTTCTGGTCGTGTTACTCTTATGTACACTGGCTTTAATATGTGTTGCCATACAAGTCAAATTGTACTTCATGGAATCAACACCCTCAAGATTTGCTAAGGTAAGGTTACTTTTTTATCTTGTCTTAGGTCCTTGTATTGGTTATAATGTTGTAAATATAAACTTCGGGAAATGTTATCATCCGTACGCCTACTGTCGAAAGTTTATTGAAAAAACGTTAAAATGCGAAGCACGACTCGGGTGTTTTTGCTATGAAGATCAAGATTAGACTCATAGAAATTGCAGTCTGATCTTTGATAAACTATCTGATAACTTACACATTATTGCCATAAATATACTGCATCCTTTGTTGTAAATTTCACTTACTATGTACTTCATGATTGTGCTTGGTGTTTCATTTTAAAATGAAATTAAATCAGAATTTTCACTTTTTGGCTGTTTGCAGCACACATAATTTTCAAGTTTGTATTTGTCAGAGACATTTCTTTGCTATATTCAGCAATAAGCTTTGTGTGTTTTGCTAGATTACCCAAATCCATTGCTTGACACCTCTAAACTTGTCCACTTAATATTCATTTTCTAAGACAACGTCAGTCTAATTCTTTAAACATGTAATTTTCAGTCAGTTTTCAAAGTTCTGCGAACAATAATGGACGTGGATTGCTGCAAGAATAAGCATAAATCACCCATTCGACCTGTGTCTTCTAAAAGCTTCAAGAAACCATTACCGACAGAAGAAGAGGGTTACGGATCTTCAACATCAACGCCAGATTTAGAAGAAACTGTCACCTGGAAATGTATTTCTACCGCCATAGATAGATTTCTCTTTTATCTTTACTATATTGCGGTTGTGGTGAGCAACTTTGCTCTTCTACTTGCGCTTTATGCCTGAGTCATCAATCAAAAGGTGCGCAATGTTTACTCTAGTAAAACGACTAAATAAGACTTGTCTAAATTGAAACCATTTGCTGACGGCCAATCAAATGTGGCTGAATTTAAGGGATTGATCTATGAAAAGGTTAGAAAACATTGTAGGAAAACGAGGTTAGAAAACATTACTGGTTACCAGTATTTTCTTCTTTACTTACAATATTTTCAAAAGCTTTGTTCTTACACAAATTCAAAACTCGAAATTGTACGATTAAAGTGGTGGGATAAAAGGATAACAGTATGGAGGAAATAACTGAATATATTATATTTCATGTGTCTATTTTTAGAAATGTTATGGGTAAAGAAATGTAATTTAAGCTGGGGGGAATTATTTCCCCGTCACAGTGAATATTTTCCTCCTGCCGAAAATCTGGAACTACTTTTTTAAGTTTTTAAGTTTTAAAAGTGGCATTCGTTGACAAAATAATCAGAGGAAATATATAATTTATTTCATCAAAAGGAAAAGGTCCGCGAAAATAACTCGTGCCTTACGGCTCTCGTTATTTTCGCATACCTTTCCCTTTTTCGGCAAATATTTCCCCATATTAACCACAAGCTGATGAAATAAACTCTATTTTTTCACATCTGATTATTTGTGTGAAGATTCATTGAAGTTAAGCACTTTTTAGGATACATGTATTATGTTAAAAAGAGTTGTTCGTTCTTTTGCACTTAGTACGAACTTACTGCAAACGCCATCATTGTGAGATAAAGATAGTCAATTATTAAATAAATTAAGTTACAGCATATAAACATATGCAAAAACATTGTTGCAAAAGGACAGATTGTTCCCTACGAGCAGTTTCTGCCTTTGAAACAAGATTTGAAAGCGATCTACGGAATGAAAACTGTTTTCAAAGCTGTCTTATACATCTTATCCAGCGCCATCATTGTATAGTTATGTTGACATGGTCTTCCTCATTGTATTGCATTTATGGATGAGTTTTGGATTAACCCATTGGCTGCTAAGCGCGACTCACTGACCTTTTGCGGACAGGGTAGATCAAGATCAGACTGCACAGAACGTGCAGTCTGATCTTGATTCTACACTGTCCGATAAGGAGATATCTTTCAACCGAAAATACCCTTGAAATAGCCAAAATTTGTTTTTTACTGTCGGTTTGAAAAAGTTTATTTGAAGTAATTTAGCAGCCTAACGGTTAAAAACCGCCAGTTTTTAATCTGCCATGTAGGAAAATGATAAACAAAAAGCAAAGAGATCATATTGTTTTTGTTTGTATTTATTTAAGTTTATGTGTTGCATCTACAAATGTTTGTCATTTTTCTTTGATTTTACTTTAATGTATGTCTTCAAACCATTAACAAGAATCCCCCTTCGCACCCATGATTTACATTGCAATTACCACTATAGCACAAAATCCTTATAGTAACTTTGAGAAAGAAAAATTTTGAAAACATTGTGTGAAAAAAGAAATTATCTCCTTTACCCACAATGTTTTCTAACCTAGTAAAGACAAATTCAATCATAAGAGACACAGCAAAGTGGTCTACAAATGTTTTGAACTTGGCGAACACGTCTTACATCTTATTCTTACGAACAAAGTCCGTAACAAAGAAACAATTGAACTAATGCATGGCAGTACAAACCGCATCTGGCACGATTCGAACCCATGGCGGACAAGATCCTCGTTATCCGAGGTTTAAAAGACCAATACCTTAACCACTGAGCTAAAGAGATATTTCCCTCACGCAGTTGTTAGGTATTGTATTTAAATCGGGACGAAGCCATGCATGAAGGAGTGGTCTCCCGTAACACACCCCCTCTTAAAGTCATCATTCATTGATGAGTCAAAGCCTTATTAGGCAGTAAGTCTATTATTTAGACAACAAATGTCCATTTTTGAACAACAAATGGGATTAATGGCTCAATGGCCAATCCCGGACGAGCCCCCATCTTACGAACAAAGTCCGTAACAAAGAAACAATTGAACCAATGCATGGCAGTACAAACCGCATCTGGCGCGATTCGAACCCATGGCGGACAAGATCCTCGTTATCCGAGGTTTAAAAGTCCAATACCTTAACCACTGAGCTAAAGAGATATCTCCCTAACGCAGATGTTCGGTATTGTATTTAAATCGGGACGAAGCCATGCATGAAGGAGTGGTCTCCCGTAACATTATCTTGTGATCATGTGTCAACTAAAATTTGCGTTGGTGAAATGCAAATAAAGGGGGAAAACAGTGTAAGGAAATTCATCCTTGGAGCAGTTAATAAATGCATTTCCTCCTTTCTGATTTTAGCCCTTTGCCACCACACAATCCCAGGTTTTTCGGACCCTGATTGTAAAGGCTTTTAAAACCTTTGTGGGAAAAAAAGAAAATGCTGACAATCAGCATTTACTATTTTTCCGGCAATGTTTTTTACCGTTTTATTGGTATATCTGTTGACTTTAGCCACATTTAATTTGTCATAGGAATATGCTTGTAATTTAAAGCAGTCTAAAATTTTGTGGTCTAATAAAAAGGTCACACTGAAAATATTCAAAATAGAACTATTGCAAGGATTTTTTAAGCAAGAATATGTAACATAGTAGCAGTGTATATCCAAAACCAGACTGCACATTCTTTGCAGTCTGATCTTGTTCTACACTGTCTGCAAAGGCAACATAAGCGGTGTTGGTGCTTTAAGTATTATGAAACACTCTTCAAGTTGCATAATTATCTATGTACACAAATTAACTTTCACCAGCATTTCAACAGCATAAGCCTATGGATATTACTACAAAAAAATGCTGTCAGATATTATTTCATCAAATAAGATTTCAAAGGTACATGTACTTTACAATCATAATAAAGCAATAACAAAGTAAAATATGACTGGCTTAATTTACATACATACATGCTCACAAAGGTACAATTGACTACAGTATGGATACAGGGTTGTAGTAAAATTTATTCCGATCAAAATAATTGATTTTCACATGCTCTGTGAAAAGGGGGTTTAATGCATCTGCAAAAAGTATAGACTGTCTATACTGCCGCAGTGTGACCTGGGTTGAAATGTTTTGCTATTGGTTAATTTTCTGGATGTAAAAAGACAACTCTACCTCCAGATTCAGTCGCTTGATAACAAAATGCATTTTATGGATCTATAATTATGTGATGACTTGCATGGTAAATACATCAAAGAGATTAATGAATCCCCTTTTTTCCAGAGGGCTGCTCATTTTATTGTATTATATCCAAAGAAAGGTTTATAAGAATAGATGTAACCTACACCAATTCATCCTTACTATTAAAATCTACACATATCAGTAAACCCTAGAGCACCAACATAATGTGCAGTCTACTCATACATGGTTTACAAATTGCAGTGTCCGCTATGAACAGCACAGAATACCAATAAATTATTTAATGTTTAGGTATATTTTGCTGTGAGTGCCTAACTGAAAATGTCAGTTAAGTAAGTTTGTGCCTTTAGAGTTACATGTGATTGGGACTTTATAAAATATGTACATTTGTACATAACTATGGTGAACACAACAATGTTAACCACATAAACTGTTAGGTGGAACAGCAGTCAGTTTCTTAAAAATGAAGGTTGCGCTTTGCAATATTGGGAAAAAACATCAAGAAAGCATTGAAAGGCATACTGGTCTCAATGATAGAAAATACAACACCAAAAATTATATGTAATTTGTAATATTGAAGTCTTAAATGAACTACAATTAAACAAATCTGAATTCTGTATCTGCTAAGAAGAAATTCCTTGCCGCTCTGAGTTTTTCTCTTTTAACAAATTCATTTCATTGATGTCTACATTACAGAAAAAATTAGGTTTGATGTTTGTTTGTATTGGAGTTTAATGCCTTTTTTATAGCTTTGGTCATATCACAGCAGTCAGTGCTACTACCCATGTGTTTTATGACTTTTTCACACCAGTACAGATCCAACTTTCTTTTCAAATCACTGACTACTTTTCCCACATGCATCAGAGGTGAGGCGTGAAAAATGGCCAAAAAGCAAGTTTGCCACAACTTGGTATCAAACACAAACCACCAGGTTATGAGTCTGACACGCTAACCACTGAGGTACCCAGCTGGGCCTAGGACTTAGGTTGCACATAAAAGTTTCTCAGGTAAATGCATTACAACATAAATCTTTAACGAGAAAGATTACCTAATGCTGATCAATTATCACCATGGTTTAACAAGCTAAATAGAATGAAGCAATATTGTTTCATGATAAAAGATATTTACCATTTGTTGGCTCTTGTTACGAAATTACAAATCTCCTCTAGAAAAAAATGATAATGAGCTGGCCAACTGCTTATTGTCACACAGTAAATGTTTTTTTTTTGTCATTTACTAGGTAAGGTTTAACCCTTTACCTCACAATCTCGAGTTTTAATGACCCTGAGGATAAGTCCATTTGAAAATATTGTGGTAAAAGGAAAAACTGCTGGTAAGCAGCATTTTCTCCTTTTACCATAGTGTCATCTTCCTGATGAAAGACACAAGCCATCATTTTAGCAACATTTGTCATCAGCAAATGCCTTCCATTCGGTTCAGACCACACAATTTTGTCGTTTGTTTTAGAGTTAAACTTCTGCAGCATTATCTAAGACTTTTTCAAGAGCAAGATTTGGTTGAAATAAAACATCATCTCTGTCGTTTAGCTCTTCCAAAGAAGTTATGGTCCTTCTTTTTTCCTTCAATGACTCTGGCAAGTTTTGCAGGCTTCGTCTAGTTGACCTTCTCACTGGTGTAACAACTTGAGTGCTTTTAGGTGTCCTCGATGATTCAGGTGGCTGTTTCCTGGAACAAAATCATGTAAATATGTAGGTTACTACGCTAGAAATATCATTCAGTGACAAATGTACCCAATCAACATAATGTCTAACAAATCTTATAACCATCAAGAATCTCTCTGTATTACAATATTTTCCAAAGATACCCAGTGTACACTGCTGTAAATACATATATGAACCATGCTCTGACAAAAGGGGGCTTAATGCATCCCCGTGATGAAGGATACCAAGCAAATAATCCCATGATCATGGACCCATGAATCCATTTTGTCTAACAATCAACAGAATCATGAGGAAAACTGATCCTTTGACATACAGAAAATTGACCAATAGCGAAAAGTTTCGGCCCAGGTCAGCCTGCGTGGACTGCGCAGGCTGACCTGGGTCGATAATTTTCGCAGATGCATTAAGCCCCTTTTTCACAGAGCATGGCTCATTTACATGTTACATGTTTTGGTCCTCAAGGTTGTTAAAACTCTGGGATTGTATGGTAAAGGGCTAAGCACTTGCATAAAGACTGCTTACGTCAACTCTAGTGACAGAATTACACCACTTGTAAGCTAGGTCAACCCTTGGTACTACACACAAAAAGACACAAGTACTGGTGAGACTTCTACCAATCGTTCATCAAGAATTTTTATATAAGAATTTTAAACCTTTGCCAATCAATCCCAAGTTTTAACAACACTGTAGGAGAAAGCTTTTGAAGATACTGTGTTAACAGGAGATAATGCTGGTAACCATCATTTTCTCCTTTTCTCACAATGCTTTCTACAAATTTTAACGGAGAAATTATGTGTGTTTGTACAATTCTGAATTTGTCGTCAAAAGATGTTTTGAATTTGGATGATTCCAAAATTTGTCCTGTGGAAAAGGATTAAACAAACACAGACTTCAACAAACCTGTGTGAGAAAGGAGTCACATTTCCAACTGCATACACAACTGTAGATGATGCAAAAACATTTTCTTCTTGCACCTCAGACCTTCGTCTAGACCGAGATGTTTTCACTGCTTGTTTCACCTTTTTATCTGTTATATACTTCACCGTCTCTGTCAGCATCTTTGCCAATTCTGGTTTAGGCTGCAAAGTAAACACATTTTTGAAATATTTTTATTTTTTTTTGCTCATTCTTTCAGCCATATACCAAACAACCCAACATAGGCATGACCCTCCCCCAGGAAAAGCGATTTTTATATGTTGTGGGAAATAAGAGAAATTCCTGGTAACTAGTATTTTCTTCATTTTCAACAAAGTTTTCAACCCATTTAAAGACAAAGTCCATTATTTGAGCCAGAGATAAAAATGATCACTTGAAAAGGATTGTCTATTCCAAAATAATTTCTAATAACTAATAAATAAATCATCATTACATTGACAAAACTTTTTTACACAGATAGCTCTTATTCCCCCCCCCCCCTCTTAACTGGGATGGCAAAATGATCAACTCTCTGAAAAGTTCTTTGATTTAAATATTACTACATAGGCTTGTTTGTCTGGAAGCACACTAGTTTTTACATGGTGTAGCAAAAGCAGAATATACGCAAAAAGACTGAGGCAACAATGTTTTCATGTGTAATCTTGTACCAAACCTTAAACTCATTTTAGTCATGTATTCTTTACAGAGATTCTTTTTACATTTTCCTTCAACAAGCCACACAAGAGCTTTTGTGGACAATGTAGATCAAGATAAGACTACACAGAATGAGCAATTTGATCTCTGATCTACACTATCAACTACTTTGTTATTGATTATGACCAAATTGTCTCTTCATCTTGCTGGAGAACATTATTTTTGTAAAGGTTGAAAATAGTTATTTATGTATTTGAGCCATTCTTTGTGAAAAGGGGGTTAAATGCATCTACAAAAAGTATTGACCCATGTCAGGTCTCGCAGCACATACAGTCTGACATGGGTCGAAATTTTATGCAATTGGTCAATTTTCTTCATGTCATTACCTCATGTTCTGTTGGTTCTTAGATAAAATGCATTTTATGGATTCATAATTCTGTGAAGACTTGCTCTGTACACTGCATCATGGAGATGCATTAAACCCACTTTCCAAGAGCATGGCTCATTTGTTAGTGAAAGAATAAAAGTTCTCCATGGCTAATTTGGTCCAAGAAGGTAAACAGTTAACCTGAGAAATAAAGCTTCTGAAAACATTGTGGGAATAGGACAAAATGCTGGTAACCAGCATTTTCTCCTTTTCCCACAATGTTTTATAAACTTCCAAAAAGCAAATCACAGCACTCGAATAAATAGAAAAGTGAATTTGCTGTCTGCAGAAACTTTCCATTTGGACAAGTCTAGAATTTTGGCATTTGATAAAGAGTTGAATACATAAGACACACCTCTGCATTATTTATTGTCGCCTCCTCAAAGACCTGTAACACAGCATCAAGATCTAGTGTACTTTTTAAAACATCTACTTTACATCTGTAGAACTTCACTGAGGTGCGGGCTTGTGGTATTTTCTTATAGATGTCATCTAACCATGGTACTATGGCTTCCACAGGACAACCCTGATGTAAATGATGGTACAAAATTTATCATGATCAAATATGAGCTATGGTCTGTGAAAAGGGGGCTTGATATATAACTGCAGAAAGTTTCGACCCTGTGCAATCCTCACAGGCTGACATGGGTCGAAACTTTCTACTATTGGTCAATTTTCTGCAAATCCAAGGATCAGTCCACCTAATGATTTAGTCAGTTGTTTAGACTATCTGGCTTTTTTGGATCCATAATTATGTGATGTCTTACTGAGTATAATGCATTAACCCATTACCACACAATCCCTACTTTTGACGAGCCTAAGAAAGAAGTCTTTAGAAAACATTGTGGGAAAAGGAGAAAATGCTGGTAACCAGCATTTTCTCCTTTTCCCACAATGTTTTCTACCCTTCACAAAACAAATTTCAAATTTTCAGTCACTTTTATTTTGTCGTCTACAAATGCTTTCAATTTGGACAAACCTACAATTTTGTCGTTTGGTAATGAGTTAAAGATATTAATAAAACTACCTCTTGCCAGCAAAAAGTTTTTCTCTGAGCTAAATTGATACCGATGGTTTGGCATAGATTAGATGGGGGGGGGGGGGTGTTAGCTGCTATTTAGCATAGTAAATAGGCTAACAAACAAACTGTGCAAGTTTCACAAAAACCCGACCACAAATGTAGACTTTAATGCGGTAAAAGAGAAAAAGACTAAGACAGACAAAAGAAACCATGCCATGACATAAGATCTGCTGGCTTTCAGCCAGTAGAGCTAAAACCTGTTGCTGAATACAGGTGGAGGTGCACAGAAAAATATACTTACAGCCTCATATAATGTCATACATTCATCTAACATCGAGGCAAGTTTCCGCAAAGCTTCTGTATTCTGTCTCTCTATCTCCATAACACTGGCCTGAAACAGGGAATATAATGAGATCTCCATGAAGTAGTTTCTTCCTCTTCCACGGTGTTTTCATAAGAAGCAATTGAATCATGTCTGAGAAATCTAAGAACTTATGGTAACAACATTTTAGACATTTACAGCGGTCACATATATGTGAGCCTTGCTGTGAAAAGGGGGCTTAACTCTTTACCACACAATCCCGACTTTTAACGACCCTTAAGAAGACAGCTTTTGAAAGCATTGCGGGAAAAGGAGAAAATGCTGTTAACCAGCATTTTCTCCTTTTCCCGCAATTTTTTCTACCCTTCTGTAAACAAATTTCAATGCTTGAGTCAGGTTTATTTTGTTGTCTGCAAATGCTTTCAATCTGGACAAGTTTAAAATTATGTTGTTTGGTAAAGAGTTAATGCACCTGCAAAAAGTATCGACCCAAGTCAGCCTGCGCCTGCTGATCTAGTGCTCCATTTTTTGTATGTCCACCGACCAGTCTACCTCAAGAATAACTTGGTTGTTAAGAAAAGTACCTATTATGGATCCATAATTATGTGTTGGCTTGTATGGTATCATGCATTGCAGAGAAACCCCCTTTCGCAACAGCATAGCTCATATAAAGTACATCTAAATACCTGTTATTTCCGCTCAACATTTTTCCATTGATTTGTTTTCAAAAGTCCACAACTTCCTGATTGTCTGTCAAAAACTGTTAATACAGGTTTGAAGGCAAAACTCCATCAAGTAGTTAATTTATTTCATTTTGGCTCCTTTGATAATCGCGACGTTCAAGAAAACATCATCATAAAATAAGAAAAGGCTCATTTTGAGGATTTTCTCCATATGACAAACTGTTTTCAAATGCAGAAATGTTAAGAGGCACCCCCAATAAGAGTTGGGTTTAGGAAAGCTTGTAGCCTAAAGCTTATGATTAACAAAACCTGTTATGATGTTATCATTCAAGCAATTTCACATTGGCTGAGGTACAGGTTTCCAGTATTACCTTGAAGCCAAAGGCTGAGGCCTAATATTGCAGCCAGAGGACCTTAACTCTGCCGAAATGAGATTACTTGATTTATGATAATTGTATTAGTAAACAGCAAGGATTTATTGTCCTCTTTGGGTTTAACCAGGACATACTGGCATCGATTTGTTCGATATTGGTCAAGTTTTTCTCGTACAAGCCTATTCTGCTGATAATGGCAGAATTTGCCATTTTTTTTTTTTAATAAACAAAGGTTTTTATCAAATAAATGCAATGATAAAATTTGTTAATTAAAAATGAATCATATAAACCTGTTCCGACAGTTCATCTACTGTAAGAGTTGACTTTCTGAGACAATCCTGTACTGGGTCTTTCTGATGATCAGCCTCAAAACACAACAAGTGACGAAATTTGCTTGGAGTTCTGTTGTTCATTTGTAGCCAGTTCTGAAGTTCATGTCTGAAAAAATATATATGTGGTGTTTAAGCAAAACCTGCAGGCCCATGATTGAACACAAACTTATTTAACCCTTTATTATACAATCCTGAGTTTTACTAACCCTGAAGAAGGCTTTTGAAAACATTGCGGGAAAAGGAAAAATGCTGATAACCAGCATTTTCTCCTTGTTTGATGTTCCTACCCTATAAGAGAGAAACCATCATCATAGCTACATTTATTTTGCCGTCTGCAAATGCTTTCAATTTGGTCTAGTCCAAAATTTTGACATTTGGTAAAGGGTGAATGAACAAAAACCATTGAAAGAGAAAATTCAGAAACATGTATCAATCGTGTATTTGTCTCCTCTAGAGCTTTGCATAACTTCAGTTGCTTTTGGATGAGAGTGTAGATACGATTAGACTCAATACAAAGTGCAGTCTTATCTTCAATCTACAAAGCCAGCATTTTCTCCTTTTCCCACAATGTTTTCAAAAGCTTTTTTTTCAAGGTCGATAAAAGTCAGAATTGTGTAGTAAAGGGTTAAATTAAAATTGTAGCATTAACAACCATAGATGAAACTAGAACTGTTGTAAAGCCAACAAATACCCCCCCACAAGTACCTTGTCACTGAAACAACACAATCAGAGAAAGGAAACGATTTTCAAAACAAAGATCACTTCTGACCTTGACCTTTGACCCATGTCACCCAAAAACAATAGGGCACCTTTGTGGGTCACGAGCAACACTTGTATAAAGTTTCAGGGTCCCTAGGTCAAATGGCTTTTGAGTCAAAGTATGGAAACGAAAAGTCTACAGACAGACGACGGATGGACAGAAATGGTGAAACCAGTATATACCCCTCTACTTCGTATAATGAATGAATGACTTTCTTATCTAAGGACAACATCAAGCCTTTACCACGCAACCCCAAGTATAAAGGACCCTGGCAAAAAAGACACTATAACAGCACTGTGAGAGTAGGAGAAAATGCTGATAACCATCATTTCCTTCATTTTTTACAATGTTTTCTGCCCTTCCAAAACTGAATCCCTTCTTTGAAGTCATATTTACTATATTGATTACAACTGCTTTCTTTTTCGACAAATCTCAAGTTCTATCATGTGGTAAAGGATTTACTCTTTACCTCCGAACAAAAATAAAGACTAGTCAAAATTAAAAGCGTATGCAGACAACAATTTAGATGAGGCTCAAATGATGGAATCTTTCTATGATAGGATAGAAACATTGTGGAAAAATGAGAAAATGCCAGTTACCATGCTGGTTAGGGTTGATAAAACTCAGAAGTGTTCGATACAGGGTTATGTCTTTTCGCATACTTTGAAATGACCTTCTATGTCAGAATCAGATGAATATTGTATATTTCTTACTTTTTTACTGGTGTTTTTCTGAGAGCCTTGGGGGCTGTATCCTTGCCGTCTGTACAATCAGGGGAGATAAATCTGACATTCCTTGAAGGTGTTTTGGGAGTAACAGACCTCATAACATTCTCTACAACACACAATCTGTCCTGTTCCGCCCCATTCCGTTTACCACATTCATCAGCTGTATCACAGTCACTCCCTTTGACATCAGAATCTATTGAACCAATACAGGATTTGCGTTTGAGAATTCCAACTGGTTTTCTCTTGGCAGGGGGACCTTCAGTTGCTACAGAGTATCTCCTTTTGATCCCTGTGACAGGTTTAGTTCCATTTTGTCTTGTTTTGTCATATCTGTTCTGGGCAGCTTTTACTTTGTTCTCTTTGTCTTCTTTCAACTTTGCTGAAGTCTTTGTGTCAAAGAGACGTGATCTAGCTTTTACTGGATTTTCCACAGATTTTACTCTGTTTTGACTGGTTCCAGGAATTCTGGAAAATACATGAGAACTGTGATACATGTCTGTCATACTAATCAAATAAAGCAGGCCTATATTCAACAACTATTCTAAATAGCATTCTTAGCCATTCAGATAGTGTTACTTTAAATTTAAAAAAAAAATGCTTGACAATCAATAAGAATCCAATGTGGAATGGTGAGTGATAAGTCCTATGAAAGAAACTATTAATTATGTGACAGCCGAAAAAATAGGATGCATATTTGCAGCCTATGTAAGATGAGTTTTTGCAGTTCCACAGTTCTGTCTGGGCTAAAATATATACAGTAACATGTTACTGTAAATTACAGAAAAATCTTTTGAAAGATATGCAAAATTTTTTGGGAAAAGTAAGAAATAATTGTTTTCCTAAAATGTTTTCAGGGTTCCCTCTGGCTATTAGTTTTACTTGTGCCATCACTTTCACCAAATGAGAAACGTTTGCGCCAGATTGAAATAATTGGAGCCAGTTGGTGCCAATTTTAAAATGAAAGTACAGGGGGTGGGGCATAATCAAGAATTGATCCATAAATTATCATCCCATGGTTGTGTCATGCGCAAGAAAATAAAAAAGAAAACATTTGTGTTTATCATATTCAATTACTCATATCTATGTTTATTGAATGTATATAGTTCAAAAATTATTTTTGTTGACAATGAAAAATCAACGTCTATTATGTTTAAGTAGATCTATCAAAAATGTCTGTAAAGCCACTGTGACAAAAGCAGAAATATGGTAGGTCATTGTGAGCAATTTCTCTTCTTTTAACAAATCTCTAAAGAGAGACCTTTCTGAAACATATAAAAGTTTAAATGGTACAAACCAAGCAACAACAAAGTCAGTATCCGAAAACACTGTTACAAAAGTAGAAATTACTCATTAAGAGCAATTTGTTCATCTCTAACACAGTTTTCAAGAGGGAACTATTAACATTTTGAAACATACATAAGTTAAAATGTTAAAAACCAAACAAGTTTTCTAAAAAGTGGGCAAATAATGGAGGAAAAATGACACAGAATATTCTGAGGACAACAATAACATTACTGTCTGGGTTTTAGAGGGTGCCGAATGCAACACGGTCGCCATTTTGGAAACCTGCTGTATTTTATACAGAAAATCGATTTTACCTGCGATCATGATTCATTTGGACATTTAATAACATTCACAATTCATTTGAGGAACTGGTCTTCGATACTTTCACTTTCTTTCAATTTTGCCCAAGTTAACTGACAAATTTTATTTAGCCAGAAGTTTGTAATTTTATTGGAAGCAGATCTATGTATTTTCGGATAGTTGGGTGTAAATGACAAATGACATCGATCTGTGAAATAATTTGGATTACGTAGTTTATTCCAACTGATTTATTTCAGTTTTATCGATGAAATGGCTGTCATGCATCCATGCATAGTTGTAAAGGGGACCATTTTCAAAATGTATGCCACCTGGATATGAAAAATATCGGCGCCAGTCAAATTCGCCACTCGGGGTTTTCTTGCCCCACATTTAAACAGCACAAAATGCAAAGCCCAGCGGGAACCCTCTGTTTTTGAAAACTAGCATCTGCATAGATATAAGGGGATAGTATCTGTACAGTTATAGATTAAGATTGTTGTACTAAGTTGCAACAATGACTGCTCTTAAACATGTACTTACAATTTTTTCTCACTTTTTGTTCTTTCCTTTTCTTGCTTCCACTGTTCATACTTCTGTCTGGAGAAGAGATAAAAGACGGTAAAAAAATGTTTTAAGATATATAGAGGGTAGCAGAAGAAATGGGATTAACATAGCTAAAAAGTCACAATGTGAAAAGCAAATTGTAAATTTTTTACCAATATTATTCTCCTATATGTCAGAATCTTAGCTTCAAGGCTATGTTTTATGGCTAACATTTTTTTTTATAGAGACTATAGTTTAAATAAAACTGTCAACGTCAAAATCTAGTTGCTTGTCACTTCTACTAATTACCCCCCGACAGATTTTTCCAGTGCTTAACCTTTTATATCATACAATTCCAACTTCAAACAACCCTGTGGAAGACCGCTGTGAAAATATTGTCGGAAAAGGACAAAGAGCTGGTTACCAGCAACTTTTTTCCCCACTCTATTGTCTCCTCTTTCAGTGCCAAATTAATTTGATCCTCCTTTAACAGGTCAACTGAAATGCTTTCAATTTGGACAAGTCTAAAAAAATTATGTCATCTGGTAAAGAGTTAAATGGACACATTTAAAAATTGTGTCTTGCTTATTACTCTACAGTTTCCAGGTCTTGTTACAAAAAAATTCAATACAAATACTGGAAAACTGAGGAAGTAATTTTGCAACACAAGTAAATCTGTGTGCAAAGCCACAGATAGCTTGACTGGCAAACAGGCTGGTTGATAGCTCTGAAAGTCTTTGTTCTCTGGAGGTATAAAAAGTGATCTACAGGTGAGCCGCATTCCGGCAAAGACAGGTTTAATGCATCTCCAGACTCTATGAGGCATTATTACTTACTGTTCCGAGACCATGGATTAGCCATTAGCTTCTGTTGGTCCTTCTTTTGTAAATTCTCCTCTTGATATCCAAGAAGCAACTTGGATTAAACCTTTGAGGGTGGTTATGTTAAGGAGTTGATAGTTTGAGCCATAATAACATCATTTGGTAATTGTACCACGTATGTCAGCATGAAAGTATTGATCCAAACTTCATTTTGTTGGACAAATGGGTGAATCATGAAGTAGAGTGCTCCTTGGACATGCAAAAAATTTACAAATAGCTTTGACTCAAGTCAGCCTAAGTGGTTTGCACACACTGACCTGGATCGATAGGAAATTCCTTGCAAATGCATTAAGACCCCCCCTTCTCAAAGAGCATGGCTAAGGTGTTATTTGTTAAAGGTACCTACAAATACTTGTCTGCTGATTCTTTCTTGGATGATCTCGGTACAGGAGTGGCAGGCTTTGACTTGTTTTCAGCACTAACAGGTCTGTTTTAAAATACATAGAAAAAGAAGAGAAGAAAGATGAGATAAATCATAACATCAACCCTATACTACACTGTGCTAAAAAACCTTGTATAGATAAACAAAATACTATAGGTTATTGCACTTGTATGGGAATATATTGTGTTGAACGAGTTCTTTTGGTAGAGTTGCCCGAGTTTGTGAGAGCAACTTACTACGCCAAAAGAACGAGTTCAACACAATATATTCCCATGTACAAGTGCAATAACCATTTTATTATATACTTTGATATTGTTTACATAATTTTCCGTGATTTAACAGTGCTTTTATCAAATTCCTTGATTTATTTTGTTTATTTCAAAATTTCAAGTCATAAGAAATCTGTTCTATCGACCTACTGTGGTTTCGCGGAATTTTCAACACTGGCTTCTGATGACGTCACCATTGCTAAAGGTATGTAAACAAACAAGATGGTGACCGAGGATCCTTTTTCATCACTTAATAATTTCATCGTCGATAAACATATTTGATAGACAAATTTTCCATAACTTTGTAGTGACTGTTATTCTGGAAACAAACATTCTGCTTATTTTTCATGTTTTTATTAAGTACTATGCATTGAAAAGTTCGTAAAACATGATGTCTAACGATGAAATTTATCATTATGGCGGCCGTTCATGTTCTGATTTTTGGAGAAATGGCGGGTTTTAAAATAGTTCCGTACTTAGCAATGCACATGAAAAAAGCTCTAAAGTATGTAATGTCAAAGTATGCAATATGGAAAAATATTATTGCATACTTCCATCCGGTGCCAATACATGGGGACAATATCAAAGTATATAATAAAGTATGATATCATTATACTAAATGAGCCATGCTCTGTTGACAGGGGGCTTAATTAATTTAATACATCTACAAAAACCATAGAACAGGATCAGCCAGCCCAGTCCCTGTAGGCTGATCTGTATCAATCAAAACGATTTACCATTGGTCAATTTTCTGCAAGTCAAAGGACCAGTCTACCTCATGATTCTGTTGGGTGTTTGACAAAAAGGATCTTATGTATCTGTAACTCTGTAATGATTTGCCTAGTAACATGCACTATGGAAATGTATGAAACCCCTTTTGTCAGAGCAGGGCTCATCTGCATATACGATATGAATTACTGACCTCACAGAGACGAGCATCAACAACATAGGTTTTGGTGAAAAAATACCATTTTGCGTTTGGAATTCTATGACCTCTTTATATCTGAACCTCTTATTGTTGTATGCAACTGTACAATTCTATAACAAGTATCCAGAAAGCAATTGTAACAAAGGGCAACCCTTTACCACACAAGGTTTTAAAACCCTAAGGAAAAGGCCCTCTGAAAACAATGTGGAAAAAGGAGACAATGCTTGTCACAAGCATTTTCTCCATTTCCTACAATGTTTTCTACCCTATCAAAGACAAAATATCATCATTTGAGCCTCATTTAAATTGTGGTAACGTGTTAAAGCTATTAAGAATCCTGACAAAAGTCTTAACGTGTTCATGCATCAACACTTCTGATATTTACCTCTCTGACTTGATGGTGGAACTTATCACCCGTTTTGGTTTGACAGGCCTGGGCAGCTGTGCCCTTTGATTTTTGCTTGGATTGGCTGTTTTACACAGTTCAGGTTTACAGGTTGTTTTTGGAAATGGTGGTTTTGATACAGGCATTGTTCTTTCTGTTGCTTTCCAATTTACTTTTTGCTCTTTTTGGAGACTGAAGACAGAAAAGAATGTTACATTTTATCATCCACAAAAAAAACATCATTATACGATACATACATATGTAATTTTACAGTTAAAAAAAAAAATGAGTTCTGCTCATTTCAAAAACCTTCTTCTTCAGTGTATGAACATTCCAAAAAGTGTGATATAGGGAATATGGAACTGTAAGTTTAAAATTATTGATATAAATCAATATGTGAAACAAGTTCTCACAACTTGTATCAATCACAATCATTGAATGATTGCTTCTTTGAAACCTTAACAAGTACTAGCAGTGTAATTTAAGGAGTTCCAAAGGTTGACCCATGGGATTGGAACACAGAACATTTGATGTGTGAGGCCAGCCTTCTACCCCTACGTTGCTGTGATTGCATTTGATTTGTTTGATGTATTGTAAACCCTGTACCACAGAATCCTGAGTTTAAATAGCCCTTAGAAAGAAGGCTTTTAAAAACATTGTGGGTAAAGGAGAAAATGCTGTTAACCAACATTTTTCCTTTTCCCACAATGTTTTTAACTTATTCAAGGACAAATACTTTTACTTGAAAAACATTTGAATTGTTGTCTGTGAATTAAATCAATACTGATGAGTCTAAAGTTTTACCATGCAGTAAAGAATAAACTCTTTACCACTTAATACCGGATTTTAACATCCCTAAGGAAAATGCCTTTAGAAAACATTCTGGGAAAAGGAGAAAATGCTGGTAACCAGCATTTTCTCATTTTCCCACAATGCTTTCTAACCTTTGAGAAACAAATTACATTGTTTAAGCCATGTTCAATTTGTTCACTGCAAAAGCTTCAAATTTTGATAAGTCTAAATATTTGTTGTCTGCAAAGTTTTCTTGGGACTTTGTCCTATGGGAGTCATTTGACCACCTTCAAATGAATTAAAAAGGCATATATCTAAATTTTGGGAGTCATTCCGAAAATTTGGGGGTCTAACCGTCTAAGTTCAAAGAAATTGCGACAGGGAAAACCCTGGTCTGGTAAAGAGTTAAGGCAGTAGATAGGTCATTTCATGACAGCTAAAAAGGATTACAGCACTGACAAAAAATGTGTGTGTGTTTTTTTTTTTCATCCTGCGGCAAAAAACTTTAAATTAAAAAAAAAAAACATACTTTGTGATTTTCTTCTTTAATTCTTGCTGCTTCCTTTCTTTCTCTTCCCTCCATTTTTGCAGTCTTTCAATGTATAATACTACAAAAACGAAATATAAGTCTTTATCATACTTTTTTAATGGGAACACAATTTGCCATAAAGAAACTTCAAATGTATGTGTAGCGTGAAGCTTTTGAGTCAACCTGAAATTTAAATTGTACTTGAGAATATAATAGGTATAAAAGAGTGAATCAAGAAATATTTTCAGATGGCACTCTTCTGCAGGTGGAGGTATATATATTCCAAAAGTGTCTGATCAAGCAGTTGACAAGCACTAGGCTGATTGATTGATCATTGTTTAACGCCATTTTCAACATTATTTCAGTTCTATTTCGGCTGATTGATTGGTCAGTGTTTAATGTCATTTTCAGGGTTGTCAAAATGTTTTAAAATAACAGATCAAAACTGAATTCTAACAGATCAGACTGGGGGTCACGGGGGCCTAGGCGGCCCCCTTGTGGGTCCAGGGCAACGCCCTGGTAGCGGGACCAGGGGGGCGAAGCCCCCTGGCCGAAATTAAGACACATATTATAGGGATCTGAAAACCAGAAATAAGGGTATGAGTGTCCCAAGAGTGTCACACTAAATAGGAAAAAAATGGGGTCTAAATGGTCAGGGGTCTAAAGTCTCAATATTTCTCCCACCTCTAATACACCAAAATTTATGACAAAAGTAACAACTGAGCAGCTGCAGAAATGGTAGAAATACAGTATGTCATGTATATCATGTTTTTTAATAACATGTACATAGATTTAAGTTACTGTATTAATCCAGTGATGAAGGGGCCTGATGATTCAAAATTCGTCATAAAGTATCCTTTTGAAATTATCCTTCCAATTTTGCTGATAGGGGCACAGGCGCTTTGTTTCATATATATACGATTTGCGTTTCTAGACGCTCTTCAGGTGTATTCTTTTTTCTTTCAGCAGGCTGAGATGTGTTCTAAAAAGAATTTTTAAAAAAATCCACGTCGCGAAATCTCAAAACAATTATTGACCTAAACAACTGGACACTGGACAAATTAATTTTATAGAGCGTCTCAACGACTTAGTAGGTTACAAGACGTTGTGATTGTGATACAAGCAGCATTTACTTTAGACTGGTTTTTCTGAAAATTTTTTAAGGGCACGGTGTATAAAGGAGGTTTCTCGTTAGGCTTGCATTTATTATAAAACGTCTTAAAACTTCAAGGATCCTAACGGAATTTAAATGAATATAAACAAAGCTGGCGGTAAAAAAAACCTCTAATCGATGGCAAAACTAACCGATCCAAAAGCGATTTAAAGCGATGATTTCGATCGTCAATCAGCTTATTTTGACAGCACTGCATTTTCAACATTATTTCAGTTATATCGCGGTGGCCAGTGCAACTTACAATCCATGCTTTCCTGGAGTTTCTTTAATCAGTATTACACACAATATTCTTTCCAAGCCACTGGCTGCTTTCCCACAATACCATTGTCGAAACAATGGCCAGCAGTGAGAGAGGAATGAATCCTATCTCAATGACAATCATCAATCCTCAGAGAGAAATTGGCCGAGCTGGGAATCGAACTAGCGAGCCCCTGATTTCATGTCCTTACGCTACTGACTGAGCTATCAGGCTCGGCAATCTAGCACTAGGGCTACGAGGTAAAAGACTTTGACTGCACTGCAAAATAGACAGTAATGGACAGAGTTTAAGGATAAAAACATGTACATTAAAAGATTCTTAAAAGAAGAAAAAAAAGTTGAAAAACTAAATTAAGCAAATGCATTCTCAAATGGGAGTCCAAAAATATGTTGATGTGACTAAATCTCTAATTAACCAAATGACTGTCAATCTGTTTTTCTTGTTTCCAAAAATTATGAAAGATGATGAAAGAACACTTCAGTCCTGACAGAGCTTTATACGATAATTAAGGCGTAATACCGGGAACTCCCCACCACAATACAATACTGTGCATATACATGGCTTTGTTTTACGAGTATAAAGATAAGAATTTAATGGAATATGAGCTTCATTCCGTTAACCAATATTGTACATGATGCATACGGAACGAATCTAAAATAAAATTGCGTTGATGCATAACTGCGATTTTCATGGGTTTTCCCCATATAGTGGTGGGGAGTTGCCGGTATTATGCCATAATGAACTTTTAACTAACTAGAAAATATCAGATATCAAATGGATGTGAAGCACCAGCCATCTGCCTAAACAGAAAAACAAAAAGTTGACGTAAATTTTACACGAAAACTAATAACAAACGCAAGAAACTTGTTTATCACAAAACCCAAAACAAATCTGTCCCCAAACTCAGCTAAAATATCGAGTCTGAAGAAGCATCTGCATTTCTGTTACTACCTGATTTTGTTTTTTCCATTTTTTTCCCCAGTTATGTCTGTTAGTCTCTTCCGTCAGATGTCAGATTTGTTTACAATTTGATATTTGCGCGTGATTATTCTATGAATTTTGATTGGCCAAAGGCTTTGCCACGGGGTGTGACTAAAACGCGGACGCTTCAGACGAATAATTATTTCACAGCCTGTACACGACCGTCTGCGCAACCAGGCTAGAGGCTTCAATAAAAAGAAGAAAAAACAAAACATTTGTGCAGCAGTAGCAATCGCCCGTTACACGCAATTTCTCCATTTTTTTAATGTACTTATGTTCATGAATCAAACATAACCCGTGTTTAACACGTTACTACAAAATCCTCAGTTTTATAGATCTTTAAATAGAAATATGACTGTGAAAAGAGTGCGGAAAAAGAAGAAAATGCTGGTAACCAGCATTTTCTTCTTTTCCTACAATATTTTCTACCATTCCAAATACAAATCTTTATTTTTAATAATATTGATTTTGTCGTCTGCAAATGCCTTCAGTTTGTACAAGTTTACAATTTTGTCATTTGTAAAATGGATTGTCTCTATTTCAAACGGTTGTTTTCTGTGGAAAATTTGTTCGTGTGTAAAATAATCGGTAACAAGTAAACTCGCTGTATATTTATGTAAAGAATAAAGATTTTTATCTTGGGGAGATTTCACTTTGAAACTATAGTATATCAGTTATTTGACTTTTTTAGTAAACCTTACAGATGAGGAACACACTGACATGAAATACACAGTAAAAACATCTGTATGTTTTGATTAAAAGGTAAGTTGTTAAATATTGATTGATTGATTGACTGACTGACTGACTGACTGATTGATTGATTGACTGACTGACTGACTGACTGGTTGCTTGGTCGGTGGCTTGGTTGCTTGGTTGGTTGGTTCATTGCGGATTCATTAATTCAATAATTGTATTTACTTAATTCTCATGTGTGCGTGTTTAGGACAGTTTGGAACAGTTTTTCAAGCCGATGAAACCACCTATCCATCCTCTCCTTGAGTTTCTTTACCAGTGTCTATGCACAACACGAGTTCGATCCAAGACGCTGGCTGCTTTTTGGCATTAACAAATTTAAGTTCGAGATGATATTCGGCCTTGAGAGACAGAAATGGATCCTGTAGTATTGATTTTATCATCAGTCATCCGAAATAAGTATGGCCAGGCAAGGGTGCATGCAAAAAGAGGGTCGGAGGCTCTGCGTACGATATTTAACCTTTTAATGCGTCATAGACAAAAGGAGGCCGGGAATTTAGCTGACTTCAAAGATTAAGATCAGACTGCACAGAACGTACAGTCTGATTTTGGATCTATGTCGTCTGTTTGTTTATGCAAGCCTATAAGATCAAACATTCTGTCTTAGTTTGAGTGAATTGTACTTTTAGCAGTCGAAAGTGGTCGAGTTTATATACATGAAAAAGCCATGATCTGGAAAAAGCGGGTTTAATGCATATCCGAGATGCATAATACCAAGCAAGTCATTACATGATTATGGATCCATAAAAATTTGTCTAACAACCGACTGAATCACGAGATAGACTTGTCCTTTGACATGCAGAAAATTGACCAATTGCAAACTGTTTCGACTCAGGTCAGCCTGCGCGGATTGTGCAGACTGACCTGAGTCGGTACTTTTTGCACATGCATGAAACACCCTTTTCACAGAGCATGACTTGTATGTATTAGTCTCTGAAAAAACGAATTGATGATTCTTATACTTATATCTTTGTTGATACCTTTGCTTCAGTGTAAATGGCCTTTTTTTGTTCCATGTACATCTAGACCCTAGTATCTCTCTCTCTCTCTCTCTCTCTCTCTCTCTCTCTCTCTCTCTCTCTCCAGTCTCTGTCCCCTTCTCTATCCACCCCCTCTCTCTTGCATGGAAGATATTAATCTACTCTTGTTCAACAAGCGAACTTATTCGGGTTTTTCCTACTTCTTCTGTTTAGCATAAATAATATAAAACACAAAGTTCGGCTTTTATCAAACGGCGGATAAAGTTTCAAATCCAATTACAATTATAAACCGATTAAATATTTTGCACTCATGCACAATACAACAGTGATTTAAGTGCGTATATAAATATTGATATTGTAAGCGACTAACATCGGAATTCCATTTCTACTTTCATAAAAAATCTAACCCAGGATCGGAAGACGCAAATCAAAATCAGACTACAGGTTGTGAACAATCTGATCTTGACCTACACAGTCGGACAACTAACCTCAGTTAAACGTGGAGCTGCATGGGTTACTAACGGTTTATAATCGCTCGTGTAAGTACTTGTTCATTTTGCCAATGGCTAATTTTGCGAAAAGCTTTGAACACAACAGTGTTTTGCCTGGCTTCAAAAGGGGCATACCCATAACAAAAAAATACGGAATACTTAAAGGTGCAGACTTGCGGACCGCACAGGCTGACCTGGGTCGATATTTTTTGCAGATGCATTAAACCCCCTTTTCACAAAGCGTGATTCACATGTATTGTGCATAAATTATAAAATAATAATTATGGACATATTCAAAGAAAATTATATATGAGTACATGAATCCAATGCCCGGTTCTATAGAGAGTCTCTGCCAAAATAATTAAACGACCCATACTTTCTATATTGCAGGAAAACTCAAGGAATGGTCGCTGTAAAATGAAAGCGCTTGTTTGGACGGTGACCATCTTAGGCCTCTGCACGCTGTCCCAAACAGGTTTGTATCTTTTTCTATATCTCTGATAACGTTGTGCTCTCTCTCAAACGCTGTCTGTTCAAGCTCTTTTGAAATAAAAAGTTGGTCTGTTTCCTAACTTCGAAAACTGCTGTCGTATGTTGGAGACCTGTATCACACAAAGCTTTAATGGAAAACATCAGTCACGAAGCAGTTATCATGAAAAGACTCTAAAGGGGCGTCAGTATCTTGACAAAGGTATTCAAGTACTAGTATATGAAAAGATCAGGAACAACGATTCTCAATTCAGTCCTAATTCTTGATTCCAAGACAAGCAACCTTAGTGGTCGGGACGTTGTGTCGAGGCCAATTAGATTGTAAGTGAAATTGACAATATTCAGAATGCTTGATGAATACAGCTCCTGGACTTTATTGATCACAACAACATATTCATTTGCTTTAATATGAATAAGCGCTCCTGAGTATCGATTAGCGGTAGCGGCAATGAGTGTTATAAATGTGCCCGCAAATAGGCCTGCAGGAGCATATCCACGTGTTTGACCAATCGAAAATTACTCTTTATTCGTACCAGGAAGTAGATCAAAAGCCAGTAGATTCAGCTACCAAGAGAAAGAATAAAGTTAATGATGTTGGTTCTATTCAGTATTCTTGTTCGTTTTCAGTATGTCCAAAAGGAGCAATTACTGTGTATGCCGAACAGGGAGCCAAGTACATAACGTCGCCAAACTACCCTAATTTCTATGGGGTATATGGGACGTAAGTTTCCAATCATAATATTGAAGAAATATTTCATCATACCGCCTGCGACATGACACAACTTCACCCCTATAATTCAAACAGTATTATCATCACTAGTATTGAATGCTAACATTAGGCCTATATGACACAACATACACACAATTTTGGTGCTCAAGTTTGTATGTGTGCCAGAGAAATCAGAAATTCTAATTATATTTTTCTAATCTAATTGTCCATGTGATGTGCTTTTATGTCATGCAACCAATATTTAAGAACGAAAAATCATACTTTCATAGATCTATTCCTAGAACATTTTGAATCAGAACTTACTCTGTCGCAATATTCTTGTCAGTAAGCTAGTCGATGCCTTTCGATGAAAGGCATTCCACCCGTTATCAATTTTTACAACGCAAAATATATGATTTCAACTTTTTAGACGCCTGAAAAAACAACCCACTAATATATAAAAAGAGTTATCTCATAAACTTGACTAAAACAAGCGGTCCGTACAGATTCAAGATGAGACTAAGCGTTCTGTGCAGTCTGATCTTATTATATACCGTCCACAAAGTCGGATTATGCTTTAAATATTCACAGGCACCTATCATGTAAATGGCAGATCCTTGCATCCCCTGGCTACGATGACGTCATCATACAGATGCAAGTAATCAACTCGTCCATGGAACCTGCTACAGGATGCTGGAGAGATTCTGTAGAGATCATTGATGGTAGGATGTCAATTTTAGGAATAAGTTGTCAAGTAATTTTCTCCAGTGCTGCATAACAATGTCTAAAATAAAATGAAAAAAAAAAACATACATGTCTTGACCGGTACTCTGATCCAAAATTGCGCGCCCTTGAGCCATACGCAATTTGGACTGGGTAACCGTTTTACAGACATACTTTTACGCAAACAGGATATTTTTTAGAACAGCAAAATTGGAATAGAAACCTGAAGTTTACACTAGGGAGTATAGCCTTCGCCAACCTCAATCGTTGGGGTGGAGGTGCAACCCAACCCCACTCCCTCGCAACCTGCTGCTTCGCCTTTGTGTTTGCAAAAGATAGTGCACGATAATGTTGCGTAGAATAATTGTAGTTCATCCAACTCATCATCGATGTCGAAACTGATGATCACCATGCCAAGCACTGTAACAAGGAGAAGAATTGTGTTCCATTGTAGTGTGAACATACACGTATTCCATCTCAACTCCAATAGATATTAAACTGATACCGTTGTCATATTAAAAGAAAAAAAAAAAAACTTTGGTTTTTTAACTCAATGTATTATTCGTTTAGGAAACCTGTATGTTCTATTAATCTCTTTTTAATCTTCATGTTAATTTTGTTTTGTACTATACATGCAGGTACCCGCTCTTTTCACCCACCATTGACATCCTGGTGTGGCAGCACCTGGCCATCAAAGCCGATTGTGTCCACTGGGTCGGCGGCACTCGTCACTTTTACAACAAATTTTAAAGACAACGACTACTATGGGTTCATATTAGCATACTGGATGGCCAAAAAACGTATGTATTTCCCCTCAAATGTCAAAGTTCATTCCCTCAAAATGGTTGTTGAGTGTCCGTAACCGCAGGCTTATTAGTCATAAACTCGACGAGAATTATTCTTATGGTTTTCCTTCAAAACAGTCATATGCATTATACAAAGGTAATATACTTAACAACACGACTTTGTGACGGAACTTGTAATGTATTCATAAACATTTGAGCCACGCTCTGTGATAAGGGGGGTTTGATGCACCTGCAAAAAGTATCGACCTATGTAAGCCTGCGCAGTCCACACAAGCTGACATACGTTGATATTTTTTGCTTTTTGTAAATTTTCTGCATATCCAAGGACCACTCTTTCTGCAGATTCAGCCATTGGTTAGCCAATCAGAAATTGTGTTACTTTCAAATTTAGAATAATCATACGTATCAGACTAAAATTTTCTAATGAATAGTTGGGGATACGGACCCTGATTTTGCAATGGTGTATGAATACAATCTTTGTCAACAAACCACACAATGAATGAGTCAAATAACTGTTCCAGTATCTGCATTAACATGACTTTGTCCATAGTCTTCGAACAACCATGTCAAATAATGTACCACAAATCTTTGGAGTTACAAAATATAACATTTACGGTATGGCTTACACGGGTATGCTTTGGGCAAGACCTACCAATTATAGAAATGTACGTAATTTATGTCTTTGTTCAGCAATTTAGGAGTCAACTCTTTACCAAACGACACAATTTTGGACTTGTCCCATTTGAAAGAACTTGCAGACGACAAATTAAATGCTGTTCAAAGGATGATACTTGTGCTTTCAAAGCGAAGAAAATGAAATATGCCTATGAAAAGGAGGAAAACATTGTTGGAAATGGAGAAAGTGCTGGTAACTAGCATTTTCTCCATTTCCCAATATGTTTTCAACAGTTTCCTTCCTTAGGGTTATTAAAACTTGGGATTGTTTGGTGAAGGATTAATGTATGGTGCATTTACAGAATTTCATGTACCTTAGATAAAAACTATATCCAGTAACGACAGGTTTTGGCTGGAAGGCCTACTTGTATGTTGGGTTTCAACGCAAGCTTCAACAGTGTCTCACAAGTTGACGTTGAAAAGTCCAGGGTCCGTATTTACCAACCTTTCTTAAGAGCATTCTTAGTCTTTATATCTGAGATTTTCTAAATTTGAAAGTGACACAACTTCTCATTGGCTAAACCAAATGGTTTAGCCAATCAGAAGTTGTGTCACTGTAATTTAAAAAATTCTGGAGAATAAAACAAAGATTGTGTTCTTGAGAATGGTTGTTGAAAACGGACCCGGACCTCCGGAACCATTTGAAGTGCCTCAAAACTACAGAATGCTTTCTTGAGCAATCTTTAGTTGTGAGAGAAGAATGAATTTTTTAGCAATAGTTTTTCATTAAAATTTTAAAAAGATTTTTACTGAGTCTTGATTTGAAATGTCAACCCTTAAAGAAAACTATCAAAAATACATAAGTTAAAGCTTTTATCTATTCTCTTTGCAGCACAAAAGATAGTACACACAACAAAACTGACGGCGATCAACTATGTTCTATTTGGTATCAGTGCCTTACTGTTTTCTGGCTTCATAGGATTTTGGCTTATATTACTTCTTGTCCACGTGGTTAAGCGATGCAGAATGACAGAAGAAGAGTTATATGCAAAGAAATACCTATAAGGAGACACTGGTTCACAATGACAGCCGAGCCTTTTTCGTAAAAAAAAAAAAGCTGTAGAGATAAACATGAAATTGAACATGAGTCACGCTCTGTGAAAATGATTTAATACAGCTGCAAAAAAAATTATCGACCCAACTTCCGCGCAGGCTGACATTGATCGAACTTTTTTCTATTTATAAATTTTCTTCATGTCCAAGGGCCATCTACCTCAGGATTCAGTCGGTTGTTAGACAAATGGATTTTATGGATCCATAATTATATGATGAGTTGCTTTTGCCCATTGGTACAATGTATCACTGAGGTGCATTAAACCCCCTTTTGCCACAGCATTGCTCATATATTTGTGTCTTGGAGGTGTAAAGTTCAATGTAATTAGGCCTTTTAGAAGATATTCTGTTGTTTGTTGTGTTAGATGAGCCCTTTTCGTTAAAAAAAAAATTACAGATAAACAGAAAAATGAATATGCCTGTTTCTTCGGAACTGTAGGAATATTGACGACATCCCATATAATCATTTCGTCAAGAACGTATTATGGTGGTGGTGCTAATAAGTTACTGTATCTGATACTGGCTTTCTGTCGAAAAGTCACATCGACTCATATCTGTTGGTGTTACAACGTGAAGCGATTCCGACTTACTTTTAGTTGGATGGTCCTGCGAGTATATCATGCAGCCTATGGGTCAACAAATCTGTAACTGTCCATGCCACGAGCAGACGAGTCAATAAACTCTTTAACTCTTCACCAGATGACAAAATTTTAGATACGTCCACATTGAAAGCACTTGCTGACGAGAAATCAAATGTGGTTCGAATCATGGGGTTCACCTTTGGATGGGTCAGAAACGTTGTGGGAAAAGAAGAAAATGCTGGTTACCGGCATTTTCTCTCTTTCCCACAATGTTTTCAAAAGGTTTATGCGATGGGTCGTTGAAACACGGGATTGTTTGATATAAGTACATTGTATTACAGTATGGCAATCCGAAACTTAATTGTTTGTTTCTCGTATTGTTTTACTTTTTACCTTTCTCAGACTGAATGAAAAAAAAAATGTCATAAAAGCGGATGGCTTTATACATGTATACATTCAATTAAAGTGTTGAGGTGCAGCTTTCCTTTAGTGTGAAAGGCATTTCAAAAAAAAAATTCTTCAAAAGGAAGTATAAGAGAATATTGGAAACTTTTGTATGCATTTCATTTTCCCACCTTTGTTTGCTGTTCAGGTTACCGTACATTACCGACAGGTAGTAGTCCATGTAGTGCAAAAAGGAAAGGATAGAGCTAATTATATTTATTTACGATTGTAACTTCTAATTCCAGCCTTATGATATCTGATAAAAAAAATTCTCACTTTAATGCGCTGGACATTGTTTCAGTATTAAATACATGTAATGTACGAAAACCGCCTGTAGCTTATAAGGAATATTGTGTGTAAGCTCTTAACTCTCCTGTGCATGGTTCTTACTAGTAAACGAGATCAGCCGGTATCATTATGCATTTATTGCGGTCGTTAGTAGAAGGAGCTGCATGGATATGTACTGCTACATGTATACATGTGCAGTGTACACAAATAAATGGCTTGTGAAATCGACGAAAAAGAGAACATAATTTTCAGTTAGTGACTGTGAGCTGCCAAGACATCTCACGAGATATGGTTTCACGTCATACAGAAATATTTTTTACGACTCTGTTATGTTTGGATTATATTCAACTTTACATCTTTTACGGCTTGTAAACAAAAATTTACATCGATGTAAATTTTTGTTTACAAGCCGCAAAGGATGTAAAGCTGAATATAATCCAAACATAACAGTCTTAAAAAATTCTCAACATGCTTAGAGATTGTATTTACCCCTTCATAAGCGACCGACACCTTTGACTAAGTTCCAATGAGAGAGAGAGAGAGAGAGAGATCCGTTTCTCATTCATTACTCCAAAGGCTTGCACATGTCATTGATTTCGGGGTGTCACTTTACATGAAGTATATAAAACAACTGCCAAAATATAGTTGATTATGTTGATTCGGGTACATACAAATGAGGCACTTGAACTAATAGGTACCTGCATGGTCTGAAACATTGACATGATTTACAACATCGTGAACAATAAATCACTGCGTTTGACAAGTAATCACTGCGTTTGACAAAAAATAGAAAAGAAATTAAAAATATAATGCTGTTTATGCATCCCATTAAATACGCGTTTCATGAAAGAATTAGGAAAACTCCAATATCTAACAGAATTTCTATCGCTCTTATGTCTTTTCCTTGAGTAAATGAATGAAAATAGTAAGAAATATAAATTACAGAGCCCTGTCTATGATACTACTATTAGCATAAGTTCAAAGTAAATAGAAATGCTGTATTACAATGAAAAGTGGATTTAATTTTTTTGCGACATTCCCCCTCCCTTGAAAAATGCCATTCATGAAAAGAAAATGTCATGTAGGGTACTACATTTAAAGATAGTATTTCCAGGTCAAATACCCTACTAAAATTTGCTATCATTCACTTCTGCTGCCCTGTTTTATCACAGAGATTTATTGAATGTAGATCTACATGTGCTTTTGGTGCTGATTTGTATTTTATTGTTGTAAACGTGGCTCAGTTTGATGGTGCTTGTAACCACATAAAAATGAATGATAAACATTTTACCATGTTTCCCGAGGGTCTAGTTTTGTTTTGTTTTATAAGGAGAGGTATTTTAGATTACTTTGCGGACGCTAACTGGGTGTATTTGGATGTGTATTTCATACAAATAGGTTTGTATCGTGCATTAAATACGTGTAGGAGTTGAGATTTCAAGGACTTGGACCTCTGCGAAGGCATTATAGAAGTTGGATCTACGTTCGGTCCAAGTAGTTGTGCCTGGGTTAAATACCACCGATTAAATTTCATAGGAGTTCCCTAATCATAAGTTACAAAGTATTAACTTGAGGTCATTGAAAGAGGGCGTGTTGAAAATGTAAACTGGAAGCTGATTCTCATCTCATTTCCTAATATATTGGGTGAATTGCAAATAACAAATTGAAAAGCTATCGCTTCATATGAAATAGAGCTGCAAAGACTATATTTTCAGTTTACAGAAAAAGTTACCGGTGTGACACCATAGTTATGAGAATTTACACTACAGCTTTAATGTTGATTGAAAATATAATGAAAAGAAATATATTTGACCCTTCAATATTCGTTCACCAACAAAGTAGGCCTACATGCAGGGGCTGAATAACCGATTTAGAACTGTGGAATGAACTTCCAAATACATCAACAAAAATGTTGAAAAAGTGGCATCATGAGCAACGAACTTTTCGCAATTACACCTGAAATTCAACTACCCTTTGAAAAATCACTGTAAAAAGAGGCATACACTGGTTGTCGAGCATTTTTCCTTATTCAGGCACAGAAAAGCTCATGAATGAAAGAAATGACAAACATAAACTAATTAAGGATAATAAGAAAAAAAATCATGAATACATTTTGAACATAACTTTCTACATCTCTGAAATAAATATTTACAATGTAGCAAAGCGTTTGATACCAAATACCCAAATAGGGATACCAAATAGGGCCACACTGCATAAATTCATGTAAACTCTTTTCTTACGTTGCACTGCACTCGTGAATATCCATCGAGCGATCTCGATTGAAAGCATAAGTATTTACGTACTGCTTTGCGTTATCTTTCAGTCACAAATTATAGTGTGATGATTTTTTCTATACTAAAGTAGGTATGTGATATAAATTAATTCTGATTTTGATTTAATTCAAGTGCAACAACAAGGAACAATTATTCGCATCTTCAATTTTTAATACAAACCAGTGCCACATTTAGCAAGCAAAGTACCGATAGTATTGAACTTCCCGCAGTAGGACCACTTCCTTAATTTTGCAGAATTTTAAATATTGTAAAATGATCTATCTTATCGTTGTCACAACGCTAGCATGTTGTTGTTACTTGTCGTAAACATTGCTCTGTAAAAAAGCAAGCGTTGCAATTGTTAAGAATTGACATTCAATATGATATTTTGCTTTTTTAGAAACGTTGGCCACTATGTTCGCTCAAACTTTTAAAATTTAGGAAGTAAATAATTGTCACAAGATGCTGGAAGTTGTGTGACGAATGTTTTAAATCTAAATTATGAACGCAATGAATATTTGGGATTTTTTTTAACTCTAAACTGTGAAAGAAGACTTTTTATCCCTGCAGCCGATTGATCTGGAAAACTCAAATGAGAAATGAGCAAATCGCCCGCCTTCCTATTTTAAAGGGGTACCTGTTTTCGAACCCGAAATGATATCCGAGTTTTCTTGTGAACTATGATTGAAGTAAATTACGTCATCTTTTCTTTGAACCACTTATCTAAATGTGAACAACACTGTCATCACTGTTAATTTACGAAATGTGATAAAAACAAAGTTTGCATGTTTTAAAAGGAAACATGGATCGGTTTTAGTGTACTAAGAACATGAAAGTTATCTTTCAAAGGACAGAAAATACCTTGGCTAAAGGTGAAAATGCTGCTTACTAGCATTTTCTAATTTTCCCATAATGTTTTCAAAAGCCTTAGGTTTGTTAAAACTCAGGATTGTTTGGTAAATGGTTAAACCTATTTATTTTACATCTATTGTGAAACATGTGCTGAAAACTTTTGTCTATCACTCTCTGTGATTGCTTCCTGGAAAACTTGAACAGTTTTGGCACTGTGATGTGGTAAGTTCCAAATGTCAAATCTGCTCATCAAGGATTACAAAACCCACTACCGCAAATATGAAAGGCAGACACTCTAACACTACTGCCACTCATCAGTCAATATAATCATAGCTAAATAACAACAAATGAGCCATGTTCTGTGAAAAAATGCACGTGCAAAAAGTATCAACACAGCCGTCAGCCTTCGCTGTGTGGAGAAACAACATTTTTCTTTTCCTTTGACTGTTTGTCCCCTAATTCATTTGCAATAACTGTTGGAAGATCTGAAAATAATAATGGGTTTGATAGATATAAAAAAAACTTTAATGCTTTTCCACACTATCCTGAGTTTAGATGACCCAGATGGCTAAGACTTTTTTAAGATATTGTAGCTAAAGGAGAAAATACTGGTTATGACAATGTTTTCAACCCTTTAAAATGCACATTTCATGATTTCAGGTACATTCATTAATCTTGTCATCATCTGCAATGGCTTTCCACTTGAACAAATGTAAAATTTTGTGGTTTGGTTAAGGATTTAAAGCATGTATAATTTATTTGTATATAGAATAATGCAGACCAAGAGCAAACTGTACAGATCTGTGCAACTTTAATTCAGTTTAAAGAGGAAATTATGAATTTTTTTTTGGAGGGGGTTCAATTGTATGACACCTCCTCCCCATAATTTATCTGACCTCTAACTGAGGCCTAATGTAATCCTTCACCCATCACTACAGTGTTTTAACAACCCAATGGAAGACAGTTTTTAAGAAAATTGTTGGAAAATGTTTTTACCCTACTGAAGTCAAACGGCATCGTTTGATTCAGATTTTCTCTGTTGTCGACAAATACTTTAAATATGGACTAGGCTATTTGTTTTCCTGTTTTGTAAAGAGCAAAATAGGTGCTTGAGAGAACAAGTCACATAACAGCTGTTACTGGTCTTGTGACAATCTTTTATCCATTAATCCTTTAACAATCAGTACTATGTGTTAACCATACTACAAAAGAGGGCTTTTGAAAACATTGTGGGAAAAGGAGAAAATGCTGGTAACCAGCATTTTCTACTTTTCCAACAATGTTTTCTATAAATTCAAAGACAGGAGTCATATTTTGAGCCAAAATTACTTTGTCATCTGCAAAATGCTTTTAATTTGGTTGAATCTAAAAAAAACTTTGTTGTTATGTAAAGAGTTAACTTGTTATCTCTAACAGTTTCTCTTATTTTTTGTCTTGTAACGGACAATTTTGAAAGCATTAGGTAGGAATAAACGTTGCAGGTAAGGAGAAATTTATTTGTTTGCAACAATTTTATATCTTTTAACTTCTTAAAGTGTTGATCAAGGAGGTTTTCACATCATTCTGTTGTAAATTTGTTGACGGGGTGAAATGTAAAATGCAGCATGAGAGGTTTTAAACTGTTTATCGTACAATCCTAAGTTTAAATAACATGGAGGAAAAAGGGTTTTGAAAACATTTTGGGGGAAAATGGAAAAACGCTGAAAACCAGCATTTTCTCTGTTTCCTCATAATGTTTTCAACCCTTTTTAAGGCAAATTTCAACATTTTGACATTCATTTGATATATCGTCTGCAAATATTTTCAATTCGGAAAAGTGTAAGGTTTTATCATCAGGAAAAGAGTAAAGTTGGACAAAAAAGGAACCTAAACTTTAGAAACTCTCACCGCGCCCCTCTCTGTGTACTAGCATATTAGATAATATTTGTTTGTGTGGTAGAATTGTATGCAGGAAAGTGTTTGATGAATTAGGAATCTCTTTTTGAAAAAGGACATGAGCCATGCTCTGTGAAAAAGGAGCTTAATGGCAATGCATCTGCTAAAAGCATCGACCCATGTCAGCCTTCGCAGTCTGCACAGGCTGACAGTGACAAGGGGCAAAACTTTTTGCTTTTGATCAATTTTCTGCATGTCAAAGGACATTCTACCCCATGATTCTGTTGGTTGTTAGACAAAATGGCTTTTAAGGATCCCTAATTGTGGGAAGACTTGATCAGCAAAATGCATCATGGAGGTGCATTTAGCTCCCTTTTGTCAGAGCATAGCTCACATATTTTTGCTTTCAGAAACAAAAGCAGATATATCAGATAATCAGTTGACATGCATATACAACAGCTCGTGCTGACCTTTGTTTTGACCTTCGTTACCATGGTTAGGAGCCTTGACAATGGTTTGGCCAGAACACCACCCATGGGCTGGTTGACATGGCAACGGTACAGATGTACAACAGACTGTAAAACCTATCCAGATGGCTGTATAAAGTAATATATTTCATGTTTAAAATGGTTTTGTAGAAAACATGGTAAATGTGGCTCACATGATTTTAGTTATCTCGCAAAAGGATAGCAAATACGGTGGGGAGAGGAGAAAATGCTGGTTACCAGCATTTTCTCCTTTTCCCATGATGTTTTCAAAAGATATTTCCACAAGGTCGGTAAACACAGGATTGTTTAGTAAATTGCTTTCTCTTTACCAGTCAACTTTTTTAGCTTACCTGGGCACAAAGTGCTCAAGCTGAGCTTGTGTGATCATTGTACTGTATCCTTTGTCCATCGCCCAGACATTGATAATTACTGGTACCTTATGGGCACTGTAGAGGCCACATTTGTTGTCCAATACTCATGAAACTTCTTCAGAGTGTTTGTCTTGATAATACCTGGAGCATGTTTGAAATTTGGTCTCATTGGATCAAAAAGTAGGTCACTGGGACAAATCTTAGGAAAACCTTGTGTACACTGTAGAGGCCACATTGTCAGTCCAATACTCATGAACCTTGGTCAGAATGTTTGTCTTGATTATATCTTGGACAATTTTGAAATTGGGTCATGTTGAGTCAATATGTAGGTCTATGCGACAAATCCTAGAAAAACGTATCAGTTCTTGTGTGAGAAAGCCAAGAAACACATGCATAGGTGCACTGACTGCTGTGAGATGACCTAAACATTTACAATGGCGTTACACTCCAATTAAAACAAACATTCTGTTTTCAGTGAATCTCTCATAAAGCGGATGTCAGACTGTTTAGTTAGCAATGGATTTTTGGCAAAGGGCTACGAGTACATTACAATAGACGACTGTTGGCCTGCAAGGAGTCGAGACAGTGATGGACAGCTACAGGCTGACCCTGACAGATTTCCCAATGGTATGAAATCACTTGCAAAATATGTAAGTTCTTTTTACCATCTAAATTTATAGGCATGCAATGTTTTATGCCCTGCTCTTTATACCGTATCACACAATCCTGAGTTTTAATGTCCCTGAAGAAGAAGGCTGTTGAAAATATTATTGGAAAATGCTGGTAACCAGCATTTTGTCCTTTTCCCACAATGTTTTCTACCCTCTCACAGCCAAATCTCATAAAGCCAAACAAAATTTGAATTGTCTTCTACAAATACTTTGAATATTGGACCACTCCAAAGTGTTGTTTGTAAAGAGTTAAAAATTGTGGAAATAGGAGCAGTTGCTTGTAACACGCCATAAATGCACTAATTTTCCAGTAATTTAATGCCCTGCAGAAGACATTTACCTTTCTTTTAAATCCTTCTTGTCTTTATAATTGTTGCAGGTTAAAATTATGGTCTGAACATGAGTTCTGTTGTATAATAGTTACATGTCTGACCTTACTTGGGAATTAAATATTTGTTGCAGCATGTCCCCTGACCTTTGAACATAATGATTTAGAAAACACTGTAAAGAACAGACCACATATTAAGCAGAGTTTGACTTAACTGACATTTCTCCAATGATAAGAAAAAAAAAAAATCTCACACTCGCAAAAATGTACACCTTGCTTTTTAATAGTTGAAATCTAGTAAGCATTTTCTACAAAGTTTCCTGTAATTACTACTTATGCAGATTTTATCCTTCCTTGTATGTTTTGTTGACAATATTGTGCTGCATCAGTCAGTTTTTTATCAATAATTCTTTAGAACTTTCTGTTTCTTATTCTCAAAAATTTTCTGAATTGGAAAGAAACACAATTTCTGATTGGACAAGCCAAATGGTTTAGCCAATCAGAAGTTCCATTACTTTCTAAATCTGAAATTAGACTTGGAATGAAAATAAGAGTGGATGGTGAACAGGGCCCCCAATCTTGGATCATCTGTATCCCTTACTTGTATCAACACTTCAGAGCCCTAGCCTAGTACTGGTGAAACCTAGGACACACATGAATAAGCAGGCTGTTGCTGTGATATGACTGAAAAAATGTCAACAGTGTTATTAAACACAATTCAATCAATAAATCAGTCCTGTTTGTATCTGAACTATGGTACGACCAAAATGTCTCTATTTGGGATGGAATTATACTTCAGGCCTAAAATAAGACAAATTTGTGTATTTTTTAGCCAGATACATATAAGCCTTACTCTGTAAAAAGGGGGGCTTAATGTATCTCCGTGATGCATGATCCACTCCAAATTATGGATCCATAAAGTCAATTTTGTCTAACAACCAACTGAATCATGTGGTAAAGTGGTCCTCGGACATGCAGAAAATTTACTGCACAGGCTAACCGGGGTTGATAGTTTTTGCAGATGCATGAAGCCTCCTTTTCACAGTGACTGGCTCATATAATAAGTATATCATCAGAAAGATGAGGTACCTTTCATGTAGAAATTACATTTTATCTTTTACACACCTCTTAGAGTCTGAAATGTACCAGTTTGTCACAATGTTTTCGTTTTTTTCTTACACTGAATCTGATGGAGAGTTATGAAATAGTAGCTCTTCATTATTTTAAGCCTTTATGAAACAAAAGCATCTAAAACTCTTCCTTAGCAGACAACAACATAAATGTGGTTCAAATTTTGGAATTTGTCTTTGAAACAATTGAAAACATGGTGGGAAAAGGAGAAAATGCTCCTTTTCCCACAATGTTTTCAAAACTTCTTCATCAGGGACCTTAAAATTGCGGATAGTTTGCTAAAAGGTTAAATGATTAACAACTGATTTCTCCCCCAGGTACATTCTAAAGGCTTAAAATTTGGAATCTATGAAGATTTTGGCATAAAGACTTGCGCTGGTTACCCTGGGAGTGAGTTTTACATGCAGTTAGATACTCAAACATTTGCTGACTGGGAAATAGACTTGGTGAAGTTTGATGGCTGTAACTCAGACGTGAAAGATGCCATATATGGTTATCCTGCTATGAGGGACTTTCTGAAAAAAACAGGACGACCAATGCTGTATTCCTGCGAGTGGCCCTTGTATGATGTTCAAAAAGGCGTAAAAGTGGGTATTGTTGGAAAAGAAATTATTCTGTGATTTCATGAAATAAATGTATATGTTAATCTCAATTTATCCAAGTCTAAACAGTTTTTAGGGTCAAACAGTGGTCCAAAGTAAAGTGATTACTTTGTAAAAGTTAGGCTTATAACTTTTCGTTTTTTGCTTTTTTTTTTTTTTTAATATCATTATGATCCTTGCATAACCCTTTTCAAACCACATATTTTAGACTTTCTGAAATAAACAAAATTTAAGATTGTTGTAGTTTCCCTGATAGAATAGAAAAACATAGACAGAAAACTTGAAATTGCTCTTCATAAGCAGGCTCTCCTTTTCCTGCAATGTTTTCAAAAAGTCTTTCTCTGTAGAAACATTATTACTCTTGATCATTCAATAAAGGTTAATTGATGGTGCATTTGATTATCAAAACATTACATGAATTTTCAAAGTCTTACAAAAATTCATATTTAAAGGCCCATTTAGAGGCCAAAAGTAAAAAACTTCGGTGTCATTGTGCAGGCAAGTCTAATAAATACCAATTAAAAGCATGGATATTATTATGGGTCTGACATTGTGTTACAGTAGAGTCTACCAAAAGTTATAGTCGGTGGCAGAAAATGAATCGTAAAACTAGAATTTAATGGGCAACTTTGCATTTTGACACCCACATTGTTTACTTGTGGCTGCCAGTGTGCCTTTAAAGCATTTCCAGATGGCTGTTAGATGTGTCTCAAATGATAGAACTTGTATTTAAAAAGGTAGAGAACAACAACTGAAAAGGAAAAAATGCTGATTGCAAGCACCTTATCCTTTTCTAACAATATATTCAGAAGCCTCCCCTGGGTTTAACCCATTACCACACAACCCTGAGTTTTAACAAGTCTGAGAAAGAAGCCATCACAAAACATTTTTGGAAAAGGAGAAAATGCTGACAGCATTTTCTCCTTTTCCAAACGTGTTTTCTGTCCTATCACAGATAAAAGTCAACCATTTGAATCACATTTAATTTGTTGCCTACGAATGATTTCAAGTTGGGTGAGTCCAAAATGTTGTCCTGTGGTGAAGACTTAAAGGCTTTACATCATTTAGTCAGGGATTAACCCTTTACCACACAATCCTGACTTTTAACGACCCTGGGAAAGGAGCCTTTTGAAAACATTGTGGAAAAAGGAGAAAATGCTGGTAACCAGCATTTTCTCCTTTTCCCACAATGTTTTCTACCCTATAAAAGAAAAACTGCACCATTTGAGTGACATTGAAAGTGTGGTCTGCAAATTCTTTCAATTTGGACAATGCTAAAATTTTGTTGTCTAGTAAAGGGTTGAGATACATTTTATTGTTATTTCTTTTTCAGACAAATTACTCAGCTGTCAAGGACACATGTAACATGTGGCGTAATTATTATGATGTGAATGACTCTTGGAAAAGTGTCGAAGGGATAATAAACCATTATGCAAAGTATGAAAAAGAATTTCGGTCATTTGCTGGTCCTGGAGGATGGAATGATCCAGATATGGTAAGCTGCTTTTAGAATTAGTTGATAATACGAAAATATAGGAGTGCAATGAACATAGTTTTTGAAAAGGAGTAATAATTAATAGAGCAAGTACTTGGTAATCTATCCTTTTCCTACAATGTTTTTAAAATGGTCAGCTTAACTACAATCAGTTTCACTGAAATAATTTGTAGTTGCTACATGACTGCTGTATTCTGCAGAGTTCTTATGAAAATTCTTTAAGTGTGCCAAAAATTAGATTCTTTTAGGTCTTCTTAACATAGCATTTCTTGAAATTTCCCATTTAGTCTACCTTCTTTCCATCTACTCCCATTAGGTCTACATCTTTTTCCTGTTTCGTCTACTTGCCAATTCCAACCTATTCCCAGTTTGTCTACCCATCTTCTTATATTAAGTTTACCAATTCTTTTAAGTTTATGTTGGTGTTTTTGTGCAAAATAAGACAATTATAGTTTAATGCTTTGGAAAAATATACTATTTAGAAGTTTTATTTAGTATGAATGTCTTCTAACTGTCTCCATTGTTCTGTGCTGAATGACACTTATTGCCCAAAGTAATCCTGTACACCTGAATTGCATTTTTCAATACATACATATAATTTACTGGTAGTTATTTTTTCTGTATAGTTTTCATTAAATCTTTCCCAAATGAAAAGATTTTAGACTTGTTCAAATTGAAAAATTTTGCAGGCAACAAATAATTTGAACCTGAAATGATCATAATTATATATCATAATATATATTTTATTATATATGAAAGGGTAGAAAACATTGTGGAAGAAGGAGAAAATGCTGTTTATCAGCATTTTCCCCTTTTCCCACAATATTTTCAAAAGGCTCTTTCCTCAGGGTTGTTAAAACCTAGGATTCTTTGGTGTAGGGAAAAATGAACAATCATCATTTATTTTTTCTCTCTTTTCAGTTAGTTATTGGTAACTATGGACTAAGCAATGATCAAGAGAGAGCCCAGATGGCAATGTGGGCCATTTTTTCGGCCCCCTTAATTATCAGTGCAGATGTTTGCAACATGCGCGCATCATCAAAGGATATATTGCAGAATGAGCGACTGATTGCAGTAAACCAGGACAAGCAAGGAATACAAGGCACATTGGTGGCAACTGTGGTATGAAGTTATTTTTAAATAATTGTCATAAACTCCTAACCCTGTACCACACAAACCTGAATTTTATCATCCCTGCCAGAGAAGGCTTTTGAAAATATTTTAGGAAGAGGAGATGGTGCTTTCAACCAGCATTTTCTCCTTTTCCCACAATGTTTTCCACCCTTTCACAGAAAAATCTCAACTTTTGAATCTTGTTTAATTTGTACTCTGCAGTTGTTTTTCAGTACAAATGAGTCTAAAAAGGGATAGAGCACCTGCAGACAGCAAAAAAAAGATGTGGTTTAAATGATCACATTTGTCTTGGAAAGAGTAGAAAAAATTGTGGGAAAAGGAAAAATTGCTGGTTACCAGCATTTTCTCTTTATCCCACATTATTTTGAAAACGGTCCTCTCAAGGGTCATTAAAACACAAGATTGTTTGCTGAAGTGTTAACTGTTTATATGTACATCCAGCAAAACAACTGTCTGCATCTTGGAGAAGACCACTTTGTGAAACGTTGTGGAAGAAGGTGCAATTGCATTTTTTGAGTAGTTTCACCTTGGGCCATAATGCTTTGACACATTTTAAAGTATTTATATGTATTTTATTTTGATTTAACATATTTCACAGGATTTTTTTATTTTTTTCAGTTTTCAAATTTTCTTCTTGAGGTTATTAGTTGACCATTTACCAAACAATGTCCAATGTATTTATGACCCTGTGGAAGAGGAGTTTTGAAAACACTGTGTGAAAAATTGAAAATACTGATAACTAGCTTTTTTTTCTTTTCGCCACAACTTTTATACCCATTTAAAGACAAATCTCATGTTTTGAGTTCCATTTATTTTGTCGTCTACAAATGCTTTCAATATGGAAATTTCTTAATGTTTTTGTCAGTTGATAAAGAGCAGAAGGAAAGATTATTCATGTCACAGTTTTCATTTGTTTTATATTACAGTGCTTCAAAAGGTGCCTGGATAAGGCAAAGGGTCTTATAGACCTAACCACATAATCCCAAGTTTTAACGATCCTAAGTTTTAACAAACCTGGGGAAATAGCCTTTTAAAAACCTAGTGTGAAAAGGAGAAAATGCTGGTAACCAGCATTTTCTCCTTACCCCACAATGTTTTCTACACTTTCTCAGACAACTACAATCATTTTAGTTACATTTAATTTGACGTCTGCAAATACTCTCAATTTCAGCAAGTTTAGAATTTTATCATTTGGTAAAGAGTTAATCTGAATAGAAAATGAAGGCAGAGGTTCTTTATCATGAGGAATGATGCTGAAAATTCTGAAAATCATATACAAAGTTAAGTCATTTTTGTTGTTTAATATTTCATATCATAAATTTTTGTTTGTTTGTCTCTTTTAGAATGGAAATATTCAGATCTGGAGAAAACCAATTTTACCACAAGGCAGCTATGCTATTGTGTTCCTTAATCTTGGTGCTGGAGGTAGTCCTAAACATGTGAAAGAATCTGCAAAATTTTTAGGACTGACCAATCAGAAGGGTTATAACATCACAGAGACATTTGATGGCCACTGGCTGGGAAAGTACAAGCCTGATGATTTGATATCTGTTTCTGTGAATCCAACAGGAGTGTTCATGATGACTGCTACATGTATTTTATAAAATCGCAGTTCAAACTCTCTACCACATGACAAAATTTGAGGTTTATCCAAATTGAAAGCATACACAGATGACAAAATTGATTTGACTGAAAAATTGAAATTAAATTTTGGAAGGGTAGAAAACAATGTGGGAAAAGGAGAAAATGCTGGCTATCAGCATTTTCTCCTTTTTCCATTATGTTTTCAAACGTCTTCCTCTTTAAGGTCAATAAAACTTGGAATAACATGATAAAGAGTTGAAGGTTTAATTACTCAGCCATTGAGAAAATTTTGAAGGTGCTTATGCTGACAGTATTGATTAAGATCAGAAAATGTGTACTGTACAGTTCGATCTTTGATCTACACTTTCTTTTATTTCTTGGCTAGAAAAGATTTGAAATTATTAAAACTGGGTCGTAGCACACCCTGAAAATGTTTATTTCATTTATTTAGCACTCTGATAAGAACATGCATATCCTTTTTTTAGCTTGGCTGTTTTCAAAGAACACGTCGAGGTATTGTCGTCTGCATTGTCATCATCATGCAAAAACTTTGACATAATATCTTTGTTATTACTGAATATATTTACATCAAGAGCGCCTAGAGCGAACAAGTTGTTAAATATCAAAACATAAACCCATACAACAAAGGCAGATTACCATCGAAGTATTTTTGAGACATTTTTGCCCCTTTTTCTGCTCAGAATTTTCCTAGGAAATCAAGCAACTGCAGCCTAGCGTTGGCACTGCATGTGGTGCTCTTGTTTTATCCAGTAATTGTGACCTTTGGCAGGATAGCTTCTTTCCGTGTAGACTGTTCTGTGCAATGTGGCTGTCTGATCTTGATCTACACTGTCTACAAAAGCACCAGAGGTTCCTCTCAGTATAGTGTGAGATCAGAAAACTTATTGTAAAGACATGATTGCTATTAATTCATTATCTTCTTTACAGGACTTTTTAAAAGGTAGCAAATCACATATAAAATACTATGTCAGTAGAAGAAATTGCTTGTAGGGAGTAATTTATCATTTTATTATGTTGTTTGCACATGCACTTTTGCAATAAACCCCAGTTTATGATGATAGCTGTATTATCCAAAGATGTCTTCAAAGTTGTCCTCTCAGGTACATGGATGTTATGAATAAATTAATATGATACTCAAGCATTGATTTGAGATTAACCTTTACCAGTATCATCTCGAGAAAAACAGCATTTTAAAACAGTGTAGGAAATGGAGAAAATGCTGGTAACCAGTATTTTCTCCATTTCCCACAATGTTTTCCATCCATTCAAAGACAAGTCCAATCTTTTAACTCTTTACCAAACGACAAAATTTTAGACTGGTCCAAATTGAGAGCACTTGCAGATGACAAAAAAAACGTAACTCGAAAATTGAAACTTGTTTCCAGCAGGGTAGAAAACATTGTGGGAAAAGGAGAAAATGCTGGTTACCAGCATTTTCTCCTTTTCCCACAGTGTTTTCAAAAGGCTTCTATCTCAGGGTCGTAGATACCAGGGATTGTTTGGGAAAGGGTTAAGTTACTTTTAATTTGTTGTCTGAAAAAGTTTTCAACTTGGACTAGTCTAAAAAGTTGGCATCTGGTAAAGGGGTAAACATGATGCAATGGAGACAGGAGTTATACATTCCAAAAGAATTCTTTTTTTATGCTGTGATAAAAGAGTTTGGTGAAAGGTCCAAATTGTAATTTTGGCCATGCTCTGGGAAAAGGTGGTTTAATGCATCTCTGTTATGCACTGTACCAAGCAGGACATTGATCAGATAATTATGGATCCATAAGATTCATTTTGTCCAACAACTGGCATTAACTTGAGTTAGAATGGTCCATGCATATGACGAAAATTTACCAAAAACAAAATGATTTGACTCAGGTAAGCCTTGGGGGACTGTTCAGGCTGACCTGGGTCAATACTTTTGGCAGATTTATTAAACCCCTTTTTTTCACAGAGTATGGCTTATTTACATGAATCTCTGCATAATTATTTCCTTTATGTTGGTTTTTGTTTGCATTATTGTTGTTTGCGGTATATTAAAGCACCCTCTCTATGGTGTTGAATACTTTGCATAATAATTGCTATATTTGTGTTTTGTTTATACATCTATATCATTGTATACATGTACTATTATCACTTAAAACTTTGAATGAAAGCTGCTTTCAGTTTTTGTTTCTGTCCCAAATATATGAGCCATGCTCTGTGAAAAGGGGGCTTAATGTATCTGTAAAAAGTATGGACCAATGTCAGCCTGCACATGCTGATCTAAGTCAAAAATGTTTGCTATTGGTAAACTTTCTGCATGTAAATTGTTTTTTAAGTACCAATGAATTAAACTGTCACTTACGTTATGTAATCCTGTTGTCTAGAGAGGCTTTCAAAATCGTCTTCTTCAAATTTGTTTCAGGAGGTTGAACTTGAAAATGATATGAAGAGTTACGTCCCTTATATTGAACTTTGTTCGTTTCGATCCCCGACTCGGCCAATTTCTTTCCGAGGACTGATAATAGCCATTGAGACAGAATTCATTCCACTGAGACAGAATTCATTCCAGTCTTACAGCTTACCATTGTTCCGACGATGGTTATGTGGGAAAGTAGCCAGTGGCTTGTAAAGAATATTCTGCGGAGTACTGGTAAAAGCATGGATAGGTGCACTGGCCGCCGTGAGATAACTGAAATAAGGTTAAAAACGGAGTTAGACACCATACAATCATGAACTTATTTCGTGCCCTGGCATTTGTATGTGTCGAAAAATCTGTTATACCTAAGTTATAAAATACCGTTACTCGTACATACATAACCACATCAAAAACTTGAAAGTCGTACTTAGGGCGTATTACTTAGCATAGTAGTAGGAATGCAACAAAGTCTTAGTACTTAGTTCCTGTCTAGTCTTAGCAAGGTTGTCAAGTTCATGGAGGTCGTGGCGAAACTGGAAAAATTCAGAATTGTTACCCTAGTAAGGTCGTGATGACATGGGGTATAAGTAAGAGCACAGCAAGGTCGTAGTAAGAGTACAGCAAAGTAATAGCTTGGGGCTTTGAAAGGCGCCATAAACGTGGAAGTAGTTTAATCCTATAAGGAAGAAGAAGAAGACACAAACGTGTACATGTAAGGAACAGCACTTGCTTCAAGTCACACCTACTGATAACCCCGTTGGGGCAGGTCGAACGTAGACTTCATCTCGTTTTTGACACAAGTAGTGGCTAAGGTAGCCACACTGGCAAAATCATTATCCCCTCACTGTAATTGTCTTGGGCTTCGACCTCGGTCTCGGGCCTTTCCGTCCCAATTTCTGGCTGTCATTGAATGCTTAGTGTCTTGCCACGTGGCTGTCCCAATGAAGGTGCCGAGGTACGAGCCTTCTGTGGCGAAAGCTCCTTTCCCTTTTGACCTTCCATGGTAGGATTCTTTCAAAGCGTCTGACTACTTGGGGCTTTGAAAAAACGGAAGCCACTATAACTTTCATGACATGTTGCGGAGAGAAACATAGCGGCACAAGTGAAAGAAACATTAAATATTCATTGCAGGTTCACTCAACTGTACAAGATAACGATTCATTGTGTACAAGATATTATCTGTTATTTATCGATCGAGAGTGCAAGTTATCTCTTAAGCCTTTCGAATGCTCTTCTGAATATGTTTTGTTGTTGTTGTTGTTGTTGTTGTTGTTGTGTTGCGGACAGTGTGGATCAAGATCAGACTGCACATAAGGTACAGCCTGATCTTTTTTTTTTTTTTCAACAATTTCCGATATTTAGAGACAGTCCAGCAGAGACAAACCTTGAAATTTCAATATTATGGCCTTTATTTCCTGACTGAAAATATTTCAAGCCAGACACGTTACACTGTACCTACTGTACGGTCGATTTTTGTGCTTTTGCTAGTGTTGCAACGGGCAAGATTTTAAAACGCTGTGGCAAAAGCAGAAACGAGCAAGTTGTCATTATACAAGAGTTGTTTCGTTCATCTGCCCTCAGCAGTAGGGCCTTTTTAGAACTGTGTGTTGTGATTTTGTTTCATCAGGCTGTGTATAAAGCGTTAATCCATAGGCTGCAAGGCTCGACTCGAGGCCCTTTTGCGGACAGTGTAGATCAAGATCAGACTGCACAGAACGTGCAGTCTGATCTTTTATCTACACTGTCCGATAAGCAGAAATTCCCCCCCCCTCCCCCCCCCAAAAAAAAAGATAACTTTGAAATAGCAAAATTTTATGTTTTACTTCCGGCTTGAAAGTTTCATTTCCTTATTGAGTGGATTAAGTTTTGCTTGTCGTGCTTGGTTTGTCAGGAAGTTCCGTGTGATGAATGCCTTGTGACAGAATATACCAGTAGTCCTTTGAAATAGTTCATCGGTGCTGACGGTAGGTCTGTCTGTCGCTCTCTCTCTCTCTCTCTCTCTCTCTCCACGTATAATTCTCCCTATTAAATAGCATTTACTGTACATGGCAGCATTCCTTGGGCCATGGCTTTACAAAACTTTAACCAATTTTCTAAACTCTCTTTACGAGGTTTCGTCGTAGCGAACCAGAGTTGGAAACATAGCTTTGTAAGCCATCTTGAGGCAACCTTTTGTACCTTTCTAGCCAGTGTAAATCAAGATCTGAATGCACAGAATGTTCAACCTGTTGTCTGATCAACGCATTGGAATATACTGAAATATTCTGAACAAAAACAGATGTGAAAGCTTCTAACATGGTTCTTTTTAACTGACGTTTTCTTTTCTTTATTAGTCAAACTATTAAGCAAACTCATTTTCTTTCATTATTGTGCCAACAATACCGTGATATTTTTAGCGGAAATTGTAGCTGCTTCCTGTTGGCTGTTACTCGTAGATCGTTTCACTTCCGTTTACTCCTTACCAAATGACATAAGTGAAGAACTGTTAAAATGTATGCCTTTGCAGACAAAAAAAAAAATGTGACTCAAAGGGTTTGTGTGTGACAGTTGAGAAAACGCCTTGGGAAAAAGAAGTTACTGAATACCGGCATTTTCTCCTTTTCCGTCTTTTTCCCCTAAAGCATTCCCAGAACATGGAATTGTTTGGTAAAGGGATTACTCAGCTTGCCTACTATGCATAGATTGTCATCTTCACAATATTTTCCATACTCTTAAATGGTGTGATTTAGATTTAAATGCATTTTACACCTGCATTTTTGCCGCTATTGGGCGTTTAAAGAGGCTATCGATTTTCAAACGTACGTATTTAGCAGAACAGGATACAAGTTCAAATAGCTATTTTTTTTTTGGGGGGGGGGGGGGGGGGGGGGCGGTAGATAAGGTACTGTGTATTTACGACGGTAATATCTCATTCAAGAAATTTGTGTTAACACCAAGTCTATTTGTAGTAATGTCAAATTGATAAGCACATAAAAGCGCAGTTTGTGCACCCGAGATAAAGAATCTTTCAAGAGGACGTAAAATGCATGTCAACCGGATCTTCCTAAATCCCGGGTGATAACTGTTACTATTTTAGTGTCGATACCGGATGTCCGGGGTTGATCTGTCATTTATTTTAGTTGATTAATGTCCCCCTCTTTTTTTTCTGTACCTGTAGGCCTTAAGCGCGTGACAATTTACAGTTTTTGGCATCTGACAAACTATCTTTCTGATGCGGTACCACCGGTAAATCTCCATATTCTTTAACGATTTAATTTCTCAACTGAGTCAATTTTTCACCGCGTTTTCAGAACATTTTTTATAAAATTTTACATTGACACTCAAACGTTATACTGGTGTAATGCAGCAGACCTCGATGATTTTAATACAGGGTCCGTATGAATTCACCAACCAATCTTGGGAACGTTTTTTGATTTAATTTTGCAAGATTTTCTAAATTCGAAAGTAACACAACTTCTGATTGGCTAAACCAAATGGTTTAGCCAATCAGAAGTTGTGTTACTTTCGAATTTAGAAAATCCTGGAAACTAAGGTTAAAAATGTATTTAGGGTCAATGGTTGGTAAATACGGACCCAGGTAGAATTGGTATGAGCCTAAAAAGTTGTCTTAACAGACGACAAAATTTTCGATTTGTCGAAATCAAAAGCGTTTGAAGAAGACAAACTGAAAGTGGCTTAAACGACGGAATTTGTCTTCGATTAGGTCGAAATCATAGTAGGAAGTGGAGAAAATGACAGTCTCAAGCATTTTCTCCTTTCCCCAAAGTATTTTCAAAACCTTCCCCAGGGTCTATAAAACTCGAGATTGTTTGGTAAAGGGTTAAGATGCATAATCATGAATGCCTTTAAATGCATGTTCTTACGCATGCTTAGTGGATAGAAGGGGTTTATACCTGTCATGAACGTCCTATTGAAATATCATGTGCGTTTGCACAAGCAATAGTATCTAAACACTAAGACTATTTCGAACTTCCATGCACGCCAACATTTCCCATGGCTCCTATCGAAGGTAGCACAGATAACTATCCCCGAATGCGACTTCAGTTTTTTGACGGGTCGCACCCGGGTACAAAGGTGAAGACAATCGCCATAAAATGGGAGAAATCTCATTTTTTCACATATTGACGACAAAACTAGAATTTGAACATACCTATTGCGTGCGTCTTCAATAATCCTTCGCATCAAACACAAATAATTTCAATTTAAATGCTAAATAACTTGGGAAAAACAGTTTAATTCATCTTTTGCTAGAGATATTTAGGTTTCTATAACAAACGCAAAATTGCTGCCAAACACGATAAATTTTGTTAGTTTTTTTTCGAGATTTGCAAGTTATAAAACGACTTCTAAAAACACTTTACTTAATGAAACGTTTCATAATTTGTCCTTGGTCATGTGTATCACTAGAAATTAATTGCTTTTGGCTGTACAGACAAATCTGTAATTATACAGATTAATTATACAGATTAAACTGACGAAGCAAAAAGTCAGTACAGCGCTGCAGCTTTTCTTCCAGAAAATTCACGATGGACTTCAGACGGTATGGTGCTCTATAGCCTAAATGTCCAAATATTAAAAGAAGCATCTTAAACGTCTCATTATTTAGACTCCTATCAGAGCGTGTTGACCATGCAGCCTCTGCTTTTGCCTACAATGTCGATGGTATTCTCACAAATGGCCATGCCTAATGAAGGTGACAGCAGAAAACGCGCTCGTCCAGTTCGAGACGTGTAGCACTGGTAATCCTATAGCGGTAGGTCAACTGTTGACCCGATGACACAGGATAGAAAACAAGAACACCGCATGCAGGTGCCAACGCTCGGCTGCAGTCGAAAAAGTGACATAACCGTGTCAAAAATACTTTGATGGTTACCTGTCCTTGTGTTATTGGTTCTCCTTTTGATAACTAATAACTTGAAGCATATATCTCCAATAATAACAGAGATATTACAAAATGTAAAAGTTTTGACACGACGACGCAGACGACGATGCAGGTGACGACGACTCCAGGGCTACGACAGTACCTCGACTTTTTGTTTGAAAACAGCCGAGTTAAAAATGTGGGCAAAGGAGAAAATTGCTGGTCACATGCATTTTCTCCTTTCCCACAGGGTTTCAAAAGCCTTCTTCCTCAGAACCATTTAAAGTTGGGATTGTGCGGAAAGCGTTAATTAATCGTCTCACATGATGGGAATGCCGAAGATTTTGAAGATGACCATGTCTTGTATGTATACACTGGTCCTCGTTGTAAATCCGGTTTGTACGTTTTAGAAGTATGAGGGGAGGTAACCAAAATTTGTTAGAGCAGTCAAGTCCGACATCTAGACCTAAAGCTGAATACAAGATGTTACGCGTGGGGCACCGACAATGATCTACGTGAACTACCAGTTTGCGTCAACCAAGGAACGCGACAGGTGCTTTTCTATGTGGTTCTTTGGCAAAATTCAACGCGTCTCTGTGATATAGCAAGCGAGTAATCACGTGATTATGGATCCATTAAATCCATTTTGTCTAACAAGCGACTGAATCATGAGGTAGAAAGGTCTTTTGACAGGCAGAAAATTGACCAATAGCAAAAAAGTTTCGACCCATGTCAGCCTGTGTGGACTGCGCGGCTGACATGGGTCGATACTTTTTGCAGATGCATTAAACCCTCTTTTCACGGATCATGGCTCAAATATTTCTGGCACTTGGACCCTCTCTGTTGACAAGGACCATGGGCGCGTTTGTGCTTGCCATTTAGAGCACCTAGTTCATTTTGAATGTCACACCAACTTGAGTAGCCTGCAACCCCCTCTTGGCTCTCAGTAATTGTTGTTTTCGTATTCCCGCCGCAAATTTACTTTACTGTGAGGTTATAACTTTAAAACCATGGTCACACCTTACGTAGTTGACCCTAGGGAATGACCGTAGTTGGCCGTAGTTGAACGTATTAAACGTATTGACCGTAGTTACACGTAGATAAGCATAGTTCAACGTAGTAATGAACGTAGTTTGAACTTATGATTTGCCCGTAGTAAGTACATAATTTTTGAACATGTTCAAAAATTGGTTACGATTAACTACGATTTCGTGACCCTACCGTGACCGTAGTTTGAACGTAGTTGACCTTAGTTAACCGTCTTTTCTTCCAAGGCAGCATGGCAGAATAAGCGATCAGCAATTTCTGGCTCATCAACTTCCAAAAGCACAATGACTGTAGCTTACCCGTACTAAACAAGCACAGCCACAACGTTTTACCGTAGCTTAATGCAGTTCACACTAACTAACCGTAGTTGTGGGTTCTTAGGACATAGTTTATACCTAGTGTAACGTAGTTACCCGTAGTTAGACATAGTGATACTCTACTTAACCCTAACCACTTTGCTCGCAGTTGAATGTAGTTGACCGCACTTACACGTAGTTCAACCAACTTAAATTTTCTCTGTTTCCACTTTTTGCCAATTTTGAACCTACTGCGAACGTACTTCATTCTAGTTGACCGAAGTAACACTACGACAGACTACGTTTTAAATAAACCACGGACAGCTAGGTATATGATCGTAAATGTGACCATGGCTGTAGCCAAGATCATATTACTGCAAGTTCAAAGCTATGAAGTGCGAACATCTCTCTATACTGTCGAAACGTTGATTGAGAACTAAAACAGCACAAGCTATTTCATATTATGGCATTCTATATCGTTCATGATAGCTTAAGGTTGCTGTCATCTGCTAAAGCGTTCATTGAGTTGGTTAGTGCTTTACGCCGTTTTCAACTTTTAAATAGTGATGTCACGGTGACCAGTGAACCTATCCATGTGTTTCTGAAGCTACGTTAAAGTCACAGTAACTGTCTGCTTTCCCGATGACATAAATCAAGACAAAACTTTGTTCTGCTTGTAAAGGTTTAATTCTTTACAAAACGACAAAATATTAGACTAGTCCAAATTGAAAACATTTGCAGATGACAAAATAAATATGAATCAAATCTTGAATTTGATCTGGAAAAGGTAGAAAACATTGTGGAAAAAGGAGAAAGTGCTGGTTACCAGCATTTTCTCCTTTTTTCACGATGTTTTCAAAAGCTTTCTTTCATAAGGTCGTTAAAAGTCGGGATTGTGTTGTAAAGGGTTAAAATTACGACGGTTCGTCACGTCTCGAGTATTGGATTTACGATCAATCAATTATAGTATAAAACCTATGTAGTATGGATCAAAACTACTCTATGTAAACCTTTTGTATTCCTTATTTATCACCCGAAGTGAAAGTAGTTAGTGTGCATATATTATACAAATCTTTCAAGTTAAGATCGTTGCGTTTAATTATATGAATTTGGATTTTGTTTTCACATTATTTGATTGTTTGTGCAGGGAGTAAAGTTAGGAGGTAAAATACATCTTTCTTTTATTTCTCCAAACTTTGTTTTTCAATATTTCTATGACAGACATTGACCAAAAATTGGGAAAGAGTAGATGTCAGATCAAGCTGCTCAATTAGTGCAGTCTAATCTTGATCTTCACAGTCCAGAGAAAGATCTAGGGTCATGCTCAACTTGTACAGGGTAAATATACTGGATTAAATAAAGCAGTCTTGAAAATATGCTCATGTGTTGTACTGGTCTACGAAATACATGGATAGGTGCACAGTGATTTATGCTTTAAGAGAGGAAAGATTTACTATCCTGTGATAAAACTACGTGCAGGCTGACCTGTGTCGAAACCTTTTGGTTTTGGTAAATTTTCTGCATGTCAAAGAACCAGTTTACCTAATGATTCAGTCGGTGCTTAACAAAAAGGATATCATGGATCCATAATTATGTGATGACTTGCTTGGTGTAATGTATCACGGAGATACATTAAACTCCCTTTTTTCCAGTGCATGGCTCACATAGTAAAGGGTTTAACCCCTAGGCTGATAAGTGCTACTCACTGACCTTTTACGGACAGTATAGATCAAGATCAGACTGCACAGAACGTGCAGTCTGATCTTGGATCTACACTGTCCGATAAGGACATATTTTCCCTCCGAAATATACCTTTGACATAGCAAAATTTAGGTTTTTACAATCGCCTTAAAAGTTTCATTTCACTTAATTAGCGGGATAAGGTTTAAACCGTACTTCACTTGTAATGTGAGTCTTACAGATTACTGTAAGTCTTTAACGCTTTACCAAACAGTCACTCTTTTAACGACCCAAAGGCTATGATTTAAACAAATAAAACGGGATAGTGCTGATACCGAGCATATTCTCTTTTTTTGTCCTATAATAATGTTTCCTATGATGTCGAAGGCAAGTCCAGCCCTTTGATTCATTTGGTTATGTGTAAATGCTGCCCACATAGCGAAATCTAAAATAATGTTTAAATCTTTCACTACTGAATAAATAAATTGCATTTTTTCAAAGACTAAAAATACATTTCCTCTACAAGATCAAGAGACAGTTTCGGTCATAATCTAGAATATAGCAGTGGACAGTGAAGATCAGAGATCAGACTGCACGTTCTGTGCAGTCTGATCTTGATCTACACTGTTCTCAAAAAGCTTCTGCTGTCGTCTATGGTATGGAAAGAGTTAAAGATGAGCAAGGCAGTTATGTGTAGTTTCCTTTTTATCTGTGTAACCTTAAAAAAGCAAATATTTGGTTTCAAAAACTCAACTCATATCTCATTTAAATCCACGATCGCTAAGGAACGTTAACTCTTTCTCTTTTTTATAATTTGTCGTCTGCAAATGCTTACAATCTTGAAAAGTCGAACATTAAATTTTGGTTGTAGTAAAGGGTAAATCAAAATATATGAGTCATGCTCCGTGAAAAGAGGGTTTAATGGATCTACAAATAGTATCGACTCATGTCAGCTTGCACAGTCTGTGCCGGCTGACCTTAATCGAAGCTTTTTGCTATTAGTCAATTTTCGGCATGTCAGAGGAGCAGTTTATCTCATGTTTGATTCAGTCTGTTGTGAGACAAAATGGATTTTATGGATCCATAATTATATGACGACTTGCTTTGTTCAATACATCACGGAGATGCATGAAACCTCCTTTTACCAGAACATGGCTCATATCCAAATATGGCCTGCAAAACGCGAAAAGGGGCATTCGGACATTTGCGTAAAGTGTCGTTCCGGATCAGCCTGCGCAATCCGCGCAGGCTAATCCGAAACGACACTTTCCGTTTTTATGTAATTTTCTGTTTTGTGCAAGTCTACTGTAGCACAAAATCTAACGTAGTCGTAAAGTGCCGTCTCGGATTAGCCTGCGCGGACTGCGCAGGCTGATCCGAGAGGACACTTTACGCAAATGTCCGAATGTCCTTTTTCACATGTTTCAAGCCATATCATACATTTCCTGGCCTTTCACAAGCAACTAGAAGCAGGAACAGTTGAGGGAAAGGTTTTCTTTCTTCTTCCTTTCTATAAAGCAGTAATGAAAACAATGTAAAACGATTGAAAACCTGATTGTAATAAGCAATTTGGACTTTCAAACGTTCGTTTCAGTACCAAAGAATTGCGGAAAGTGTAGAACCTTGATCAGACTGCACGTTTTGTTACAAACTGCTACTCCCGCGCCGGCGATAATGTTTATATAATTCATATAATAGGGATTTTGTTTTCTTTCCCTTTAAATTTTCTATGATTTATATAGGCCTACTTGGTAAAAGTGTTGTTGATAGACTTAAGATTGGTATTATATCAGTGAGCCGTGCTCTTAGAATAGGGGCCTAATGCATTTTTATGATGTATTTTACCAAAAAGGTCATCACATAATTATGGATCAATAAAATTTATTTTGTCTACCAACCAACTAAATCATGAGGTAGACTCATCCTTTGATAAGCAGAAAATTGACCGATAGCAAAAAGTTTGGACCCAGGCCAACTTGCCCGGACTGCGCAGGGTGATCTAGGTCAATACTTTTTACAAAATCATTAAGCCCCCTTTTCACAGAGCATGTCACATTTGTTAGAGTTAGCACTTGAGTGTAACTTTGATGGATTGCTTTCTGTTAGTCTTATCCAGCTGAATAACTAACATAAAACTTTCAAGTCGATAATAAAAACCCATATTTTGCTACTTTAAAGTTTATTTTTTGTGTGAAAATTATATTCTTATCGGACAGTGTAGATCCAAGATCAGACTGCACGTTCTATGCAGTCTGATCTTGATCTACACTGTCTGCCAAAGGTCAGTTAGTCACGCTTAGCGGGCTAAGAGTTAAAGGATCTTTGTTTCATTGTTCAAATTTCGGCCTAGATTGTGCCCTTAGGACGCCATGGACATATTTGCACGTATCAACTTGCTCTTATGTAGGTCATGATCAGGCTGCACAGAAGGTGAGCATAGCGTAGAGTCTGATCTTATCTTCAATCTACGAATTCCAATACTCTGCAAGAAAGATTTTACAAAAAGAAAATAGACAATGAAATTGCTCCAAATATTTTTTTTTTACTAATTAAAAATAAACAGGATATTTAAGGAGTACTTTAGTCTAGAGATTAACTCCATTAGACACTTAACAAACAACGAAGATTTAGACTTCTCCAAATTGTAAGGATTTGCAGATGATAAATTAGATGTGTCTAACTAGTACATGTATATGACTGGTTTTGTCTATAGATCGGTAAAATACATCGTGGGAAAAGGAAAAAATGCTCGTTACCCGCATTTCTCCTTTTTCCACAATGGTATCGAAAGCTTTTTTTCTCACGGTCGTTAAAACTGGGGGTTTTAAATGCTTATCAAGACTTTCACTGATTTAAGCCTTGTACCAAACGATACCGATTTTAAACGAGCCTAAACAAGAAGACTTTTGAAAACTTGTGGGAAAAGGAGAAAATACTGGCAATCAGCATTTTTTTTCCTTTTTCACAGTGTTTCCGTCCTTTCTTAGACAAATATTATTATTTGAACAACATATCATTTGTCGTCAGAAAACGCTTTTATTTTGTACAAGTCTTAAATTTTTGTCATTTGGTAAAGAGTTAACAGAAAGTGTAGATCATGATCAGATTGTATAGCATGCAGTCTGATCATTGATGTGCACAGTCCAATATCCTGTGACATATCCTGACCTGAAACAACGGCATTAAGGTTGCTAAAATTGGATCTTTTTCTTCTCACTGAAATTTTCTGTTTCAATTATTTAGAGATCAATTATCTTATCCCATTTCTCGAGTTTTAACGACCCTGGAGTATATAGCACTAGAAAACATTGTGGGAAAAGGAGAAAATGCTGGTAACCAGCATTTTCTCCTTTTCCCACATTGTTTCCTATCCTATCACAGACAAACCTCTCCATTTGAGCAATTTTTAATTTGTCGTCTGCAAATACTTTCAATTTAGATCAGTCTAGAATTGAAAAACAGTTAAAGTGAATGAGATGAATTAAAAAAAAAAAAAGGTCGAGTAGTTTCATTTGAGGCACTTAAAACTCTTAGAGCGGTTAGCACTATTTTAGTTGTCGTTGTGGCCAGTATAGACCAAGATTAGACTATCTTTTGTGCGCAATACAAATGAGGATCAGACAGTGCAGAACTTTGATGGACACTGTCTGCTATTTATAAAAATACTATTACAAATACAACCTTGAAAATGCGATGGTTTGGTCTGTTTTCCGTATTAAGAAATTAATTTCTTTTACTTAGCGCTTTAATGGTTGAGCCAGGAAGTGACAATATTTTTCCTTCTTCACTTAAGTCTTTGCCAAACGACAGAGTTTTAGACTTGTCCAAATTGAAAGCAAATGCAGACGATAAAATTCATTTTCATTCAAACGATGTGATTTGCCTTTAGAAGGGTGGAAAGCATTGTAAGAAAAGGCGGTTTTCTAAGAATCTTTTCTAAAAGCTTTCTGTCTAAGGGCCGTTAAGATTCGGGATTGTGTGGTACAGGGTCAACTCTTTACCGAAACGAAAAAAGAAGTTGGACTTGTCTATATTCAAAGCATTTGCAGACAACCGACTAGCTGTGGCTAAAATGGTCGAAATTGTCTTTGAACGTGTAGAAAACATTGTGAGAAAAGAAGAAAATGCTGGTTACCAGCACGTTATGTGCAGTCTGATCTTGATCTATACCGTCCTGTTTTCGTCTATGCAGTTTAACTCTTTACCAGACGGCAAAATTTTAGACTTGTCCAAAATGAAAGCATTTGCAGACGACAAAATAAACGGGACTCAAAAATTAAAAATTGACTTTAGAAGAGTAGAAAACATTGTGGGAAAAGGAGAAAATGCTGGTTACCAGCATTTTCTCCTTTTTCCACAATGTTTTCAGAAGGCTTCTTTCTCTGGGTCGTAAAAACCAGGGATTGTTTGTTAAAGAGTTAAAGAATTCGAAATCCTGTTTCTGTATATCTTCCTTCTCACTTACCATCAACTACTTTCGACGATCGATAATAGTCACTGCATCAAGATTCTTTCACCTTTCACTGCCTCGTGATTTTTCGACTTTTTTTTTGCAAAAACAGCTAGTAGCTTGTATGGAGTACCTTCGGAAGCAAAAAAAAAAAAGACCTTGAGAGACGTATGATCCATACAACGTATGTGTACTATCCGCCGTGATGTTGCTCAAAAAATGATCAAAACGACTTTAAACACTAAATACAAATAACTCATCATCATGATCATGATCATGATCATCATCATCATCATCATCGTCGTCGTCGTTATCGTCATCACCATCATCATAGTCACCCTTTTTCTCAACTGAAAGTTGTTACATGTTTATTTTGTGTGTGTGTTTGTAGGATAAAGCCAATTATACATGTATAAACAAGAAGAGACTTTCTGCAAAGAAATCATTACACTTCAACTTTTATAGAGGTAAAGTTAAAATTGATTTATGTGTCAAACGGCTGACCATAAACCCATATAGATATTGTTAACCCTTGACTCTGTCAGCGCGAACTGTGTAAAGTTTACCTCTGTCGATGACTGAATATAAAATCCAATGAAACTGAAACGTGATCTTGACTAAACAAGTGGATGGTAAAGATCAAAGACCAGGCTACACGTTCTGTGTAGTCTAATCTTCATTCATGCTGTTCCAAAAAACCGTTTTTTTTTTCGCCAGTGGCGCTGAAAGGAATAAAATGTCAAGTGAACTTCTTCGCCTTTAGCGTAGATGTAGATTAAGATCAGACTGTACAGACGTGCAGGTCTGATGTACTTTCGTGTTTTCCATTCTTAATATTCTCAGTCTAATAATAGATTTAGAAAGTCACACAACTTTCGATTGGCTGAACCATTTGGTTAGCCAATCTGAAGTTGTGTTACTGTTCAACCTAGGAAACTCTCGAGAATAAGACTAACAATATTCTTAAAAATTTTAGTGAAAAAAAAAATCCTGATAAATTAAATTGTCTGATGTTTCGCTAGACATTTTACCAAAACAACCTTGAAAGTTGAAACATGTTAGGGTATTTTTTTTTTCTGACCACACATTTCACTTATATGGTATGCAAAGGGGTTAGTATTCTTTATAAGTAGATCTTCATTAAATCTCTAAGCACCGTATAAATAAACTGGATCTCTTTCGACGAATGAAAATACAACCAACTGAAACTTTGAAAGATTTCTATCTTACAAGGTTTACTAAACAAGAGGCTGATGTCGATCAAAGATCAGACTGCACGTTGTGTGCTATCTGATCTTGATCTTGTATGTCATACTCCACAAAACGCCTTGTTTGCGCCCATAAAGCTGAAAGGGTTAAACAGAAAAAGACCCTAGACCATTTTTGACGAATTTCAATAGGTCGCTCTTGAATTACAATATGTCGGGTCAATTACATACTCGTATTGAGTCATGCGCTACGAAAACGGGGCTTAATTTATCTGTGCAAAGTATCAACACAGGTCAGCCTGCGCAGTCCGCGCAGGCTGATATGAACCAAAACTTTTTTGCTTTTGATAACTTTGCTTCATGTCCAAAGAACATTTTACCTTATTTTCAACCGGTTATCAGATGAAATAGGTTTTATGGATCCATAATTATGTGATGACTTGCTTGGTATATCGTGGAATTACATTGAACACCCTTTTACCAGAGAAAGGCTCATATGTATAATTGAACCATGCTCTGGCAAAATGGGGCTTAATGCATCTCCGTGATGCATCATACCATGCAGGTTATCACATGACTTTGGAGCCATTAGATTCATTTTCTCTGACAAATCACTGAATCCTAAGTTAGAATGGTCCTTGGACATACAGAAAATTGACCGATAACGAAAAGTTTCGGCCCAAGTCAGCCTGCGCGGACTGCACAGGCTGACATGGGTCGATACTTTTCGCAAATGCATTAAGCCCCCTTTTCCCAGAGCATGGCTCATATACAAAGTTACTTTAACTTTATATATACGAATACCGCTTTTTACGTTTCTCGAGTAGACCGTGTGAGATAGTCTGACAAATAAACAATAAGATTACAGAGCCTTTGTCTATTTTGTGAACCAGTTACATATTTATCTATTTCATTATCAAGTTTTACTTGTTTTAACTCCTTCAGCTCCAAATGAATAACCTCGACCTTTTGCGATGGGTAGGACACGTGAGAAGGTGCTCTGCACCGAGCAGGTTAAAAAACCAGGCGTAAGTCAGGATGGGTTTCGTCCAGTATCTACACTACCCGTCGTAACATAATTGTAACAGTCATTTGGGGGCGTCGCTCATATTGGCAACCGGTGGCAACGATAAATAAACCCAAATCAATCAATGGCTAAAAATACGTACAATCAATTGAAACCCGGAAAGATGTCTATCTTTATTAGCTTAATAAGAGGACGGCATAGAGCCAAGATCAAACTGATTGGTCTGTGAAGTCTAATCTTGACTTTATTCCTTCCGCGAAAGCCCATGTTTTCGAGGTATTAACATATTACCAGCTTCACACAACTTTTTTTTTCCTTTTTCTTGCAGTACACTACCTTTGAAAACATTCTGACAAAAGGAGAAATTACTCGTAACGAGCAATTTCTTCTGTTGTCACAGTGTTTTCACATGTATGCCTTTGTTAAAAGCAAATAATGTTGGTTATCAATATTTTATATGCAACGATGTTTTAGAGAGGTCTGATTCAAAATTTTGTCTCGAGATGAAATGATTAAGGTCGCGTGACATGTAATGGTATAAATACCTATGCAGCTTGTCGTGGTAAAATTTCAGTTTTAACCCTTTGCCTTTTTCATCCTCTCTATTCAAAAGCGTTTCTGAAACTTTTACCACAAATTTTTAACGACCTAGAAGAAGACGAATTCCGAAAACATTATGGGAAAAGGAGTAAATACTGGTAACCGGCATTTTCTCCTTTTCCCACAATGTTTTCTATCCTATCAAAAACAAATTTCACAACTTTGAACCATTTTTAATTTTCGTCTGCAGATGCCCTCTATTTAGACAATTCTACATCTTTGTTGTCTGATAAAGGACTAACTAAAGATCATCGTGGCAAATGGACAAAATCTATTTGCTCGGTTATTTCAAGGCATTGAGCCTCTAATTATAACTTAATGTTTTCTACTCTTTGTTTTAGGTGTCATTTATACGGACGAATCAAGAACTCGGGTGGAGTAAAGAAATAATCCCCGTTTTAAAGTTTCACAATACATATACAAAGAGTTGTGTTTGCTGTGTATCTTCAGCTGGTTGTTAAAAAAAATTTATACTGTGGATTTTAACAATTTTCGTATTAACACGTACTTCATCCAAAAAGGAAAGGGAGAGACATGGCGAGTCTTCGGAATCTGGCATTGATCAGGTCTCGTACACAAACAGTCTCCAAAAATGCTTTGATCAGGATTGAACTTGAAACCCTCAGAGGAGCATTTTCGCGATGGACCGGAGTGAATGTTTCAAGTCACAAAACCCGAGTTGTTCCGCGTAAGAAAACTTTACAGTCTTTAAATGAAAGTGTTACGCAGAAACGGCAGTTTCGATCACTTGGGCCTAGTTATTCTGCAACTTCAAGTAGAAGCGACGGAAAGTTCACAGTCTACGTCAAAACTGGGGACCAGCTTCACGCTGGAACTGATGCTGCTGTAAAAATAATTCTACACAGTGAATCCGGAAACCAAACAGACCCAATAAAGCTTGATTATTTGTTTCGGGACGACTTTGAACGAGGACAGTTGGATAAGTTCGAGCTGACGAGTCTAACGAATATAGATGACGTCAAGAAGATTGAACTATTTCGTGAAGCTGCGGCTGTTTCGTCAGACTGGTTCGTCGATTACATTGAGATCGAAAATACCGGAAGTGGTACACAATACATGTTTCCGATATTTCGATGGATTAAACCGAACAGACGTTACGTTATACAGCTAATGGACAACTGCTTGCCCCAGTTTGATCCCGAGCCGCAACATCGTAAAGAGGAACTACGTGAAAAGAAATCGACGTATGAGGTGATAATGAAAGTACCGGGTGGGCCAGCACAAGTGAGTAAAGGTCTTGCTTTATACGAGGGTCGTTTTTTTAATTGTGACACTGGGTGTCAATAAGACGCATTATTCAAATGCATATATTTCGGTCATTTCAAGTCTGGAAATCCAGCCTGTGAAGGCTGAAAAATAGGCTTTTCTGGGAATACCCAGCAGGCACTGAAAAATGGCACTTCCCAAGGCACTTTTAGAGCCATATCAACGTCCAGAGAGAGTTTTCTTCAATAAAGGAAAGAGAAAAAAGTCACATTGGCCGAGGTAGGGAGAATAGGGTGGATGGGTAAGGCTGTACCACCTTTTTTCGTTTCCAGGAAATTCTGAACAATAGCAGACTTGTGAGCAGCTGCATTGTCATAAATAAGGCTCAGGCCCCCTTAATCCGGGTCTAGGTCTCCTTTTTTAATAGTGTTTCTTCACTTTTGAAAGAACATTGTTCTTTAAAAACTTGCCTGTAAACGTCCGGCCGTTCGGTACAGGAATTTGAGCAATTGGGCCGTCTGAATTAAAAAAAAAAAAAGGCATATTAAACTTTTCCCGCGCTTTTTATTCTCAGTTTTGCTATGATCAGTCTAGCTTGGTCTTTGCGCAGCCACTGTTTAATATTGACGCTTCTCCGTGAGTCAAAATAATTAATCCACGTTCATCACCTGTAAACAGTTGTGATATTCTGCGTTTGTCACAATTTTTGTACTTTTTAAGAAGAATTTTGGCCATTTTTACACGAGTAGCCTTTTGTTCATCTGTCAAGAGGTGGTGGACCCAGCGCAAATCTTACGACGTTTTAACCCCTTGGTCAAAATCTTATGAACTGACCTCGATGATATGCCAACTTTCTTAGCTACTTCTTTCACTTTAAGCCTGGCATCCTGCTTAAATAAATCTGCACGGCAACAACATTTTCTTTGGAAGCTGCAGAACGGGGGGCATCTTTTAAGTAAGTTCTACCATATTTAAATTTTTTATACCATCTAAAAACCGACCCTTTTGATACCGCAGAAGTCCCATGTATTTGACATAATTCACTAAATATTTGCTGAAATAATTATACAAACGCGACTTTTAATATAGGCCCTAACTTCAAGCTCTGCTTTTGGGTTCATTGTACATTCAGTACTATAGCCAGTGTATATGACTTCACCTACTTTAACTTTGATTAACTTTTGAAAGGATGAACCTATTAAAAACAAAATTTCGTGCCAGTATTCAAAACGAATTGCTTGTGAAATTACCGTTATTTTCGTGTGATACATATGGTCATGTGGTATGGAGGCCTATTAGTGACACAATTAAATAAACGACCCTCGTATTTCGCTCAATATCTTTAATTAGTTTAATCCTTTATTGTACAGTCTCGTGCTTTTGTGATTCCCGGGAAGGAGGCTTTAGAAAACATTGTGGGAAAAAAAGAAAATGCTCGAAACCAGCATTTTCTTCTTTTGCCAAAATGTATCTTTTAGCTTTTCAAAGACAAATTCCATCCGATGTGAGACCCAAATAAATTGTCACCTGCAAATACTTTTGATTGGACAATTCTAAAACTTTGTCTTATGGTAAAGAGTTAGCTGGGTGAAAATAACGGTCCTTCGAGTTCCAGGAGCTGCACGTTCTGTGCAGTTTGATCTTGAATTTTACCCTCCGCAAATGTTCCTGTTTTCACCTATATGGTGCTGAAAGGGTTTAACAAATACTTCATCATCATATGCATCATAAACAGCCATTGTAGACGGCTTAGATCAAGGTCCAAATGCACGAAATGTGCCACACATGGCAAAAGGTGTCTATTATGGATGACGTAGATCAAAACTTGTCCACAGACTGACTTGAGATAATCTGAGCCATGCTCTGTGAAAAGGGGGCTTAATACATCTGCGAAAAGTATCGACCCAGGTCAGCCTGCGCAGTCCGCGCAGGCTGACCTGGGCCGAAACTTTTCGCTATCGGTCAATTTTCTGTTTGTCAAAGGACCAGTCTACCTCATGATTAAGTCGACCATTTAATAAAGTGGCTCTTATGGGTCTATAATTATGTGATGACTTGGGCTGGCATCATGTATCACGGAGATGCATTAAGCCCCCTTTTGCCAGAACGTGGCTCATTTGTGTTGTGCCCTGGCAAAAGGGGTTTCACTGCATCTCCATTATGCATTATACCAAGCAAGTTATCACATATATTTTTGTCCAGAAAAGTCATTTTGTCCAACAAATAACTGAATCATGAGGAAAACTGGTCCTTTGAGTTGCAGAAAATTGACCAGTAGCAAAAAGTTTCGACCCAGGTCAGCCTGTGAAGGATGACCTTGGTCGATACTTTTTGCAAATGCGTTAAGCCTCCTTTCCACAGAGTATGTGGAAAGACTGACCAGGGGTGATACTTTTCGCAGATGCATCAAGCCCCCTTTCCACAGAGTGTATACGTGTATATACTTATTAACTCTACTTTATTTCTGAGCTACATGTGTATGATTATTTTTTTTTTTTGAAAAAAGAGACAAAGAAATCGTTTGCTGACGTAACTTGGCTATTTGAACTTTCTGTCTGCTTTCCTACCTTCCTTGTATGTTACACCACAATTACTGCTTATTCCAATGTTATTTTCTTCTCAATTTTAAAAGCGATCCTATTATTGAATTTTCGAAATGACAATGACAGCAACGTCTTTCTCGAACAGTTTTCTATATGGCCTGCAACACGCGAAAAGGGGTATTCGGACATAAGCGTAAAGTGTAGTCTCGGATCAGCCTGCGCGGTCCGCGCAGACTAATCCGAGACGGCACTTTACGACCACATTAGATTTTGTTGTACAGTAAACTTTCGCAAAACAGAAAATTACATAAAAACGGAAAGTGTCGTTTCGGATTAGTCTGCGTGAACCGCGCAGGCTGATCCGGGACGACACTTTACGCAAATGTCCGAATGCCCATTTTCTCGAGTTGCAGGCCATATCGATTTGTGGCCTGACAGTTGAAATACCACACGAATACGTAATACGTAGTTGTCCTATCATTCCACAACGAGATGTAGACTTTTCCCAATTGAAAGCACTTGCAATCGACAAATTAAATGTGACTCAAACGATGACATTCGTCTTGGAAAGAGTATAAAACATTGTAGGAAAAGGAGAGAATGCTGGTTACCAGCATTTTTTTTTTTTTTTTTTTTTCTTTTTCTACAGTGTTTTCCAAGGCCTGAAAAAAGATCTGGGTATTAGCATTTTCTTCTTTTTCCACAATGTTTTCAAAGGCCTTCTTTTTCATTACCATTAAAATCCGAAATAGTTTGGAAATGGGTTATTGTATCACCTATTGGCGCATATGTACAACGAAGGGGGTTAATATGATATAGTAACATGTAAAAATATATTATCTCCCTTTGATTAAATCCAGACCACAATAGTCCTCAAAGTATGAGCACTCGGGTCATCAATACCCATGATTGTTCGATAAGGGGGAAAACAGGATGCTTTGATGATTGTTCGATTGAATGGTGTTTTACGCTGCCTTTAACATTATTTTAGTTCTATCACGTCGACAGGTCACATACAATATTCAGGCATGTCCTGGGTTTCACAAGTACTAGGCAGACACCCTGAAGTGTTTGGGCTGAGAACGCTGCCAGGAAAGGCCTAGTGCTTTCAGGGAGGATCGAACCCTGGGCCTCCAGTTTATTTATCCTATAGTACATCACTGTACAATGCAGAACCCAAGCATGGTTTGAATTTGTCTGCTACAGATTTGATTCAGGAGAAAACCCTTTCAAATATCAAACGATCCCGGGTTTAAACGGCCACGGGGAAGAAGCCTTTTGAAGGATATTGGGAAAAGGAGAAAATGCTGGTTACCAGCATTTTCTCCTTTTTCAGCAATTTTTTCTACTCTTTACAGGCAAACTTCACATTTGAGCCGTATTTAATTTGCTGTCTGCAAATGCTTTGAGTTGGGACAAACCTAAAATTTTGTCGCTTGGAAGAGTTAAAGATAAGTCTAGGAAGCTGGGAGTGGATAACTACGATTATATAATGTACAGAGGTGTTTAACTTGTTACAAGAAGACAGAATCTCAGACTCGGCCATATTCAAAGCATACGACATAGAAAATGTTGTTTTAATCGCATGGAATTCGTTTCTAGTAGGGCAGAAAACACCCGGGGAAAAGGATAAAGTGCTGGTAACCAGTATTTTCTTCCTCTCCCATAAAGTTTTCAAAAGCCTATTTGTCATGGTTGTTCAACCCTTTACCACACAGTCCCGACTTTTAACAACCCCTAGAAAGCAAGCTATTGGAAACATTGTGGAAAAAGGAGAAAATGCTGGTAACCAGCATTTTCTCCTTTACCCACAATGTTTTCTAGCCCTTCAGAGACAAGTACAATCATTTTGATCCACATGTAGTTTGTTTCCTGAAAATGCTTTCAATTTAGGCCAGTATAAAATTCTGCTGTGGGGTAAAGGGTTAAATACGGGGTTGTTTGGTAAAGGGTTTAATTTCTACTTTTGTTGCATTTTTTTTTTTTTTCCTTTTTTAAAAGCCAGCTTCAAAACAGGACTTTGTCTCAAATAAACTTTTTGCCTTACCTTGAGCTTGAATGCGTGTTTCCGGACTTACTGGACGTGTAATCTTATCAGCCAGCGTACTTTGCAAACAGGTCGCCGGAGAGCTCATACCCGGAGTGCTCTCATATACTGGGTACAAAGATTACAAGCTGCCTTGCACTTAATAAAATCCACTCGAAGATAAAGAAAAATGAACTGTTTGATAGTATGACCCGTCCGTTGATGCCCTTAAAGGTCAATGTCATTCCCCGATCTAAGGCATAGTTGCTTGGTGTTTGCTTAGTTAAGACGCAACAAAGAAAGGATCTTTTTGACTAATTAATGCACAAATACAAAATAATTGTGTAATGCTAATGAAACAGACATCAAATTGAAAGCATTGTAGAAAATAAACTAATTGTAGGTTGACCCGAGTCGAAACATTTTGCTACTGGTAACTTTCATGCGTATCAAAAGACAAGTCTATTTCACGATTCAGTAAAACAAAATATGGACTATATGGTTCCAAACTTTGATGACTTGGTAAAGTGCATCACCGAGATGTATTTAACCCCCTTTTCAGAGAGCAGTGCTCATAATATGGCCTGCAACACGCGAAAAGGGGCATTCGGACATTTGCGTAAAGTGTCGTCCCGGATCAGCCTGCGCAGTTCGCGCAGGCTAATCCGAGACGACACTTTCCGTTTTTATGCAATTTTCTGTTTTTCGCAAGTCTACTGTAGCACAAAATCTATTGTAGTCGTAAAGTGCCGTCTCGGATTAGCCTGCGCGGAATGCGCAGGCTGATCCGAGACGACACTTTACGCAAATGTCCGAATGCCCCTTTTTGCGTGCTGCAAGCCATATAGAGTATAGTGATGTTTAACTTAATACCAGGCTACAGGCGTTTACACTCGGCTATATTGAAACCAGACGACAAATAAAGTGTTGTTTTAATCGGCTGGAATTTGTCTTTCATAGGGTAGAAAACACTTCAGGAAAAGGAGAAAATAGTGCTCACGAGAAAATGCTGGTCGTCAGCATTTTCTCCTTTTCCCACGATGTTTTCAAAAGCGTTTTTGTTGTTTGTTGAAGAGATTAAAATATCTCTATTTGGAACAAATTATTTGTTTTTTATCTTTTCAAAAGCCAAAGTTCTACGAAACAGGACATTGTTATCGACGATTGATTTGCCCTATACCTTGTTCAAATTGAATACACCACTTCCTGACTCTGGTCGTGCTATCTTATCTGCCGACATGCACAGCAAACATATCGCAGGAGACATCGTACCCCGAGGTTCCTTATTTACTGATTACAAAGGTTACGATCTGCCTTTCATTTAAATCCACCCGAAGATTATTAAGATAGCGAACTCTCTGTTCGCATCATGTCCCATCCGTTGCTGACCTTGAAGCATGGTCTGCGGTGAAACGTGAGAAAGGTCATTCCCAGATCTAGATCTGTTAGAGAAGGCAGAAGTAGACAAGATGCAATAAAGAAGGGATTTTTTACCTAATATGCACATATACAGTTTCGTGACCCCACTAAAACAGTCAGCAGATTGAAAACATTGTAGGAAATCAGCTTTGTCGCAGCCAACTAAATAAATTGAGTCATGCTCTGTGAAAAGGGTGTTTAATGCATCTGCAAAAAGTTTCGACCAAGGTCAGCCTGTGCAGTCTGCGCAGGCTGACCTAAGTCGATACTTTGTTTTCCTATTGATCAAATTTCCGCATGTCGAAGAAGTATGCTACTGCATCAATAAGTCGGTGATTAGACATATTTTAGACTTTACGGATCCATATGAAACATGCTCTGGGGAAACGGGGCTTAATGCGTCTCCGTAATCCATGATACCAAGCAAGCCATCACATACTTATGGATCCATGACAGCCATGTTTTTAACAACCGACTTAATCATGAGGTAGACTGGTTATTGGACATACAGAAAATTGATCGATAGCGAAAAGTATCGGCTCAGGTCAGCCTGCGCGGACTGCACAGGCTGACCTGGGTCGATACTTTTCGCAGATGCATTAAGCCCCCTTTTCACAGAGCATGGCTCATATTTATGTGATGACTTGCTTAGTATCATGCATCACGGAGATGCATTAAACCTCCATTTGCCAGAGCATGGCTCATATTCTACTTTTTCTTTCGAGGACAAAAAATAAATTTCCACTGAAGTTGAAGATGATTTCGGAGATTCATAGTTAAGCATAAGATAGCGGATGGTGTAGATCAAAGATCGAACTCCACAGTCTGTGTAGTCTGATGTTAATCGCAGACTTAACCAATGTAGGCGATGCAGACGACATAGATGACGCAGACGACAACAAAGCCATCAGAAATCTCCAAGCTTCCTGCAGAAACAGCCGAGCAAACATTCACCGCGTGCAATGGTAATGGAAGAATCTAACAATCCCCGTACGAAATAGAAGTAAATCTGTTATGTAGTGGAGATTATAAAATGCTTGCTGTTGTAAAACAGAATAGAGTCTGTTTATCATCATTATTGAACAAACATGGAATATAACACAGATCTGTGGTTTTGTTTTGCTATCTGATATAAATGTAATAAAAGGGAGCAACTTCCGGAATTCAAGAAGAGGTTTCTAATCCCTAAACTTAGTGTTAAATTTCGAAGATAAATAGCCCGTTTATTGTACCAAATATTGCCATGTTCTTCGTTACTTTACTTTATTCATGTCCTGACGTTAACTTGAATTCAAGGAAAAACCTTTTGAATACCTTGAGGGAAAAGGAGAAAATGCTGATAACCAGCATTTACTCCTTTTCCCACAATGTTTTCAACCCTATCAAGGACTAACTTCATTATCTTGTAAAGGGCTATTCTAATCCTCAATGAAGTTTTTAGATGACGATTTGCTCTGGTTTAATTAAGACCTACAACAGGCTGGAAACTATGTGAAAGGAAGAAAGAAAGAAACAAAGAAAGAAAGAAGAAAGAAAGAAAGAAAGAAAGAAAGAAGAGCTTTCCTACGGACGATTCAAAGGTACCTTATCATATCAGTTTGGTTAATTCAATCTGTTTTCCAGCAAATTCGCCTCTCATTAATTCCAGGTTTAATATTTATGGAATCCTTAAAGCACCATCGACGTTTTGGCCTTCCACGAAAACATGACGTGAAACCTGTAATTTCAACCTTTTGAGCTGATAATTATATGATATTGCCGTATTAAATTCTTGGTAGGATCAAAGACGACAAAAATCACGGGCTGTTTCGATAATTTGGTTTCTATATTTTACTTAAATAAGACCGTGTGAGCTACAAATTACATGTACATTTGACTTTTGGACGCCTTTTCATTCTATTTTACTAGGTGATCCAGTGTATGCTCTGGCAAAATGGGGTTTTATGCATCTCCGGGATGTAATATACCAAGCAAGTCATCACATAATTATGGATCCATGAAATCCTTTTTGTCCAACAACCGACTTAATCATGAGGTAGACTGGTCCTTTGACAATTAGAAAATAAATTGATCAACAGCAAAAGGTTTGAACCCAGGTCGGCCTGCACGGGCTGCGCAGGCTGACCTGGGTCGGTATTTTTCGCAGATGCATTAAACCCCCTCTTCACAGAGCATGGCTAATATGTTGAATCCAAATATCGCATCCATGTTTTATATTACAGTCTATAATCTCTTCATCCCATCTAATAAGCCTCGTTCTAATTTCGAATAATTTGTAATCCAGTTTTATTGCGGTTATAAATCAAGCCCATCTTTTCCGTACAGGTTTTAATGCTCAACATGTGTGTTTGTGTTGATTGATGGACAGAAGCATTGGTTAATGTTTATTTCATATGATAAACTCATTATAAACCAATTTTTTGTGTAGCCACCCTTCTTGCTGTTTAACCCCTTTGGCGGTAAATATATATGACCAATGCTCTGGGAAAAGGGGGCTTAATGCATCTCTATGGTACATACCAAGCGAGTCATCACAAAATCATGGATCCATGAATCCATTTTGTCTAACAACTGACTGAATCTGGAAGCAGAAAATTTACTAAAAGCAAAAAGTTTCGACCAAGGTCAGCCTGCGCGGACTGCGCAGGCTGACCTAGGTCGATGCTTTTTGCAGATGAATTAAGCCGCCTTTTCATAGAGTATGGCTCATATATAATTTTCTTTATGCATTATTCAACTCAAGCCTTCGTATAATTATGGGTGAATTTTACCTGAAACGGGCTGAATCATGAGGTAGAAAGCCCCTTTGAAATGCTGCAAGCTAATTGCAAAAAGTTTCGACCATGGTCAGTGTGCGCGGAATGTGCAGGCTGACCTGGTCGATACTTTTTCATGGATGTATTAAATTACCTTTTCACAGAGAAAGACTCATATACGAATATTATAACTCGACCGCTTTCGACGGATAAAAATACAATCTGCTAAAAACTTAGAAAGATCTTTTTTTAATCTTGTAGGCTTGACTAAATCAGCGGAGGATGTAGTTGCAAGATCAGATTGCACGTTCTGTGCAGTCTGATCTTGAACTATGCCGTTCGCAATAGCCCCTGTTTTCGCCATAGGTGCTGACAAGGTTAAACCCATTAAAACACCAACAGGCGATGAAGATTCTTTTCGCCATGCGGTAGACCACTTTTGAATACCATAAAAAAAGATCTAAAAAAAACTTATGATGAGCATTTCTTCCTCTTGCCGCTTTTTCTTTTTACATATATTAACGTGATTACTTTGAATTCACACTGTCTGTCCACCTTTAAAAGTTGCCTCCTGCAAATTCGTTCAGGATTAGTCAACCCTTTAGCTGATAAATAAGTTAAATGAAACTTTCAAGCCGATAGTAAAAACCCGAATACAATAATGCTACTCAAACTGTTTTTTTTTTTAAAACTCATTATTGGGCAGTATAGATCCAAGATCAGACCGCACGTTTTGTGCAGTCTGATCTTGATCTACGCTATACACAAAAGGTCAGTGAGTCGAACTTAGCAGCCTAAGAGTTAATGAATTTCTACGCAGAGTAAAATGTAGAAATGAATCATTACATGTAGTGATTTGCCAAGTTCTAGATACACGTATAAAACAGGAATTTCCTTATTCTCTGATTCCAAGATAATAATTACTATAAGATAGTATGATTTACATAAGTTGTCAGATATTTTCATGTAAATACACCAAGCAAAACTTGTAAACAAGCACTTTATGATATATGATTTCTCAGCACTTGCATCACTCTTTGCCACACAGTTCCGATTTTCAACGACCCCAAGAAAGAAAGCATTTGAAACATTGTGGGAAAAGGAGAAAATGCTGGTAACCAGAATTTTCTCCTTTTCCCACAATATTTTCTACCCAATCAAAGACAAGGTCCATCATTTGAGCCAACTTGAGTTTGTCATCTGCAAGTGCTAAGAATTTTGACAAGACTAAAAATATTTCATGAGCCATCAATTCCATTATTTGCAATTTGTCATCTTCAAGAGCTTTGAATTTTGACAAGACTAAAAAGAGATTAATGATATTGAAGACGGTATACCACATGTTGATTAGATTCTTATTTCTAATACTCTAAACAGGTAGTGAAATAAAATGGAGTGACCAGTTATCGGCAGTAATAGGCGATGGCAGTTAATAAGTTATCACCTCAGTGTACGACAGCAATAGTAAAATTTTGTTTTATCTCTTTGTATGTATTATGGAGAGTGCCTTTTTAAACATTTTAGTGCGGCTGTTTTCGAAAAAAATATCGTGTTATTGTCTTAGCCCTGTCGTCGTCTGGCTCTGCATCGTCGTCTGCGTTGTTGTGCAAAAGCGTTAGTCACATTTCATATATCTCTGTCATCACTGAAGATATTTACTTCAAACTTGGACTAGTTGTTAACTATCTAAAAGGGAACCCGTACAACAGGGGCAAGTAACCATCAAAATATTTTTGACACAGTTATGCCCCTTTTTTTTTAAATTGAAACATTTTTGTACAGTGAGTATTTAGTTTTACTACGTGATACTGTTTTAAGACCTTGCGGCCTTTTACCATTCTATCGCATAACGTGAACATTGTGACTGAAAGAAATTATGTCACAATTGAGGAAATCTCTTTTAATGGGCGTTTTCACAATTTTTAACCTTGCTTTTTTTTCCCCAAACGCTGAATGGACGTCTTCTGCAAATGAAGTTATGAAGAAACATTCATATCTACTCTGTCAGGTCTTGAAACAAAAATAGGGGTCAGTATTCACCAACCATTCTTAGTAGCATCTTGGTCCAATTTTAGAGAAATTTATACACTTCAAAGTAACGCAGTTGCCGACTGGTTAAACTACATGGTTTAACCAATCAGAAATTGCGTTACTTTTGCATTACTATCTAAATTTAGAATTAGGCTAGAAATGCAATTTCGAATGGTTAGTGAATACCGGGCGTGGCAGATGTGTCGTACTAGGTTCATGTAGTATTTAGCGTGCACAAATTGATGGTTATAACTGGCTAAGTCTAGGAAACTTTTTTTTTTCGTTTTTGAGATATTATAATAACATAATCTTATAAGTATGAGGGATTGATTCTTAACGTAATTATTCAAGATAAATAAAAAAAATATCACAACATAGGACACTGCTCGTAATAGGAACCGAGAGCGTAAAATAAGATCAGACTGCACGTATGTGCAGGCTGATTTTAATGAAGACCCTCCATGAAATAAACAGAGGGTATGCCAGGATAAATTTCACTTTAATGGGTTTTTCCATAGCCTGAATACACCGATACTTCGAACTATTGTCTTGCTCGTTTCGAGTTCTTGATATTTTAATGTAGAACTGTATTTCAGACTCTAGCTAATACTGGAAAGCAATCATGTGTGTGTTTTTGATGTTTTGCACTCTAAGTTTAAATTAGATTTCTAATTCTAACTTTTAATTACATGTTGCATCATCGATAGTATCTTTTGGAACCAGTAAGACTTAGTGCACACCTGTTGCAGTATACAGGATTAAAAAAAACTTTTCTCTGTGTCTTTGATTATAATTGGCCTGCAACACGCAGGCATTCGGACATTTGCGTAAAGTGTCGTCTCGGATCAGCCTGCGCAGTCCGCGCAAGCTAATCAGAGACGGCATTTTACGACTACATTAGATTTCGTCCTACAGTAGACTTGTGCAAAACAAAAAATAACCTAAAAACGGAAAGTGTCGTCTCGGATCAGCCTGCGAGGACAGCGTAGGCTAATCCGGGACGACGCTTTCCGCAAATATCCTAATGCCTCTTTTCGCGTAGTTGCAGGCCATATATCTTAACCCTTATTCTCTAAATAAGTGAAACGAGTTTTTTGAGCCGATAGTAAAAAGTCAAAATTTGCTATTTCAAAGGTAGTGTTTAGTGGACAATATGTCCTTAATGGAGAGTGTAGATCAAAGATCAGACTGCACGTTTTATGCAGTCTGATCTTGATCTACACCATCCGCAAAAGGGCAATGAGTCGCGCTTTGCAGCCTAAGAGTTAACTACTTTGCTTCTCTCTCTCTCTGTTTCTCTCTCTCCGTCTGTCTGTCTGTCTGTTTGTCTCTTTCTGTCTCTGTCTCTGTGTGTCTCTGTCTCTGTCTGTCTGTCTGTCTGTCTGTCTGTCTGTCTCTCTCTCTCTCTCTCTCTCTCTATCTCTCTCTTTCTTACACCCCTCCTCCTCTCTGGCTGCCAGTCTACACAACAAACTTTTGAGTAACCAACATATTATATTTTCTCGTTTTCGGACAATCTTTTCTACTCTTTGCAAGACTATGGGGTTTTAGTTACATTCAACTTGTTGTCTTCAGGTACTTTCAGTTTGGATAAGGCTGAAACTGTGTAGGTATGTTTTGATAAAGGGTTATGGATAAAACGTTTGAAAGACTAGATACCAGTTTTTCCGCTTAGTATGAAATCGGTTAACATACATTATTTTATCAGTATGAATCTTGTTTTTATGGACGAGTTATCAAAGTGGAGCGTTAATTTACGGCTTTCTTGAACCAGATCGTGGCCTTCGATTTAACGCAGTGGATCTTTATTATACATGTAGGCCTACTTTACAGTGTTTTATAATATACTGTTGTTTCGAGGGATGTTTGGCTTTTGAAATAATTCGCGTATCAAGAGTGTATCAAGAGTGTGTGTTAAAGTCGAAGTTTGGTTCATTTGAAAATTGTGTTGGTATTATAATTGTTGTTTAGAGTATAGGAATCTTCATCATCATCATCCTCATCATCATCGTTATCATCATCATCTTTGTTATTATTTCATTACAACTTAAGGTTAACATTTTACAAAACAGTCCAGTGTTTAAACGACATTGAAGAAGACAGTTTTTAGAAACATTGTGGAAAAAGGAGAAAAATACTGGTAACTGTCATTTTTTCCTTTTCTCTTAACGTTTTTCTACGAATTCAAAGACACAACTAATCGCTTGAGGTTTATTGTTTTTCTTTTGTCTGCACTAGACTTGTCTCTTTCACTAACAAAATGAGCCGTGCTCTGTGAAAAGGGGGCTGAATGCATCTGCGAAAAGTTTCGACTCAGGTCAGCCTGCGCAGTCCGCGCAGGCTGACCTGGGCCGAAACTTTTCTTTTCGCCCTTGGTCAATTTTCTGTATGTCCATGGACCAGTCTACCTCAGGATTGAGTCGGTTGTTAAAAAGGGTGGCTTTTATGGGTCCATAAGTATGTGATGGCTTGCTTGGTACCGTGGATCACGGAGATGAAATAAGCCCCCTTTTCACAGAGCATGGCTCAAATAAATGAGCGGCGCTCTGGCAAAAAGGAGTATAATACGTCTCCGTGAGGCATTGAACCAAGCAATTCGTAAAATTATTATGGATCCCATAAAATGAAATTGTCTAACAAGCAACTGAATTTTGGGGTAAACTGATCGTTTGATATGCAGAAATTTACCAAAAGCAAAAAGTTTCGACACAGGTCAGCCTGCACGCAATGCGCAGGCTGACCGGTGTCGATACTTTTTGCAGGAGCATTTCATAGAGCATGTCTCAGGAATATTTTTGTCTTTTTTCTTCCGAAGTAGAAAGGTGCAATGCTTCTAAGTCTCAATAATGAGATGTTTACGGTGCTTCTTTTCATTTTGGATATTAACTGTGCATCGGAGGCGACAAGCCAAAAAGTAAAATCGCCTTCGGGGACAGTTATCTGTACTACAATTCCTCTGTGAACGTAAGACAGTTTTTGGGCGTGGTTTAGCACTAAGTAATAACAGGCGTAGATCCAAAGTCAGAGTATAACTTATGTGCAGTTCTGAGCAAAATTAACGCTTTACAAATCAATCCCGTGTGTTTTCGGACGCCGAAGATGCAGGCTTTTGAAAGCAGTGTGGGAAGAGGAGATAATGCTGGTCACCAGCATTTTATATCACTACCAGACTGTTTTCAAAAGCTTTCTTTCGCGGTCGTGAAAGCTCTGGGTTGTGTGGAAAAGGGTTAAGAGTGTATTTAAAAACCTCGTTTGGGAAAAAATATTGAGCCATGCTCTGGCAAAAGGGGGCTTAATACATCTCCGTGATGCATTATACGGAGCGAGTTGTCACATAATTATGGATCCATAAAATCCATTTTGTCTAACAACCGACTGAATCATTGGGTTCATTGGTACTTTGACATGCAAATAATTTACCAAAAGCAAAAAAGAAATCGACCCAGATGCATTAAGCCCCCTTTTCACAGAGCATGGCTCAGTTAAAAGTTGTATGCGTTTATTATTAGCATACAATGTAGAAAGTGACAGTTTTATTACACTAGAATTAATTTCATAAGGATGTACATCTACTCACTGTTTTTTTTTTTTTAACCCTTCCATACATGACAAATCTTAGGATCTTCAAAATTCAAAACATCTTCAGACAACAAATTCAAAATCGGTACGAACGAGTTCGCTGACAGGATGGGAAACATCGTGGGTAAAGGAGAAAATGCTGGTTACCAGCATTTCTCCTTTCCCCATGATGTTTTCAAAAGCTTTATTTCACGTTAAAACTCGAGGTTGTTTCGTAAAGAATTAATCATGTCAAACAAGAATGTATCTTTGTTTCACGTTACAGCTAACCATTTGGGTTTTTTTAATACTTCAACGGCGATATAATGTCATCTATCCAGTATGATGATGTAGAATGAGTATATTGCCGAGCCCCGGTAGCTCAGTCGGTAGCGTACAGGACATGAGAACAGGGGGTCACTGGTTCGATCCCCGAGTCGGGTGTTTTCTGTCCGAGGATTGATGATAGTCATTGCGACAGGATCTATTTCTCTCTCACCGCTGACCACTGTTTCGACTCGTATATGATAAAGCAGCCGGTGACTTGAAATGAAGATCGTGCGGAGTACTGGTTAAAGAAACTCCTGGAAAACATGGATAAGAGAACTGGCTGCCGCGATATAACTGAAATAATGTTGAAAACGGCATTAAACACAATACAATCAATTAGTCAATCATAGAATGAGTATTACACACTTCTGAATATTTGTAGTGCATACTTTGGGATGGAGGACGTCGTTTACAATATTTATTTAACTCTTTATCAGAAGACAACATTTTTTACCTGTCCATATTGAAAGCGGTTTCTGACGGCCAATTAAATGTGACTCATTGTGTTGGCTTTAAAGGGATAATAAACATTGTGGGAAAATGGAGAAAATTCTATTTTCACCATTGACAGGTAGTATGCCTTGTCGAACAAAAAATGCTCTGACAAAAGGAGGCCTAATGCATCCCCGTGAGACAGTAAAACAAGCAAGTCAATGTATGGTCATGGATCCATGAAGCCCGTTTTGTCTAACAACTAACTGTATTATAAGGTAAACTGGTCATTGGACTACAGAAAATTGGCCGATAGCAAAAAAGTTTTGGCCCATATCAGCCTGCACGCACTGCGCAGTATACAGGGCATGGCTCATTGTCAATGTGGCTCGTTGTGAGTTGCAAAATTGTAAATAAAACAAAAACCAGATACCTTATTTTTACTGTTATGATCCTAGCTTAAACTTTACTTTTTTAAAAAGGACAATGTACATCAAGCTCAGATTGCACAAAACGTTAATCTAGCCTGATCCTGGATTTACTTACTCCAGTTATGTTGTTGGCTGTTCTAGCTAGGCCAGCCTCAAAACTGCATTAATTATGCTCTCTGTGCTAACAGAAAAGTATCCATTTTGCTTTTTGGGGGAATTCTCTAAGTTTTGAATCTTTACTCAGTATCGCAAATAATAGAGAACAGAGAAGACGTTGCAAAAGTTGTTTTGTTCTTCCTTCTCTGCTTTGATGTGTTGGGAAAGAGAACCCACATTCTAAATTATATAAGTCATGCTCTGTGAAAAGGGGACTTAATGCATCTGCAAAAATATCGACCCATATCAGCCTGCGCAGTCCGCGCAGGCTGACATGGGTCAAAGCTTTTTGCTACTGGTCAATTTTCCACCTGTCAAAGAACTACTGCACCCTCGTGATTCAGTCGATTGTCCTAGACACAATAGATTTTATGGATCCATGAGTATGTGATGACTTGCTTGGTAAATCATGTATCTCAGAGATGCATTAAGCTCCGTTTTACCAGAGCATAGCTCGATTATTGTTTTTCCCTTGGGCCTGCTTTCACTTTCAAAAACTTGAAGGCAGGATTTTGATTGGCTGACAATGACCCTCTTCACACTGTCCTCGGAAACCACAACGAGCAAACGGGAGCTGATTTTATCCCTTTGCCACGTAGACGCGTCATCATTTTAACCACCCTGAGGTAGATGCCTTCTGAAAAACACTGTTGGAAATGAAGAAAATGCTAAAAACCAGCATATTACTCTTTTCCTACAATGTTTTCTGCATCATTTGAATCATTAAATTTGTCGTCGGCAAGTACTATCCATAATTATTCTGTGTCTAAATGTTGTCGTCTGATAAAGCGACCTTTTTCGGACAGTGTAGATCAAGATCAGACTGCACATTCTGTGTAGTCTGATCTTGGATCTACATTGTCCGATAAGAATTTTTTTCCCAAAAAAATATATTGAAATAGCAATTTTGGATTTTTAACTATGTACTTGATAGTTTTAATTACCTCAGTTTAAGGGTAAAAACTTTGCGGTTACCGATAGTTTTCCTGTTCAGCAATCAGGAAAGAGGCGCTTTTACTCTTTACCAAACGACAAAATTTTAGACTGGCTCAAATTCAAAGCCTTTGCAGACGAAAAATTAAACGTGTCGAAAATGATCGGCTTTGAATCTGAAAGGTAGAAAACATTGTTAGAAAAAGGAGAAAACGCTGGATACCAGCATTTTCTCCTTTTCTCACAATGTTTTCCAAAGTCTTCTTCCGCGTAATCAGGGTCCTTCAAACTCAGGATTGTGTGGTAATGAGTTCCCCCATTCACTGCATACTTAATCGAAACCGATAATCAGGGGGCTTTCAAAACACATCGCCTCTGCATCAGAAGAAAGAAAACATTTTTAGCCAGTGTGAACTTAGACTCAAGTACTGAACAGTGGAAATATAATTTCAGGCTGCTCATTCCTTACAGACTGATCGTGTTCTATATTGTCATTCAAAGCCAATTACGTCGATCTTCAACATAAAAGGATTAACCTCGTACCAAGCGAAAAGTACTTAGGCTTGTCAGCATTGAAAGCATTTGAAGACGACAAGTATAAATGTGGCTCTTCTGATGATTTTTGTCTTTGAAAGTAGGGAAACATCGTTGGAAAAGGAGAAAATACTGGTTACCAGTATTTTCTCCTTTTCCCACAATGTTTCAAAAGTTTTTTTTTTTTTTTTTCCTACGGGTCATAAAAAGACGTGATTGTTTGGTAAAGGATTAAAATGTTATATGGGATAGTATGAATGGAGATTGTGATCTTTGACTGAACTTCGACACTTAATAAGGATGGATAAAGTTGTCAAATTCTTACGATCAAGACTCTTAACAAGCCGATGCTAAACCTAAGTGCTTTTGCGGAAAGCCTCGAAATATAAAACTGCTTCCGTGCAGTCGTACTAAGATCCCAACGGTCGCCTGTATTCCGCAGTGTATTCTATATATAGTCTTAAATCTGCAATGCCTAAGTGTTTCCTTACAGATAAATATGCATAAGATCCGTGTGCAGTCTAATCTTGGATCCAAAGTGTACTGTATTACACAAAGTATTTTTGGCATCAAATCAGCGAGTCTAAGTGCTTCCTGCTAAATGAAGACGGAAATATTCATGCTTATAACATTTATGAGGCAATTTGAAATTAACATGTAGGCCTACCTACCGTAATTTCGTCAGGTGGGACAAAAACATTTCCAGCAATGCCAAACAGAGAGCTTTAGTAAAGAAGCATTTTTTAAAAGTCAAAGTAGAGAAAAAAAAAAAAATCTCTAGCTGCGAAACGCTACTCAAAACGGCTTTGCATACATTGTAGGTCAAGATCAGACTTTGTAGAACATTAACGACTGAGACTGTATGTTAACAAAGGATAGGTACATGTATGTGTACACATGTGCATGTCTTCTTCGTACAAATGTAGCAGACAGTTTTAGACAAAAGCGTTGTGCTCTATGCTATTTCGGGAAGGCATGTTATTCTAACTGACTACGTCCGACTAAGCCTAGCCCTGTAGCTCAGTCGGTAGCATACAGGACTTGGAACAGAATCGCTGGTTCGATTTCCCAGCTCGGCCGATTTCTTTCCGAGGGATTATGCGACAGGATTCATTCCCTTCCCACCGCTGATTATTGTTTCGACGATGGTTGTACTGGAAAGCAGCCAGGGGCTTGAGAAGAGTATTGTGCGAACCACTGGTAAAGAAACTCCAGAAAGCAAAGGCCGACAGAACTGAAACAATGCTGAAAGTCCGACTAAACTATATATCCGCACTATCTCAGTACCTCCTGACCAGGATTTCCGCCAATCGCCCTCGTGTGGTGTCCGTGGCTGTGAGGTAGAACATCGGCCTCGTAATCGTAAGGTCCCGAGTTCGATACCAGGGAGTGGGTGTCAATTTTGGGGTTGTTCATTGGCCCACACATTCGGTTGGAGCACTGGTGTTGTTCCCAGGAAGCGGAATCGAGAGGGATTAGTATAAGTTATAATGAACTTGTTTCTCAATGGATGTAAAATAAATATGTTTAAACTAATCGACTTCGATAGTATCGTTAAACAAAAATTCGTATCTTTAAAAAAATAGAAGGCGTAAAAGGTACTGTAATTTGAATATTGGAACTAATTTGTATTTTAATATAAAGAGAAATAATGAAAAGTAACCCTGCAAGCAAATAGGCCTGCAGGGCCCCGCCGAATAAACATGTACATATTTTTTACCAATTGCAAATTATTTTTTATTCATTCAAATATATCAATACCCAAGAAGTGAGTCAGAGGCAGCGTATTCAGCTATGCCGAAAAATATAGACAACGCACAAAAACCAGGTTTCATGTCTCGATACATATAAAATCATGTGACAAAAAAATGAGTGCTCCTTCTGCTTCTTTGATTGATTGTATGATATTTAACGTCGTTTTCAACATTATTTCAGTTATATCACGGCCAGTGCACCTATCTATGCTTTCCCGGAGTTTCTGTTACCAGTACTCTACACAATATTCTTTCCAAGCCACTGGCTGCTTTCCCACATAACCATCGTCGAAAGAATGACCAGCGCTGAGAGAGGAATGAATCCTGCTGCAATGACTATCATCAATCCTTGGAAAGAATTTGTCCGAGCCGGGGATCGGATCAGCGACCTCATGTTCTCAAGTCCATTACGCTACCGACTGAGCTACTGAGGCTTTGCTTTTTGCTTCTTTAGCGTTACAAATAATGTACTTAAGCGAGACGAAAACTCATAAGCAAAGCAGTGATAATGTGTAATGCATGGAATGTAGAAGATCACCATAATTGTTTTCGAGAGGGACTTTGATGTAGGGAAAACCCGGTTTTATGTTATGAGTGTTCTTTAAGCTTTGACGTTTTGGACCAATCGCGTTTTCAGAGGGTTTTCAGTATTTTAACCGGGTTTTTGGTATATTAATCCTTAACCTTCTACTTGAGTTAAATGAAACTTTTCAAACCGCTCGTAAAAACCTAAATGTTGTTATTTCAAATGTAAATTTTGGGGGAAAATATGTCCGTATCGGACAGTGTAGATCCAAGATCAGACTGCACGTTCTGTGCAGTCTGATCTTGATCTGCACTGTCCGCAAAAGGTCCTTGAGTCGCGCTTACTAGCCTAAGGGGTTAATGTAGCCAATTATACAATCAAACGTCAGAAATATTGTAGACAATTGCTTGGATCTGGTAAATGATTCAAATTAACTGCGAAACTATGCTTTGATTTGGCGAGATTTTGTTGTTAGAAGTAGATAATATCAGAAACGACATTGCAACAGAAAGAGAAGACGGTTAGACAAATATTTTAAAAAAAATGTTTGTGTCACTTTTTGGTCCCAGAAGCAAGAAAACGCGAAAGACATTAGCCATTTTCTGTGAAAAGGGGGCTTAATGCATTTGCGAAAAGTATGGACCTAGGTCAGCCTGCGCAGTTCACGCAGGCTGACCCGGGCCGAAACTTTTCGCTATTGGTCAATTTTCTGTATGTCAAAGGACCAGTGTACCTCATGATTCTGTTGATTGTTAGACAAAATGAATTTTATGGATCCATGATCATGTGATGGCTTGCTTGGTATCATGCATCAAGGAGATACATTAAGCCCCCTTTTCACAGAGCATGGCTCTTATATTTACCCTTAACTGACCAATCCCGAAATGTAATAACCTTGAGGAAGAAGCCTTTGGAAAACGTTGTGAGAAGGGGAGACAATACTGGTAAACAGCCGTTTTTCTCCTTTTCACACAATGATTTCTATCCTTTCATAGACGAATTCCATCGCACGGACCGCATTGATTATGTCATCTGCAAATGCTTTCATTTGGACAAGTCTAAAATTTTGTCGTTTGGTAAAGAGGGTAGACTTGTCTCCATTCAAAAGGTGTGTATCGCTTTAATCCATTTATTTTTTGGATTCTGGATGCAACATATTGCTATCATGACAAAAAATAGCCTTTTTTACATGTTTTGCTATTTATGATCCTCCATCATATGCGGAATTACGAACGAAATAGTGCGCGTTACCTGTAAATAAATTGTTGAATCCCCGAAACTGAAAAAGCGCCTGTCATTATTCTATATCTGGCTTTACGCATGCGCAAGCCAATATGAGCCTTTTTTTTCAACCACTGAATCCATTAACTGGATTCTAGTTAATTCAGGGGCTATTCCACCAATTATTCTAGACTAAGTTCAAGGCCCACATTCATCAACCATTCTTGAGAACATTCTTAGACTTATTCTCCAAGATATTCTAAATTTGAAACTAATACAACTTTGATTAGCTTAACCAAATGGTTTAACCAACCAGAAGTTGTTTTACTTTCAAATTTAGAAAATTCTGGAGAATAAGACCAAGAAAGGTTTAAAGAATGGTTGATTGATATGGACCCTGTCTCAAAATTCCCAACAAATTAGAAAATTATCTAGTCTTCGGAATTTTGATAATCTTTAGCATAGACCCCTTGGTCGTTATTTACCAATCACTCTTAAAAACATTCTCAGAGCTCCAGATAGAGGGACTGATTTTGATTTCAAAATTGAAAATATTAGCTATTCTCTACTAAACCCAATGTTGTGGGTACTCGTACTCATTAGAATCGTCTCATCGAGACGATTCTAATGAGTACCCACAACATAGGGTTCCGAAGAGAAATAATGGATTTAGAAAACCATCAATCCCTCTTATCTGGGGATCTGCATTCTTAGTCTTATTTTCAAGAATTTTCTGAATTTGAAAGCAGCACAAATTCTGATTGGCTTAACCAAATAGTTTAGCCAATCAGAAGTTGTGTTGCTTTCTGAATCTAGAATAAGACTAGGAATGAAGTAAGAATGGTTGGTGAATATATAGGGGCCCTGTGTATTCACCAACCATTCTTAAAAGCATTCTTGGCCTAATTATGGATTTTGAAAGTAACACAACTTCTGATAGGCTAAACCGTTTAGTTTAGCTAATCAGAAGGTGTAGTACATTCAAATTTCTTGCGAATAAGATTAAGAATGTTCATTATTTAGACGTAGAGTGTTTCGTATAGACATATTGTTTCCGGAGAGCATTCTTTACGTTATTGCAGTTTCCCATACAGTTAACGGATTGTTCTTTGGCAGTATATTAGTGTTATCCCTTTACCAAATGACAAAATTCTAAACTTGTCCAAATTTCAAGAATTTATAGACGGCAAATCAAATGTGACTCAAAAATTAAGATTTGTTTTGGAAGGGTAGACATCATTATGGGAAAAGAAGAAAGTGCTGGTTACCAGTATTTTCTTCTTTTCCCGAAATGTTTTCAAAAGCTGTCTTTCTCATGGTCGTTAAAACACCGGATTGTGTGCTAAAGGGTTAAAGCGACCCTTGCCTCTAAAGGAGACCTCATTGATTTACTTAAATTTACTGTTTGATTTGGCTTTACGAACAATTGTTTTACTGCATGTAAACTGAATCGCTTTTAATAAATGACTCTCTCTGTAACTCTTTACCAAACAATTCTGCGTTTTAATGACCCTGAACAGAAAGCTTTTGTGGGAAAAGGAGAAAACGCTGCTTGTCGGGTTTCTTAAAATGTTTACTACCCTTTCAAAGACAAATTCCACAATTTGAGCCACATACAATTTGTCGTCTGCAAAAGCTTTCAATTTTGACGAAGTTTGAACCACACCCCTGTGGTAGCCTGAGCCTGGAAGGCCTGTGGACCATGCCACTTTTTTACACGTTTACAGTGGATTTCTTTAAGAACTGTCTAAATGTTAGGACGCTTTTATTCAAATTGCTCCTTTTATCTTTGTATGACAAAGTTAGTGACATGATCTGTTGGCATCTTTGTTGTTCTTGACGAAAAGTCTAACCATACATATATTCAGAAATGAAAAAAGGTGTTGTGTTGTGAAAATCCAATCATGAAGACTCTAAATATGCATATTGATTTGGTTTGCATTCGTGAAATTTCGACCAGTTTCAAAAAATTGGAAAAAGGAAAACGTCTTTGGTTATGAACCCAAATTATTGTGAGATCTGGTGTCCTTTGAGAGAAGTCAGTCGGGCCAAGATCAGCTAGACTGTTTTAATCTAGGTATGTGCGCCTCGATACCAAAACAATTCTTAATAACGGTACAGAACCCGTTTGAAATCAGCTTCTGCTTGTAAAACATTGCCCTGTTCCTGTTTACAAAGAAAGAGTTGTCCAAGTATCTTCGGCCCTCTGTACATATCTAATTATGCAACCCCATTATGGTGAAGTTTTACCACAACCGAACAAAGCTTGAAAGTGAATTCGGGATGTAAGAATAGCCTATTATGTATCATATTTGTTGTGGTGTGATGTGCTATGTTATTATTGCAAAGTGAATGACTTGGACAAATCTGCAAGTGTATAGGGCTATTAAACTTGATCTACAGTCGTAAAGTGTTGGAAAATTATTCTATGAAAATATTGAAAGTGTTCTCGTATGCAAGCACATTCTTGACATTATTCATATAAGCTTATTTTATATGCACTGTCAATAATAGAACTTAGATTGGATTCTGGCATGTTGAACAGGACAAACGGAATACATTAGGCAGCTAAAAGTTTAATTCATTTAATTCTGAAAAGCTTGAAACGAAAACTTTCTCGAGAATATTTCGATTCCAGTTGTTTTACTGTTTTTACACCGCTTTCTTTGAGGAAAAGTCTTTCATAATTTGGCTGCAGACTAAGGGCCCCGGAGAAGAACAAGAACATCTTTGAAAACATTGTGGGAAAAGGAGAAAATACTTGTAACCAGCATTTTCTCCTGTTTTAACTTTGTTTTCTTACCCATTCAAAGACAAATATTATCATTTTAGTCGGATGTAATTTGTTATCTGCAAATAATTTGTTGTCTACAATTTCGGTGAGTTTGATATAATGGTTTTTCATTCCGTGTTTCTCAATTTCCTTCCTTCCTTTATTCCTTCATGTTTTCGTTCCTTCCTTTCTACTTCTCTCCCTCTCTCTCTCTCTCTCTCTCTCGCTCTCTCTCTCTCTCTCTCTCTCTCTCTCTCTCTCTCTCTGTCTCTCTCTTCATTCAATTAATCTTTCATTCGTTCGTTCGTTCGTTGTTCACTCATGTTGTGAGTGAAGTAGAATTTTTTCATACGAATTCCTTATTGGACCAGCTTTTTTTTGTTCCACTTAGGATAAAACAAAATACCTGATCTTGGTAGTGCATTTCGCATTTTATTCTGCCTTAAGTCCTCGCAAAAAAAATTACACTGCTTAATATGTGGTTTGAGAATAAAACGATGCAGTTTCGTAATAAAAAAAGCCTAACATTTGTCATAACATTGTTTTACTGTACATCACTGGACAGGTCCGGTTATATGTAGTTATTGAAGAGTAAATAACAATTAATTTATACAATTGTTTATCGTTGACACACCAGAAAAGGTTATGAGAATTCACATTTTTGTACACAGAGAGTTATTTATCATGTTAATCCTTAGGGTGCCGAGCGCGACTCACTGGCCTTTTGCGGACAGTGTAGATCAAGATCAGACTGCACAGAACGTGCAGTCTGATCTTTGATCTATACTGTCCGTCATAGGGACGTAATTCCTCCAAAAATACCTTTGAAATAGCAAAATTTGGGTTTTTAACTATCGACTTAATCCTTAACCTGCTAAATAACTAAAATAAAATTTTCAGTTCGATAGTAAAAACCCAAATATTGCTATTTCAGAGTTATGTTTTGGGGGATAATATCTCCCTAATCGGACAGTGTAGATCCAAGATCAGACTGCACGTTCCGTGCAGTCTGATCTTGATCTACACTGTCCGCAAAAGGTCAGTGAGTCTCGTTAGAAGCCTAGGCGTTAACAGTTTCACCTAAGTTCTTTACCAGGATAAGCGTTAACTTACATGTACCTCATGTGGCAGAACTTGTGAAAGACCACGTTTTTTTTTTAACGTCAATTATCATGAATTAAGATTGAATTCGTTAGTACAGCCGAAAACACTGTGTCAGAAACCAAGACGAAAAAATTTGATTGCTGGGAATTTTGCCTTTTACTCCTTCGTCTGCAGTTCGTGATCTGGAAAAAAAAAACACGTTTGGCACTAAGCAGTGTATTTTGCATCGGGGAGCTGTATAAGCTCGATGATTTTTCAGTTGAAAAAATGCGTTTGTCCGGTATTTGTCTCAGCAGAAGGGACAGGGAAGATTCGGATCAGGCTGCAACTGACCGCAACGTTAATTGTGACTGGCGCTTTTAAGGATAGGGAAAACAGCTATTTCCACTATAATATTTCCTACAAAATTTGCTATGATTAAAAATTATTGTACTACTTTAACCAAGTCACTTTTTCCTTTTTTTCCTTACTGGAATTATCATTTATATATCTAAAACCACTATATTCTCATTACAATGGGAGATAATATTTACCTCCCTTTTCAGGAAACCAACAAAAGTATTAACAAATAATTTCAAGGTAGACATCAAAGTGATTTCTGGTCAGTTAAAAATGTGCAAAAATATTATATCAGTATAAATTCTTATTTATCAGCTAACAAGAAATTTTATTCCATGTTGCTCTAGAAGCTTTAGGGTGCCCTATCCTTTAGAGTTAGGAACGGGACAGTGTTGACTTTCACTCATCACAACTCGGCCGATTCCGTAACTACATGTACATCTACGGATCACCCGAGGTTCGCCGAATGTGTTGTATATCGGTAGGTGTGCTGGTCATTGTGAGATACGGAATACTGAAATGCTGCTTAGAATGCAAAAATAAAATCGCAGAATCTGTGTTATTGTAGTTTTTGCGATGTTTTTTATCAGTACTTTTAGTCATATAACGGTAAAAGTTCAATTATTTATGTATCCTTCTTGAAATGCTGCTTAGAATAATTAAAAAAAAAAAATCCGCAAAATCGGTTTTAATATAGTTTAACGATGTTTCCGTTAGTACCTATAGTCAAACAACGGTAATAGTTCAGTTATGTATTTATCCTTGTGTTGTACCAATACCACGCGCTTTAAAATATCCAAAAGCGCCTACTCGAGACCACTGCCGCCCATAGGGGATCGAACTAGGATTTACTGTGAACAAACCACCAAGTCACGGAGGCCCTTTGCCGATACAGTGGTTAATGCTATCTAAAGTATGCTTAAGAACGCGGATGTGTTTTTAATCGGTCGGCGTAAGCCGGACGATTAGAGAGACCACAAATTTCGGAAACCCGTCCGCTGAGGGCAAACTGATGTAACTGCAACTCGTAACAGCGTTCATTTACAGCATTACAACGCTTAACAAGCCTGTCGTGACCTTATTACAAATACTACTTTCGGTTGAGCGCAGGAATGAATAAACAGTCCTAGTAAACAGGCGTCAAGTAATCCCGTTCTCAACTTTTCAATTATGCAATAAACGGTGATTACAACTTGTTTAGCATTGAATTTTGTCATATTACCAATGTAATCAAAATGTCTAGCGAGCAGAAATGGAAAAACTCGTAGCAGTTTACTTTCAAAACAGTTATCAGAAATGGGGTCAGAGGTAATGAGTAATTGTATGAATGAAACGAGAGCGAATCAATTGTATCGCGTGATGTAAACACATTCTGTAGCCGTCGACTGTCTATATTATTCGGCAAACTTCGAGTGGGTCGTTGGTCACTATATACGTATTTATGGGATCGGTCGAGTTGTGACGAGTGTTGTCCGTATATGTTGCAGGTGTTGAAAAGTTCACGGGTCATCTAGGGTTGGGGCAAAGATAAAATCGCTACAGAAAGGAGTTTGTAAGGAATATTGCTGTAAATAATTTAGAAATTTAGATTGTACTGCTTTAGAGCAAAGTGATGTAAATGCAACTCGTGACAGGCGTAGGTTTAAAATAGTGATTGGCCCTGGGTTGTTTAACGCTAGTGAGGCAAAAAAGTGTGAAACTGTGAGGGAAAGGGATGTAAACTTGTGTAAGGGTTATGACCTCTAACTTCTAAGTAGCGGAGAGGTCATTACGTAAGCATTTTCAGAATGGACTGGTGATCCCACGCCTGCAACTTTACAAGCCAGACTGTCCATTCACAGTGCTGACCAGCAGTATCTGATTACGCATTTTTTTAGCGTCAGATGTGTTAAATTTTCATAACCCCTTACAGACACGGCACTACCATTTTGTACTGTCACTGACATGTTTCTTGTTGATGAGCTTAGATTGGAATCAGTCTGTCAGTCTGCTGACCCTTGACAAAACAATCCTGTGGGGCATTGAAAATATAGTGGGAAAGAGAGAGAAATGCTTGTAACCACCATCATCTCTTTTTCCAACAGCATTTTCTTCACCATATGAACGATTTTCAAAATAAAATTTTGTCATTTGGTTGAGTTAAATAGAGCATTTTCTCCGGAGGGGGGGGAGGGGGGTGAAACTGCAACATAAATACTCTCACTTAAGATATAATGCTCCATGTCTGAATCAACGGACCAGGGAAAATCCAAGGTATTTTTCTTTAGAGGGCTAAGCAAAACATGTTGCCTTTGCAGAGAGTGCAGATTCAGACCAGACTGTATAGAACATGCAGTCAGATCTTGGATCTGTCGTAACATTTTTATATGAGATATTCTAGTCAAGACAGCAATGGCCCTTCAATAAATAGGCTGCTTTTCCAAGCTTGACATGTCTGTTTCGTTAATTCAGGGTCTTAAGGTAAAACTCTCGACAATATGTATGTCTCACCAGACACTTTATATTAGTTGATTCTCATCCTTTCCACAAGGTCCAGTTTTTCAGATAAAGAGCACATGGTTTACTGTAGCTATGCTCCTCGCTTATTAGAATGAATCAAATACATAACCTGTATTGGTCAAGGTTAAGAAAAGTTGCTTTTTCAGACAATAAAAGATCGAGATTAGACTGTCCTTTGAGTGCAGTGCAGATCAATATTACACACGTAGATATCTTAGATCATAATTGGATGTTCGCGTAGGATATAGATCTGTAAATGAAACTGTAATATTTGTACAGTGGTTTCTGACTGAAAACGGCCAGTAGATTAACTCAGAGTTTTAACTCTTTACCACACAATCCCAGTTTTAACAACCTTGAGGGAAAAGGCTGTTGAAAACATTGCAGAAAAGGGGGAAATGCTGATCCATCATTTTCTCCTTTTACCACGATGTTATCTACCTTTTCAACAATTCAACTCATCATTTGGGCTACAGTCAAATTCGATTCGTAATGTCTAAATGCTTTCGATTTTGACAAGTCTAAAATTTCGTTGGTTGGTGAAGAGATGACGGTTACGTAGATATTAGCTACATTCCTTAGAAGTACGGTTGGAAAATTTGGCAAGCAGACGTTGTGGCCAGGGTGATTCGGCCCAGGAAGATTTAGCCAGCCAAAAATATTAGAGAGGACAATTTATCTCGATAGATACGATGGCTTGTTAAAAATGGAGAAATAGATAGCCCACTAGCGTCCAAAAATAAACAATTCGGGAGTCAAAATGCAAACACATTTTATACGATTTATTCAAATTATTTAAAAGTAAAAAACTAAGGATATTATTAAGAGTCTGGCAATGTGCTACAGTACACTCTGTCTGTGTTCAAATAGTTGGTAGAAAAGTGAGTCTTGTAACTATACTAAAGTTACCAAAGTTGCTAAAGTTAGAATAATAAAGAATATCAAATTTTGTGTTTGTGTGTGTGTGTGTTTTTTTTTTTTTTTTTCTTTAGTAAAAGGCTGGTAGGTACTGTTAATCTTGTAAGAGTGATGTCTAAAGCTTGATAATAAGAATTGCTGATTAGAATTCCGTATCTTTTACGTTCTATTGCTAACGGCTGGCAAATCTCTACTTAGACCATTCCGTTAAACTACTAATTTGTAAAAGACAGGTTGAAAAAAAAAAGGTTCCTAGGTGGTTCAGTTGTATGGTGTAGGATTCGACACTTGTGTTTTTCGTGGGAGTGTCATCAGATAGGATACCTCAGAGCCCTTGCCTAGTACTAGTGAAATCCATGACAAATATGAATAAGAAGGCTGTCGCCGCCATATGACTGAAATAATGTTCAAAGCGACCAAAAACACAAAACAACCAATTACTCAACCAGTTTATTACTAAATTAGATGATTTCCACATAGTCCTTTGCAAGAATAAGAATGGATTTCTTTATCCATTGTCAAGGTTCTAATTCAGTATAAAAGGCAATATAACATGGGGTTCTTACTCCCATACACAGTTCAAACAACTACCATTTCATATGTGATTTTCAAAAACAGTGTGGTTATTCAGTGTCGACCGATTACAGTGCTGACAGCACTTTGATTTTTTTTGCAATAGTCATACATCTTTTCACTACTCGTGAAATATAGGTCGCAAGTAGACAATCACTTTAAGTGTGGTGGCGCAAGCTTGTACTAACTTAAAAACGTTCTGTTAAATGTCCAATCAGATATTAAAATGTAGTTTTTCACCTTGTGTCTTTCTGTTTGTAACGGTGTCTGTATGTTTATCAGTGTGTCTCTCTATGTGTGTCCGTTGGTTTATGGGTCTGTCTCACTGTGTGTCTCGATATGTATCTTTTTCTCCATAGATCTGTGTTTAACCCTTCCCAAAAATGATGCACCCCTCCAAATTTGAAGCATTTACTGACAACAAATTAAAGTGGCTTAACGCTTTACCAAACGACATAATTTTAGACTAGTCCAAATTGGAAGCATTTGCAGACAACAAAATTAATGTGACTCAAAAATTGAAATTAGTTTTGGGAAAGGAAGAAAACATTGTGGGAAAAGGAGAAAATGCTGGTTACCAGCATTTTCTCCTTTTCCCACAATATTTTCAGAAGGCTTCTTTCTCAGGGATGTGAAAACCAGGGATTGTTTGGTAAAGTGTTAAAGAATGAACATTGCATTAGAAACTGTGAAAAACATTGTGGGAAATGGAGAAAATGCTGGTTACCAGCATTTCCTGCTTTTCCCACAATGTTTTCAAAAGTCTTCTTCTTTGGTGGTCGTTAAAACCTCGGATTGTGAGGTTAAGAGTTAATTAGCAGAAGTTTTAGGTGTCATTTCTTTGAATTCCTCTTAAATGCGCCTTTTTGTTTGTAAACCCTGTTCTTTTCTTTGGCCTATGCGTGTTTTTTCCTTATGTCTCCAAATGTTTTTGGCTCACGGTGTGTTAGTCCTAATCCCTTCGAAAAGCAAACTTTTAGACTTTACAACACATACACAGTACATTCTAGAGACCGAAACGTTCTGTAATTGACATGAGGTACTGCACGTTTTATGTTAGTTTTTACGTGCAATTATCATTTCGGTTTTTTTTTCTCTCCTCTACTTTTTTCCTCTCATCTCTTGACTGGAGTTTAATTGTTCACTACTTCTATTGCACGATAGAAGATGTGAATTATGTGTTTATACTGTTTACCGGTGCTGCGTGTTGTTTAGTATCGGATTGTAAAAGAGTTTCACCACCACAGGTTGAGTAAGACATTTCTGAGAAAGGATAGGGCCAAGATCAGACTGTACAGAACGTTATGCCTAATCTGGTTTCTACAGCATCCGCTTTTTATTTCTTTACTATGATCAAAGCCTTTCTTTATTTGCAATGGAATTTATTTTAGTCTTGGCAAAAAAAAAATCATTTGGTTGCTAAACGCTACACTAAATGCTTTTGCGGACAGTGAATTCATGTTCTTACTGCTCAGAAAGTGCAGTCTGATCTTGTATCTGCACTTTCCGATAGGCTGAGAGTTTCCTCGGTGGAAAGAATTCTGAAAGGGCGATTTTTCCGGCTTTAACTATTTGGCTTGAAATGACTTTTTAATTTGGTTAAGTAGTCAAAATCTTTCCTTACCATAGACGACACAAAACTTTTGTGAGCATAGATCAAGATCAGACCGGAGAGAACGTGAACTCTAATCTTTGATCTACATTGGCCACTGCTTAATTCTAGACTATGACCAAATTTCCTCTTCATTTTGCATTAGATCAGTATTTTCATGCTTTGAGAAGCGTAAATGTATTTATCAATTTGGTAGCTAAGAATTAGAGATTAATTATTTGGATGCGTTACAGTTTAGAACATTCAACAGAAGAAAGGAATAGATTAAAATTGCAATTAGACATAAGATAGCTGGAATGAAAATTTTGTTTCTGTGAAAATAAATCCAAACGGACTGTTTATGAGTCTTTCTTTGTCATGTTATCTAAAGATGGTTGAGAGACATGATCAGACTGTTAGTTCTGTGCACCTTCTTTGCAGTCTAATCTTGATCTACATAGTTTGTATGTGCGGATTAATTTTCTCTCAGCGAATCGAAAGGTAAACAGACTTATTTCTGTATCATTTTGTGTGTGCTTATAGTGAAATTTCTTGAAGAAGAAAACTTGTTTGTCTTCTGGAGAAATATAAACTAATACACTCGTTTCAATACACGTAAAGAACGAATACAAAGGAGATACTATTTAGGTTCCAAATCAGGAAAAAAAGAGAAAAGAAAATTGTTTTAACTAATTTCAAAAAAAGTTAAACAGAAAATTAATTGTTAAAAACATACACGGATATCGTTAGCGAAAATGGCCGACAGTGTTTCAGTCCTCGCCGATTACACAATAAGAGTTCGAACCGGAGACCGGAAGCGTGCAGGTACAGACGCAAACATCAGAATCATCCTTCACGATGGAAACGGAAATAAAACAGACAAAATGCGTCTGCACCATGTCTTTAAAAACGACTTTGAATGTGGTCAAATCGATATTTTTTCCATGCCAAAGCAAAGAAATTTAGAGAGCATTGAAAAGATTGAGCTTTGGCGGGACAATTTTGGATTCGGGAGCAGGTGGTACTGTGACTACATTATAGTGTTTAAGAAAGGCGGGGACCGGGAGTACAGCTTCCCCATCTACAGATGGGTTAAGGCGGACGTGCACCATATTTTTCGTCTGCATGATACCATGTTGCCCCAACAAGATCCAATGGCCGAACAACGTTACAACGAGCTGGTAAAGAAGAAGAAGAAATACGTGGTGTCGCAAAAGATTGAAGGCGGTCCTGCTCAGGTAAACTTTTATGCTAATTTATTTATAAACCTTTATTTTATGTTAACAATACCATATGAGTTAGCGTGCGGACATGCGTTGTCTTCATTGAAACAGAATCGCAGCAGAGAACGTTAAAAAAAGAAAGAACTTGTTTAAATGGATCTTTGATTCAGTTATACATGTGAAAACATTGTGGCGAAAGGAGAAATTGCTCATAAGGAGAAATTTCTCCTTTTGTCACATTGTTTTAAACAGTGACCTGCAGTAAGTCCTGTTTGCCACAATATGATAAACAGTGGTTTGCGGCAAACGAAAAGGTCGTTTGTTGGTGATAAGGACTACAGAAGCCAAATTGAGTAGACCTGAGACCTTGGGCCATTGGAAACCACAATCAAGGCTCCCCAGCTCATTTCTATTTAAGTTAGTTTTAGAAGTATCTCTAACTATACATCTAGTAGCAGAATGGAGAAATATTCGAGAGCAAGCCTTAGAGATCATCTTTTCTTTAATGAATCGATTATCCTACTGACCTAAAAATTTAAAAACGGTTGGATACCAAGACACCGCAAATGATATTCAAAATAGCGTTTATACTGTCCCCTCGGGGAAAAGAGTCATTTGTCACTTCTGCAGCCGACAATCTTTCTAACCCATTACAGTAAAAATATAGCAATTTACTGTTTGAAGCTTTTACTCAAATGCTGCAGAAAAGAGCACATTGCTTATTACCAGCGATTGCTTCCTTTTTCCTACAAGTTATAGTCACACTGTTAAAGTGAACAGTTGTCCTACCCTTCAAATGTTTCCACGTTGTGTCATTTCTTTAAGTTGGTTAAATGGCAATAGTCATTATACAATTGTCACAAAAGTAACTTTTGAAAAGAATATGAAACAAGGTTCAGTGTAACCATTACATCTTATGATAGATCTACTACTCGAACAAAAAAAATGCAAAAAGATATGCCAAATGACTTTCTTTCAAATGACATGATAGGTTGTACTTTCGTCGACATTAACTTCTTGGTTGTATCTGTATTGTATCTTCAATAAGATTTTTTTTTGTTTTATTTGAACATGTTCGAACACTTTCGAACACTTTCTCCCTTGATTATTAAATTAGGCTTGTAACACGCGAAAAGGGGCATTTGGACATTTGCGTAAAGTGTCGTCTCGGATTAGCCTGCGCACTCCGTGCAGGCTACTCCGAGACGGCACTTTACGACTACATTAGATTTTGTGCTACAGTAGACTTGTGCAAAACAGAAAATTACATAAAAAGGGGAAGTGCCGTTTCGGATCAGCCTGCGCGGACTGCGCAGGCTGATCCTGGACGACGCTTTTCGCAAATGTCCGA